>OZ023312.1:79365484-79442984 GCA_964007375.1 Ophion obscuratus
CGAATTATTGCGATTCAATTTCCCCAAATTAGTGCCAAATTTCAAGCAAAATAATTCATTTATCGTACCAGTAGTTGCAACTTTTCAATGATTATTACTATTTTCTTACTGATTATACCGATTTAAAAAAATTGATTATTACTATTTTTACTGATTATTACTGATTATTGCTATTGTTTTCCGATTATTACTAAATAAATTGTTTACTGATTATTACTCAATTCGTTTCTTCAAGCAAAAAATTGATTTATCGTACCAGTAGCTGCAAATTTTCACTGATTATTACTAATTTTTTTCACTGATTATTGCTATTTTTACCGATTATTACTATTTTTAAACTGACTATTACTATCTTTTTAATTGTAGCTTCCATTTGTACAGTGTACTTGCCCTTATTACATTCCCCACCATATTCCACTTCTCAGCCCTAATGGAACCCCACCTTGCGGCCGCAGCCGACTTCCCCCTCTGTATCGCATTCACCATAATATTTCTGCCATGGATATAGGGAAACTGCGGAAAACCTATACCAATACAGCCGGTCCCGAGTTCGCTTCCCAGTTTCGGACCTAGTCGCGTTTCGTCGAGAAACAAATCACAGGCTACAGTCATACCCACGACACACATTGATTATTACTAATGACACTGATTATTATTATTGTTTACTGATTTTTACTATTTTTTTAAACTGATTATTACTGAATTCATTTGACTGATTATTACTATTTTTTACTGATTATTACTAAATTCGTTTCTTTATTAAATATTTTTAATTTTTCAAAACTCAATATGACTAATTTTTCTATACTAATTTATGACTATTTTTTGCTCGTTATGACCAATTTTTTTCTTTACTAATTATTACTAATATTTTTGGGTCTAGTTCCCAAAAGCGGACAACCGAATTTCGATCTGAAATTTGGGATACACCTTTATTTTAATGCTGTCAAACTTCCATGAATGGAATATTCGGCGACGCGCCATAGTTTTCGAGATATCGATTTTTGAAAGTTTTTTTTTACCGCGCTCCTATTTATAGCTGACGGGCTCAGCTCTGGCTATATCTCTATATATATATGCTATCGCGCTCTCCGCTTTGTGTGGATTTTCGTCAAGTTTGAGCGGTAGAAACTTTCCCTCCATCGCACCCGCGGCCGGTTACCAAGCGTTATGAGATACCAGCAAATGAAAAAAAAAACTTTTTAAACTCCAAAATCCAAACGAAAATCATACAAAATCCAATAAATAAAAACTCGCAAAAAATAAAAAAAGATCAGAAACTAAAGAAACGAAAAATATTAAAAATTCCAGAGATTTAAAGCTAATAAATGAACCCTAGAAATCTATTAAACCTGCAAAGAAATGAACTGGGGAAAAACAAAAAAAAATTATCTATGATGCTCGGTGTCGTCGAACAATTTTCCAAATGAAAATAATTTCTTATTCACCAAAATTAACCGGAAATCTCGATTTCATAATTTCAATTTTCAATTTTTCGGAACATTAAATTCGTAAAAATGTCCAACAATATTCTAACGATGAGGGGCCAAGAAAATTAAAAAATTCTCCAATAAACATACGCTTGACGTTTTCTTCGAATTCCGTCCCATTTTCCGAATAAAAATAATTTCTCAGTCAGAAAAATTAACAGGAAATCTCAATTTCATAATTTCATATTTGATTCACCACCCCCTTCAATTTTTCGGACAATCAAATTCGTAAAAATGTCCCACAATATTCTAATGATAGAAGCAAAAAATAAAAAATTCTCCAATAAACATACGCTTAACAGGTTCCCTTCGAGGTTCCTTCCGTTGCTCTATAAAAACTTTTGTCGGCATACGAGCCTCCCCGTATCGGCTGATCGGTTCGGCTACGTATATCCGCGTGGATTTCTACAAAACCTGCGAGTGTTCGAAATAGACGATAAAACAAAAAGGGAGGCAATTCGCGATTACGTGGATGGGTGGTTCACCGGAGGCGCCTACATTCACTGGCTATACCCTACTATTATTGATTTACGCGCAGCGACCTTTCGTACCTCAAATATGCGTAGTTAATAAATGTATATTCATATATATTGGGATGTAATGACGGTGTCACGTGTATAAATCGAACTTCCTTGCTTACGTATAAACGTCAATAATAACAATAATCGTGTTGATAATAATAATGATGATACAGAACACGAAAAATAATTTTCATATTTTTATATCGTTCCGTACTTGATCGCAACGCCAGCTGTGATGATTGCAGTAGTAACAATCATTATTATAAAAACAGAAATAAGAATAAGAATAACGCGATGAAAATAATAAAAAATTATGAAAAAACAACGATAATACTAATGATAATGACAATAAAATAATATGAAAAACAATTTTTTGATATCAACGACGACAATATTCAGGACTGTTATGGGAATTGCGGATGCCAAATGTAGGAAAATAAGGATACACGAATCAGTGGAGAGAAAAATGGAATATATGTGTGTGTGTGTGTGTGTATGTGTATATATATATATATTATATATATATATATATATATATATATATATACACAGGGTGTCCTGTTATGAATGGATAATCGTGCAACTGTTGATAGGTCAGATCATGTCCTACTCAATGCTGCAATTTCAGTTTAGTAAAATCCCACGATTTTCGAGATAAAAATCATCTGATTTTGGTTTTTCGCATGCCATTTCTACAAATGACAACTTCTTTTAACCGATATTTTAATATTCTTGGTAATTTTTTTTATCTACAAAAGTCTTCTTTTTAACTTTAAATGTTAAGGAAACTTTACGAAAAAACATCTTATGCAGAACCCGAACAAACAAACCCAAACAAACCAATTCGAATATCTGACTTTGATACACTGATAAAAAAACCAATTGAATCAAAAAAATATATTGGTTGATCCAAATAAATGTGCCGCTGCGGAGTGCCACCGATATATGAGATTGTTACAAGACTATAAAATATTGGAAAATATTATTGATTTAAATAACATATCATTTTGTTTGAAAAAGCTCTTCTGTTCTCTGAATATCTACATTATCCTTCAAACAAAATTATATTCTATTGAAATCATTCTATATACAATCTGTAGATGTATGGATAAAATAATTAAGCTGTTGCTACAACTTTTTTAATTCGTACAAAAATATAATCAATAGAATTAATTGTTTCTTTACTGCATCGAAACGAAAATACCATGGGACGTAAGTTTTTCAATTTGTTTTAAATCTTAAATAAAAAGTGAGCATTAGAATGATCATCCACGATAATAGTGGAGAGAATATCAGATATCCAATGGAATATCCATGGAGAGAATATCAGATATTCAACTGATAAGAACAGATACTACACTTTGATCTTAGCCACAGGCCAAGAAGCGATACTCTTTGGAGTTTCTCCGGCGTTTAAGTAGATTTTCGGTTCGCGCTACACTTACGAGAAACGAGCGCGCGTGCGGCTTCTAGCGGTTACTCGGAGAACTACGGGTTTCCGCGCACCTATAATTTCGGTGGCGCTCGGCCATGATTTGGTTGCATTTTTTTCAACCAAATGCGCAAGAAACAATTGTTATTTTTGCATAATTTTTTAACCAATTCAGACATTTGCTTAAGGCAGGACTCTACTTTGAAACCATGAAAAAAACGCTATTTTCGTGAATTTTTTCTGAGAATACTATTAAAGATATCGATATGGGGTTTAAACTGTTCAATAAATACACTCTTTAAGTACATAAAAAAAAAATTTTAATGTATTTTATTCATTTTTTGTACACGTAAAATATGTTTAAAGCCAACGCCTCGAAAAGCAGGTACCGTTGCCGTGGTCGTGAAATCTTCCCGACGGATGGTCTGAAACAAAAAAATCAAATAGTTTCATGTTCAGTATGTCTTCAGGAACCTACCTAACTAGAATATTTTATATACGTGCAAAATTAACAAAATGGCGGCTAAAATACGAAAAAAAATGCGTTTTTTTGGGTCTTTTTTTGCAATAAAAAAATAGTTCTAATCAAAATTTTAAGTTGATTGTAGTTAGGTCGGTTGGTACACACATATAGAATATGTGTTCTAAATTTCATAAGGATCGGTTCAGTACTTTTTGAGTTATCACGACCACGGTACTTGAAAATGTCGTTTCGAGAAAAACGCGTTTAAAGTTTTGGTGAGTCCGGGCCGCGCGCCGGGCGGGTCACAATAGCGCGCTCAGGTAGGTGCGTTCGAAAGGCGAAAAAGGATAGTTAGACTGCTTGGAACTTTATAAAATTTTGACCGAACATTTTTGAACATATTTACTTTCGAAAAATGGAAAAAAAAAAATGTTTTTTTCAAAGTTTCAAAGTAGAATCCTGCCTTAATATTTTTCAATCAAAATGAAATATTAATATTTTAACGAATAATGTACTTGGAAATCAATATCGGATATGGTGAAAAAATAAAATAACATATTTACACAATAGAAATTTTATCCGAATCAATCGAGCGGAATTCAATTTTTCTTGTGTACTCGAATCAACAATATTCACGTTATGAATTGAAACGCTTTTTTTGTTCGTAGCAGAAAATGCATTCGAAAATATATCATTTGTTCGCGATAATTTTTTAGATAGTTTCAATAATATATTGTTCCCGGCTAAAAATCTATCTTTTGAATGAAAAAAAACTTTTATTTTTATCATGTTATTAAAGTCAATAGCGTTTTGTTTAGACTAATAAATCCTATTATTTCGACTAACAATTTTACAATTGAATCAACGAAATTTCATTCAATAACACCAATGATATTGGATCAATGATTTTTTTCTCAGTGTCGCCTGCGGTGTGAAAAAATGAATTACGCATATCGTGCCAATTACTTCAAAAAGGTGCTTAGTTATCGTCGATTCATATCATTTGTAGAAATGGCATGCGAAAGACCGAAAGCAGAAGACTTAAAAAAAAAAAATAACAGAAAGCCCAAAATCTCGAAAACCGTGATACTTTCACTAAACTAAAATTCCAGCATATAGTAGGATATGATCTGACCTATCGATAGCTGCAGGATTATCCATTCATAACAGGATACCCTGTATATAAATATTATATATAATTTTGAAATTAACCTTGCGAAAGCTCTAGCCGGTCAATGAATATTTAATGGTCGCCCAAGAGCTTCGAATTTTCCAATCTTTGCCAATTTTTTTACTCATCTCATTCATAAATTTGACGATTTGTAAAATTTTCTAAAGAATTAATCGTTTTCTCAAGAAATAAAAGATTAATTGCTTTGAAATTTTTGAAATTTTTACAAAGTGTTAAGTTTATCAGTAGAGAAGAGAAAAAAAATTAGCGACAATGCGAAATTTCGAAGCTCTTGAGCGACCACTAAATCTTCATTGGCCGGCTAGAGCTTTCGCGAGATTAATTAAAAAATTATAAAGCTTAAAATTCATGGGTGAGAAGAGAACGAAAAAAAATATCGATTTTTCAGTGAAACTTGAATTTTTGAGAGCCTTGAGCGACCTCTAAATATTTTTTGACCGCTCGCAGATAACGCGCCAATTTTTTTTCTTCTTTAAAGTACATAATCGGATGGTGAGAAAAAGGAAAACAAAAAGAAGCTCAAATTTGGGCCACCCCGATATATATATATTTCCTTTTTCTCACCATCCGATCTTCTTTAAAGAAAAGAAAAAAAATTGGCGCGAAATCTGCGAGCGGTGAAAAAATATTTAGAGGTCGCTAAAGCCTCCCAAAAATTCGAGTTTCATTTTAAAAAAACGATCTTTTTTTTTCGTTCACTTTTCACCCATGAATTTTAATTGTGATTGAAAAAGGCGACAAAGCAGCGAATAAAAGGGATCTTGCTGCTTTCTTTTTGGCAGCAACATCTATGGGCCGTAAACGGTGGTGGAAGGCAAGCTTGGAGCTACTCTTGCTCTGCTTTCTGCCGCAACTCGTCCTCGGGGATGGCGAAGTCGGTAAGTGGCTCAAAACATTATGACACTTTTTAAAATATTTTTTTAAATATTTAAATAGATTGTGCTTTTTTGTTTTTGTTGTGGTTTGCTATTCGCTTTTTTCTTCGGACTCATCCCCGGGGATGGCGAGGTCGGTAAATGCCTCAAAATTAATATTAAACTATTTCTCTTATTTATTATTTATTTAACCCAACACTGGGTCATTTTTACCCAGACAAATTTGAAATAAAATGATCACTTTCCCAAAATGTAAGTTTTCAATAATTTTTTACAATTCGGTTTTCTAATTTCCGGATTTCAATTATGCGGACATATTGAGGGGGGAAATCACAGTAGCACACAAAAAATAGGCATATTTTCGGGAATTAATTTTGGCTGAATAAAAGTATCAATCGAAAATCTGTAAAGTAGGTTTTATAGCAATACTAAAAAAGTACAAAATGTAATTTTTTCAATAAAAAATATTTAAAAATGGCGGCTGCGCAGCATATGCCCCAAGGCGCCTTTTTTTGAGCTTGCCGAAGACATAACTCAAGCAAATTTTTACCGATCGACTTGAAATTTTGACAGTAGCTTCGAAACATCTTTCTCCACGGAGCTACGTAGGATTTTTTCGATATATTGATTTTTCGCAAAATGGTGCATGTTTGAAAATAAAGTTAAATTTTTAACAAAAAAAAAACGCCATAAAATCGTCGATAAAAAAAAAAGTAAGCCATATAAAATAAAAAATCCTACGTAGCTCCGTGGAGAAAGATGTTTCGAAGCTACTGTCAAAATTTCAAGTCGATCGGTAAAAATTTGCTCGAGTTATGTCTTCGGCGAGCTCAAAAAAGGCGCCTTGGGGCATATGCTGCGCAGCCGCCATTTTAAAATATTTTTTATTGAAAAAATTACATTTTGTACTTTTTTAGTATTGCTATAAAACCTACTTTACAGATTTTCGATTGATACTTTTATTCAGCCAAAATTAATTCCCGAAAATATGCCTATTTTTTGTGTGCTACTGTGATTTGCCCCCTTAAGAACTGTTTGAAGTGTATTCCTGACTTTTTTTCAATAAAAAAACGACCAGAGATTTTTTGATGCCAGGTGGATGAAGTTACTATCCGGGTCGCTTGACCCAGCGTGTCTAAATCGTGACCTAAAATAAGTGTGTCAACGAAGGGTCGAATAAATTGTGTTTGTTTTTCGGTTCTCGCTTTTTTGTTCGGCTACTTCGCTATTCCGGGCTCCTAATATTCTCTGTCTTCGTATATACACTGATGAAAAAATCCATTGAAATCAGCAAAATTCGCTTATTTCATACTTTGTCAGCCCCGAGGCGGCGAAGAGCTGACGAAACAAGAGGGAATGTATCGGTAGTGGGGGGCTAAGCGTTACGGAAGTGCGTCATGCCAGCCATTTTGAGGCGGCACTTTTCGTGACGTTTGTGAGCGCCGTCTACAGCCACCTGTTGCAGTCTGCAGACATGTTGGCGTCAGACGCGACACATAAAATACGTGGAGTTAAGGGGACGTACCTGAGCAAACGGCGAGAAAAAAGCCATTATCATGTTTTTTTTATAGGTTCATATTATAGATATTGATATAAAAGTTTGTACAATTAATAAATACAGTTTCGAAATATATTTTAAAAAAAATTCATTTATTTAAGATACTATTTATCGACAAAAATAGTAGTTAAAAAATGTCCTAAAAAAATTGTAGGTCTGCGCTGTTGATGAAATTTCGGAGATAGATCATCCGAAACAAAAAAAATCAAACGGTTTTAGATTCAGTATGTTAATGGCTATAGCGATTATCATATGATTTTTTATATATGCAAAAATAACAAAGTGGCGGACATTTTTCGAAAAAACAAAAAAAAACGTTTTTTTTTCACCGTTTTTGGCCAAAGTAAATATCGAAATTTTGAATAATCCTTGATATGCGCTGTAGCTGTAGTTGTAAAGAATATGTGCTTAAAATTTCATAAGGATCGGTTCAGTAGTTTCGAAGATTTTATCAGCAAGCCGTCGAAAACTCGTTTAAAGTTTGTTTAGGTTACATATATACATACATTTTTTAAAATGTATTTCGAAAGTGTATTTATTAAGTGTAACAACTTTTATATCAATATCTGTATAATAATATAAACCTATCAACAAAGTTCACGAATATAGCCTTTTTTAGCGTCTAAAGTGAGAAGACCACTTAAAATTTAAGTTGAAAAAGAAGAATTTTCTACATAAAACAAAAAACCGAAAAGTATTTTTTAGAAACTGGGTAAAAAAAGTTATCATTTGTAGAAATAGCATGCGAAAAACCGAAAGCAGATGATTTTTAGCTCGAAAAATCGTGGGACTTTTACTAAACTGACATTCTAGCATATAGTAGGACACGATTTGACCTATCGACAGTTCTAGGATTATCCATTTATAACAGGACACCCTGTACATGTGAAGCAATACGATAAATTTTCGATTTGCGAATTAAAATACTGGTAACTCAAATACATTTTTTATTCGATCGGAATAACAATACATTCGAATTAAAGAAACATTCACTATACGCGAATAACGATATGTTTTAGTCAAATATATGTTTTATACGCTTAGAAGAATGATGCATTCGAGTCGAATATTTATTTATTTAGTGGGGCAATATCAAGGAATACTCCATGCAAGTAGGAGAGCATCCGAAATAAATAAAATCATAGTAGCCCATTAAACAAAGAAAACAATTATTTGTCTTTAATAGATCCAAGTTAAGTAAATCAAGGAGACTTTTTTAAAGTGTCTGAACACCCTTCGCCGTGTATTCGTGTAGTGTTGAAAATTCTTGTGGGGAAAGAGAAGCGGAAAAGTTGTGGAGATAATAGAGTGTACAATATGAATTATCACCTGCGCCACAAAGAGGCGATATGGCAAATTATTTGTGTGTGCGTGTGTTTGTACAGGGTGTCCCGGAACTGAATGCGTTCCCTGAAATGGGGGGTTGGGGGTGACATTCTGAGTGGATTGATATAAGCATGTGTTGGTCTCAGATCAAACCCGGAATTATTATTAATTTTTTAAGGCCGGCGCACCTGATTGGCCCGCCTAAAAAAATTAATAATAATTCAGGGGTTGATCTGAGACCAACACATGCTTATATCAATCGACTCAGAATTTCATCCCCAATTCCCCATTTAAAGAAAGGCATTCAGTTCTGGGACACCCCGTATATACATACGGTTCGTTACTAGTTATAACTTACATCCTAACTTTAAGAAACCTTGTAAAAGATCAACGAGGACATACCTTGGAAAGGAATAAATATATATATATATATACATACATACATACAGACACACACACACACACACACATACACACACACACACACACACACACACACACACACACACACACACACACACACACACACACACACACACACACACACACACACACACACACACACACACACACACACACACACACACACATTAGGGTGTGCGGAAAAAAATCGATACTTTTTTTTCTGTTGCATCCACCCAAAAAAGGTGAATTAAGGTAAAAAATGAAGAATGCTCGAAGGAGAGCTCGAAAAAAAAATTATTTCGAATGGCGCATTGCATTTGAATATTTTCCATAAGAATAACGCAGGAAAATATTGGGATTTCTAAATGTGGTAGTGCAACTCGTCAGGAAAAAATCACACAAAGATGTCATTAACATATTCTCATGGAGAATTGAATTTCCAACAAAAAAGTTTTTACTAAAAATTAGCTCAGAACAACCGTTCAAGTGGAATTGCTGTCTGAAATTGAATTGATAGAACAAAAATAATTCAGAAGGCTGTAAAAATCGAATTTTTCGCTTTACGAAAAAACTTTTTGGTTTTTTTTTTGTAGAGAATGTTCTGCTCTAACATACAATTTGCATGGAATCGTTCTCAAAATATTTCTCTGATACAAAAAAGAATCAAGTACAACAAGAAATATAAAAGAAACGACGTCCATCATTGATCGTGTTTCGAAAAGTTTTATTGAATTAATTTGGTTTAATAAGATAAAATGATTTGTTTTTACATTATAATGCTTGATAATCATCGTTCCTTTTTTTAAGAGTCTGTTTGTTCCAATTAGGGTATTTCTGTCGATGATTGTGCACTACGCCCAATAAATATTGTAGCTGCTCTTCGTTTTTTTGTTAATCAAACGTTATATGCTTCTATCAAAGTGACACCACGTTCGGCTACGTTATTAACGACTTTTGGATTACAAAAAAATCTAAGCAACTCAAATAAGTGGCATTTTCCGGCCATAATTCAATATTTACTCTCAAAAAGTCATGAGGTAAATTTAATTGCTGGAAAAGAAATAAGGATTCTTGAGTAACGAAATCGCTTATGTCTTTTTTCAGCACCATTTCCCAATCATTTTTTAACACTTACTCGCTCGGAAGGATTTTTGGATTTTTCTCGAGATTGCAGAGCTTGTACCATTTTTGCCTTCACACTTATCGGCACAGCATTGTCAAAAAACGACAAAGCAACAATTTTCTCGTTAAAGTACCACAAGTGACTAGCTAATTTTTTCGAGGCAGCCTCCCCTACTACAGGATTCAATTCGCAATAACGAATGAAATTTTGTAGCAGTGACAGATCTTGATTTGGGGGAAAAATGTCGCGGTTTCCCGTTCGTGGCGCTAGCGTGAAGCTTGTAATTTTGCACTACGAGCTACCGTATGCTGCCGCCAGGTGGTAGCGTGTGCTAGGGCGATTTCAGACAGCGATACCACTTGAACGGTTGTTCTAAGCTAATTGTTCGTATGAACTTTTTTTGTAGGGAATTCAATTCTCTGTCAGAATATCTTAATTACATTTTTGTGAGATTTTTTTCTGAAGCGTTTTACTACGACGTTCAGAAGTGCCAATATTTTCCTGTGTTATTCTTATGGAAAGTATTCAAATGCAATGCGCCGTTCGAAGTAATTTTTTTTTGACCTCTCCTTCGAGGATTCTTCTTTTTTTACCTTAATTCACCTGTTTTTGGTGGATGCAACCGAAAAAAAATATATCGATTTTTTCCCGCACACCCTAATATACATACACGGATAGGCATATATCCCGAAAGAAACACTTTCATCAAAGCTATAAAGCTTTAATTAAAGTTTTGCTCCTGATGAAGACATCACAAATCACTGTATGAAAAAACTCATGAATGAAAACGAAAGGTATCCCATTTCAAAATAACATATGATTTAAACGTCGCCACTTTGAATTCTGGACCAACAAAGATTATTCTAAACGTCCGCCTTTGAACCCTAAAAGTTTTATTATACTCAATACTTGATCGGAGCGGTATTTTTCGAGATAATATATATAAACAGGGTGGACCATTTGACGCGACCACCCCAAATATCTCCGTTGGCTTTAGAGTGACGAAAAAAATGTCAGGAGGTAATTTGACTGATTTCAAAGAGCTAATACAGTGGTGAGAAATTCATTTTAGTCGAGGTCATAGTTTTTGCGTTCTCAAGGTCATTAATGGTTTTTCAAATGGGAACGTGTTTTTTTTTTCTATTAAGACGTAGCTGATATTCAGATGAATCCAAGGACCTATGATATCATGACTTTGAAATGATTTTTCACCAAAATACATCGTGATGATATTGACAATAAGAATATCCGAATAATGTAATTGAATTTGTTGTGCAGAAAATTTATTGTAACAAATGTTCGAAGTGATGACCATTAGCCTCGACACATTTTTGAAGTCGTCGGGTCAATTGATTCTCTTGACCTTCGAATAGTTTCTGGTGTGATAGCGGCCCAGGCTTTTGTAATTCGTTCTCGCATGTTCGACTTTCTCCGCTTGAGGGCGGGGTAAAGTATTAAAATTTTTTTTTTCATTTTTTAAAAATTTTTTAAATGAATGCATAATATATCAAGAATATTGTGTTAAAATTTCAAGTCGATCGGAGTAAAATTGACGAACCCGTGCAGAAATTTTGGCAGGGATACAGCTGGATTCTGACTTGTATCCCGGGCTCCCAGTCGGGATCTAGTCCGATATCGGATCAGATTCGAAGACTAAATGTAAGATCCGTAAACTGGATTCCATTAGGGATCCAGAACCGGATCCTTCAATGACTCTAAATAGATTCCCCATGGAATCATTGAGGAATCTGGGAAGGATCACGGGTGAATACAGGCTGAAATACAATGTCAAAAATGGAATTACGACATGTTAAATTTATTATAAAAATAAATAACATTTATAAAGTTTTGGTGCATTAAACTATCAATAAAAAAAAATTGTCCAAAGATTCAAATGGCAGATCGCGCTCATCGCGAGATTTTGATGTGAATTAAAAAAAATTCACATCAAAATCTGTGAATGCAAATGTATTGACAAGAAATTATAGATACAAAAAAATTCACAAAATTAGGTGAGAATTTTTTCGTATTTAAGACAAATTAAAATCAAATTCAAAATGATTAGATTAACATTTGCGCCAAAAGTGAGTTCGTACGTATTTTGAGAGAAAACATTGCCTCGAGGCAAAGAAATTTTTGCACATAACTTTTTGTGCGAACATTTCTTTGCCTCAACGCAATGTTTTCTCTCAAAATACGTTTACACTTGTGGTGTAAATTTTAATATAACTGTCGTGAATTCGATTTTTATTTTCTTCAACTTGGGAAATTCACAACTCATTTTGTGATTTTTTTCATATTTATAATGTAATATTTGAAACTCACAACATTTTTTGCAAAAATTTCTTTGCCTCGACGAAATGTTTTCTCTCGAAATACGTAAGAACTCACGGTTGGTGTAAATTTTAATCTAATCATTGTGAATTTGATTTTAATTTGTCTTAAATACATGTTTATACCCATCGACATGTCGGTGGGTATAAACAGAGACTTATTTCCCGAAACCGGTATCCCGGTTAGAATCCAACTTGCATCAGTATCGGAATATCTACGACGACGATGGCATAATTTTGAAAATTTTGGCATCACGTGTATTTTCGGTATTACTATGTAATTCCTATCTATAGATAGGAATTTTATAGATAGGAATCTATAGACAGAAATTCCTATCTATAGATAGGAATTGCATAGTAATACAGAAAATACACGTGACGCCAAAATTTTCAAAATGATGCCATCATCGTCGTACATATGCCGATACTGACGCAAGTTGGATTCTAACCGGGATCCGGTTTTGGGGAATCCATGACAAATCCTGATCGGGATTTGATCGGACATAGGGTATCCCGGTCAAAATTTCTGCACGGGAAGTTATGAGTATTTGAGCGCCTATTGCTCCATGCCGTTCTCTTATCTTCTGCGTTTTTCAAACCGTTTTTCAGAGACTTGTCATATTTGAAGTCCGTGTGCACGATAACTCGAAATCTACTGGACCAATCGCTTTGAAATTTTGCACGGTACTTCTTCACATAATTCACCAGGTATTGTCGAGAGCTTTTTGGATTTTTTAAAAATAATTACTAATTTTTCAACAACAAATTAGCCGATTTTTTAGCGAAAATCGGGTTTTTGGCTCCCAAGTGCTACGAAAAATCGAAAAATCGAAAAAAAAAAATCCTCCCGTCATTACCTCGAGAAACATCTCCTTTAACAAATGCATTTTGATTTTTTTGTTTCAAATGATTCTGTTGCGAGTTATGGTGCACACCGCAAACCAACTTTTTTTCGAGGCGCCTCCGGGGTTTAATTTTCACTCGCTCAATTTTGAATATTTTGCAATGCAAATTTAGGAGAATGTTGTTCAAATGTTACTTTATTATATGTAAATTTTTCAATAAACGAACACTATTCGTCACGCCAAAAAAAATCTTAAAAACATGCCTTTTTTTCGGCGAATTAACTTTACCCCGCCGTTGATAGTACAATACCATTTTCGATACGGTTATTACATGTTACTTTGGATGGATACACTTGTCTACTGATTCTAATATTGGTAGATGGTAAACATTCTTCACTCTACTACAGTTTTACTACCTTACAATGCCAATGTATTTACAAACATCAGAAACATCTCCGACTATTGACATTATCGTATCCGTTGAATAATCTGCACTGCTATCACACCAGAAACTATTCGAAGGTCAAGAGAATCATTGATCCGACGTCTTCAAAAATGTGTCGAGGTTAAGGCGAGAAATCCCGTTAGGAGCGTGAAAAATAGGTATTTTTCGGGAATTTTTTTAGAGGGGATGAAATAATCTGATTATTTTCAAATTTGGACTTGAGTTTATGATAACTGTCAAGTTAGAAACAAAAATTTTGGGACGCCTGTTTTCCGCGACATCGAAAAGTGCTGCAGTTGTCACTCTTTTTCTGTTGATCTGAAAAAGATTTAATAAGTGTCATTCGTTTACTGACATATTAAGGGGAAGGATATACCTAAAAAATGATGAAAACGTGCAAAATTGAAAATTTGGGAGCCTTTTTACTCCAAAGTTCGAATTTTCGACCTTTTTTTCGACATATTTGACCCCAAAAATTATTTATTTACACGCTACCTTGCAAACTTTAGGTGTATCCTTCCGATAATATTACTGAGAGTAACCTCCTAAAATTTCATCCAAATCGGTCGATAACTTTTTGAACTACGACACGAGCAGTTTTTGAAAAAGTAGTTGCGAGATAATCGCGTTTAAAGTTTCAACATGTGACTCGCTACCTGACCGCATGCTGTCCCCGCACTCTAGACTATATGCGATAACTCCGCAAATATTCAATATTTCGAGTTTTCCTTTGGCCAGTATATTCTTTGGGTATCATACTTTCGAAATATGTAAAAAAAATCGATTTTTTGAAAATTCCAAAGGGATTTCTCGCCTTAAGGGGTTAGGCCACTCTAGAGGCCGAAAAATAGGCTTTTTGGGAAATTTTTTTCAGAAAAGCTACAAAATAAATCGAGATGACAAAAAAGGGTGTTTATCGTACGTATCAGTGACGGTATACAATAATTTTTTTGAAGCGACTCACTTCAAAATGGCGGCTGTACAGTGTTTATCTCAGAACTGCATTTTTTAAGTTGACCGGAAACATAACTCAATTTTCAACCGATTCACTTGAAATGTTGAATATAGCTTGAAAAATACATTGTCTATGGAAGTACGTGGGATATTTTTTATATTGCACAGTTCATTTGTTAATAACAATTATCTGACGATTTTAGGCAAATTTTTCACTCTCCAAAAATTTGCCTACACAACCGTCGGATAATTGTCGTCAATTTCGTCACTCTGAAGGCAACGGAGATATTCGGGGTGGTCACGTTAAATGGTCCACCCGGTATATACACAAGGTGTCCTGTTATGATTTATTTTAATTATTCAAAAATAATAATAATAAAATAAAGAATCTAAAAGGTATTTCATTCTGAAGAGTGAAGACGAAGAGAAACGAGAAACGAAATTGTCCGACCATTCATCGTTTTTTTCCCTCGTCGCGAACTGTCCAAGCTTTAAGAATTCTGTCTACTGCGTCACGAATGAATGCCTTTCGTCCTAATCCCGCTATTTCCATTCATTCTTCGATCTACCGCCCCGTGCCGACCACTGTCACGCCAAATGCTGCGATAAATATTTCATCATTCGGTTGCACGAGACGAAGTTCGACTCGCGGGAATTCTCGATTCAATCTGCCAAGGAGATATATACATCGTCTATAGAGCACGCGTCACTCCATCAGGATCCAACTTTATTGCCATCCGGAGACCCATTTTACAAGAATACCCGTATAAACCGCTTAATGCTTTCGATTTTTTATTTATTTATGGTCCCATTATTTTGCATTGACGCAGAAAATCCTTTGGGTTTCTCATAATGAATAAAATTACGTATTTGTACAGTATATTTGATATTGGAAATAATTATTATAATAGTAATGAGAACAATCAAAATAATAATCGTAGTAACAATACTCATCATTATAAACGAATCCAAAGAGCACAACTGTGAGCACAACTGTGTATTAAATAAATACATAAGTATCAGGTACAATTACATATTTAAATATTAGGTGCAGCAAAAAGAAATCCATTATTTTTGCCTTCAATTGCATGCAAAAATAATGTATTTCTTTTTACTACACCTAATATATTGATTGCAGGTACGATTATTACTAATTCTTTTTAACGGATTATTACTAAATTTGTTTCTTTACGAATTGTTAGTAGTTTTTTTAAACTCAAGAACACTAGTTTTGTTAGACTAATTATTAATCATTTTTTTAGTCATACTAATTTTTCACTGATTATTACTAATTTCTACTAATCGATTACAAAAATCGATAAATCGTACAAACCGCTTGACGCTTTCAAAGTTTGTTATTTATGTTCATTGTTATGCATTAATTCTGAAAATCATTTGGGTTTGTCATAATGAATTAAATTACGTATTTGCACAAGATATTTGATATTGGAAATAATTATTATAATAGTAATGAGAACAATAAAAATAATAATCGTAGTAACAATACGCATCGTTATAAACAAACCCAAAGAGCACAACTGTGATGATAATCATAAAAAATCGTTATGTACATATGTGCAATGTATTAAATAAATACATAAGTATCAGGTACAATTACATATTCAAATATTAGGTGCAGCAAAAAGAAATCCATTATTTTTGCCTACAATTGCATGCAAAAATAATGTATTTCTTTTTACTACACCTAATACATTGATTACAGGTACGATTATTACTGATTCTTTTTAACGGATTATTACTAAATTTGTTTCTTTACGAATTGTTAGTAGTTTTTTTAAACTCAAGGACACTAATTTTGTTAGACTAATTATTAATCATTTTTTTAGTCATACTAATTTTTCACTGATTATTACTAATTTCTACTAATCGATTACAAAAATCGATAAATCGTACAAACCGCTTGACGCTTTCAAAGTTCGTTATTTATGTTCATTGTTATGCATTAATGCTGAAAATCATTTGGGTTTGTCATAATGAATTAAATTACGTATTTGCACAAGATATTTGATATTGGAAATAATTATTATAATAGTAATGAGAATAATAAAAATAATAATCGTAGTAACAATACTCATCATTATAAACAAACCCAAAGAGCACAACTGTGCAATGTAATAAATAAATATATAAGTATCAGGTACAATTATATAAATACGTTGATTACATGTGAGGCAAGGTGGGGTACACTGTCACTGTTTTTCTAACGAATTTTTACTCTATCAAGGTAGTTTGATGAGAAAAAAACGTCATAACCGATTTTATAGACCTATGGGCGTACAATGAAGCTCCCATTTTTTTTGCAAAAGGATTAAAAATACGAAAATAATGGGATGGACAAAAAATCACGACTTGGCTCATTGTACCCCATGGGTGGGGTACAATGTATCGTATAGGTGGGTAAAGTGTGTCAACTACTGCGAAACGTAGAGTACAATGAGGCCGATGAAACTCTTATATTTTTCTAAAATAGATCACAGAAAATAAAAAAATAAAAAATTCAATTAAGTATCAGTCATTTTATTTTTTATTTATAAATTTATTCATTACGAATGAATTTCGACTTATGAAAATAATTTAAATTATTTGTTTATTTATCATATTTTTTGTGTCACGAGCATCAATGATATTATTTGTATTGTTCTTATTCTTATTATTATTTTCAACATTATGACGAGACTAGAATAATAATGAAAAAAAGGTTCCAAAGTAATTTATACAATTTTATTAAACATATAGCATGGGAAAAATGTCAATTTGTTTACAATCGATATTTATACAACTCATCAATCAAATATAGATAGCAATGATGATAAAGATAACAAATGCTCAAGGCGGAAGAGGGAAACGTAGAATGCAGTGTTCCATACATAATTATATAGAGAACGATGTTGAGAGACAGCGGCTGCTCACGGAAGCAATGATTTTGTTTTTCACTCTGACGGAAGAGGAAATCGAATCTCGAAGTGAATAAGTTTCATGAGATTCCAACCGGAGGAGAACTGTTTTACGCGCAGTCTCATAATGCAGGCACGTGAGATTCATTGATGCACGAAGCTCGCTCGAATCTATATATATATATACGCCCACGCGTTCATTATGCCCCAGAGAACATCGAAAAAGAGAGAAAGAAAGAGAGAGAAGAGATTTGCGTCACCGTCGGCAATTTGAAAAAATATCGGAGAAAAATAACTCGACTAAGGATTGAGATAGATATTTTTCCAGAGATAATTTGACGAGAACCTGATTTCATTTTTATTAACTTTCTTCCATTTTAATTTTGACAATGACTCTCAGCTTTTTCTTCTTTTTCCTGCGCAGGATGTCTCTTCAGCAAAAATGTGTGCAGAAACGGCCTTGAAACTTGCTATGATGGTGAGTACATATTATTCACATTAAATAATTCCTTAATACGGATTTTATTTCTCGTGATCATTTTGGAGATACGATGTTGTTTTTTTAAGTGTAATATCACGTTTTTCGTTGACTCGTTTTGAATGCTCGTTAAGGTAGTTCGGAAGAAAAACGGAAAGTCAAACTGACAATTTTAACGATTTTTCTTTTTTTCTTGCGAATGTTTAAAATACATAGAATTTAATCTCATAAAAAAGTATTTTTATTTTGGTACCAATGAGAATGAAAATTTATGATGATTTTCATAAACACTTACAAGGGATATTGGTTATTGAGCACTCGGTTGATCATTATCGACTTTACTAGTGAGTTCATGTTTTAAGTAGTTGGCAACGCTACATAACCTCACTTTAGAATAATTCAAACTTCACCTCTCAACGACTCGACAAATGTCGAAACATGGCACAATTACGTGTGAGTAGTCGTTTCTTTTTTTTACAAAAAATTGATCTGCTTTTGTCCACGCAGATAAATAGTAAGAGATTGATTAGGCAGTTTTTAAAGTTTCTTCTTTAGGTAAATATACAGAACGAAAACAGCAAGAAATTTTAAAGTTTTCTAAATAAAAATGTTTACAGCCATTCTTCATATGTATATTTGTATACGTAATAATCAATTAAAAAAATTAAGATCGACAATCAATATATTTTTATTCATTTTTTATCCTTCGTTTTATTATTACTTTTATTCTATTTTTATTGTATTTAGCATGATCTGCAGCGTAGGCATTCGGCGACATTCATATCGCATTCTGCGTGAATTGCCGTCTAGGAATTTCCCCTAGCAATCACAGCTGACGCTCCGATCACCGTTTAGAGCAAAATTTAATAAATTATTGTGAAAAAATTACACGGTGCATCGGCTACAATTTTCGCAGGTGAATTCCGTATTAATCGAAGATTCGAATGAGAAGTTTTGTTTGTTAGGTCAAACGACTATATTTTACGTAAAGTTATCATTTCCGGTCTATGTTCCGGAGGTTACGTTTAAGTGCGTGTATTTCAGGCCAACTTTTAACGTTCATATCTCGGAAATGGTACGGTCCCGTGCAGAAATTTTGACCGGGATACCCTATGCCCGATCAAATCCCGATCAGGATTTGTCATGGATTCCCCAAAACCGGTATCCCGGTTAGAATCCAACTTGCATCCGTATCGGCATATGTACGACGATGATGGCATCATTTTGAAAATTTTGGCGTCACGTGTATTTTCTGTATTACTATGGAATTCCTATCTATAGATAGGAATTTCTGTCTATAAGATTCCTATCTATAAAATTCCTATCTATAGATAGGAATTACATAGTAATACCGAAAATACACGTGATGCCAAAATTTTCAAAATTATGCCATCTCCGTCGTACATATTCCGATACTAATGCAAGTTGGATTCTAACCGGGATACCGGTTTTGGGGAATAAGTCTCTGTTTATACCCACCGACATGTCGGTGGGTATAAACATGTATTTAAGACAAATTAAAATCAAATTCACAATGATTAGATTAAAATTTACACCAACCGTGAGTTCTTACGTATTTCGAGAGAAAACATTTCGTCGAGGCAAAGAAATTTTTGCAAAAAAAGTTGTGAGTTTCAAATATTACATTATAAATATGAAAAAAATCACAAAATGAGTTGTGAATTTCCTCAAGTTGAAGAAAATAAAAATCGAATTCACGACAGTTATATTAAAATTTACACCACAAGTGTAAACGTATTTTGAGAGAAAACATTGTGTTGAGGCAAAGAAATGTTCGCACAAAAAGTTATGTGCAAAAATTTCTTTGCCTCGAGGCAATGTTTTCTCTCAAAATACGTACGAACTCACTTTTGGCGCAAATTTTAATTTAATCATTTTGAATTTGATTTTAATTTGTCTTAAATACGAAAAAATTCACAACTAATTTTGTGAATTTTTTTGTATTTATAATTTCTTGTCAATACATTTGCATTCACAGATTTTGATGTGAATTTTTTTTAATTCACATCAAAATCTCGCGATGAGCGCGATCTGCCATTTAAATCTTTGGACAAATTTTTTTTTTATTGATGGTTTAATGCACCAAAACTTTATAAATGTTATTTATTTTTATAATAAATTTAACATGTCATAATTCCATTTTTGACATTGTATTTCAGCCTGTATTCACCCGTGATCCTTCCCAGATTCCTCAATGATTCCATGGGGAATCTATTTAGAGTCATTAAAGGATCCGGTTCTGGATCCCTAATGGAATCCAGTTTACGGATCTTACATTTAGTCTTCGAATCTGATCCGATATCAGACTAGATCCCGACTGGGAGCCCGGGATACAAGTCAGAATCCAGCTGTATCCCTGCCAAAATTTGTGCACGGGGTGGAGTGGCTTATTTTTTTTTTAATTTTAACGTGGTTAATGGCATAAAATCTCTCTCTCACAAAAAATAGGAGGTTAAACGTTAGTCGATTTTTTCATTGTTTCTTCCGAACCACCTTAACCAACATGTGCTCCTGAAATGTTTCGTTAAGAAACACGTAGAATTGTGTTGAAGAGCATTGATATTAAGTTTCAAGTAAATCTGGCCAGATATTTCTTTTACCATAAGAACTTTGTTAGCCCCTTGACCCTTAAGGATTGTGTTTCCAAAAATGCATTGATTTCATCAATTGTGTCTAAGAAAAGTTATACAAAGTTTCAAGTAAATTTGACCCGACTTTTTTTATTTTTTAATTTCCGTACAAATTTTGGCACCCCCTTTCGTTTAGGGGTGGAATTTCGAAAAACGCTAAAATACGTATTTTATTGATCGTGGTGAAGAGCATTAATACTAAGTTTTAAGTACGTCTGACTAGATTTTAAAAATGTTCCATGCAAACTTTGCCACCCCTTTCTCCCCTTAGGGGTTGAATGGCGAAAAACGCTGAAATACGTGTTTCAGGAATTGTGTCAAAAAACACGAATACCAAATTCCAAGTAAATCCGAACAGATTTTAAAAAAATGCTAGACAAACTTTGCCACCCCTATTCTCCCCTTAAGGATTGAATTTCGAAAAATCTCTTCTTAAATGGTGCCTACATAATAAAATCAACATGTCCTCCAAATTTCACGTTTCTACGTTTAGTGGTTTGGGCTGGGCGATGATGAGGCAGACAGTCAGGACTTCGCCTTTGATATAAATAGATAGAAGCAAGTGATTTTCTTCATATTTGATAACCAAAAAATAACGTGTATTGCAAAAAGTAAAAAAATAATGATTTCACATTCGCTCAACATTTTTTGCTTCGATGAAATTTTTTTTGTGTCGAAGTTTTTACGAGCATTTATTTAACTTGCTTCGTTCGTATGTCTTTCTGGTTCAAAGTTTGTAATCGAGTTTTTAGAGTACTTGGCATCCGATCTGAAATTCGGCATATCTATGTAACTTCGGTGACAATGCAATAATTTGCTCCATGGAGCCATGAAATAAATAATATGTAACATGCGAATAGCGAATATTCAACAAATGAATACGCACAAGTAAATGTATTAAGACAGATAATTAAACAAATTGTAATGCTAAAAAGTACAAAATAAAGAAATAAACGTAAAAAATCCTTTAAAACAAGCTTTTATTTATAAACTAATTAAAAAGTAAAAAATAACATTTACTATATGAAGTAAAATAGTAAAGCTACAGAAGAATCCCATCCTTGGTCACTGATCAAAGGTGCAGGCAGTACATACTTAATAAAACTTACATAAACATAGAACTTTTAAATTTTTAATATTTTCTTAAAAGCTTGAGGCGTGAAACGTCAATACACTTGAAATAAAGCCTCAAGCATTTAAGAAAATATTTAACTTCTTTAAAGTTCTATGTTTATGTAAGTTTTCTTAAGTATGTACTGGCTGCGCCTTTGATCAGTGACCGAGGATCTTGTCGGCACCAAGATTTTTTTTTTACTTGTGTGTTTGTCCGATATTTTCCTGTGCACACGAATTTCTTAGTTAAAAACGAATTATTTATTCGTTTTTAAGCAAGACATTCGTGAAAACGAATTAAATTGAATTGAGTATCGAAAAAAAGAATTATTTATTCGTTTTTGAACAAGACATTCGTGAAAACGAATTGAATTGAATTGAATATTGAAAAACGAATTAATTATTCGTTTTTAAACAAGACATTTGTGAAAACGAATTGAATTGAATTGAATATTGAATAACGAATTATTTATTCGTTTTTCACCAAGAAATTCGTCAAAACGAATTGAATTGTATTGAAAATTGAACAAATTGAATATTGAAAAACGAATTATTTATAATTCATCAATGACCAAGCGTTCTTCTGTAGCTTTACTATTTAACTTCATGCACTGAATATTATTTTTTACTTTTTAGTTCAATAATTTATAAATAAAATTTTGAATAAGTATGTACTGACTGCGCCTTTGATCAGTGACCAAGGATCTTGTCGACACCAAGATTTTTTCTACTCGTGTGATTGTCCGATATTTTCCTGTGCACACGAATTTTTTAGTTAAAGACGAATTATTTATTCGTTTTTTAAAAGAAAATTCGTGAAAATGGATTAAATTGAATAAAATATTGAAAAAAAATGATTTATTTGTTTTTGAACAAGACATTCGTGAAAACGCATTGAATTGAATTGAATATTGAAAAACGAATTATTTATTCGTTTTTAAACAAGACATTTGTGAAAACGAATTGAATTGAATTGGATATTGAATAACGAATTATTTATTCGTTTTTCACCAGGAAATTCGTCAAAATGAATTGAATTGTATTGAAAATTGAACAAATTGAATATTGAAAAACGAATTATTTATAATTCATCAATGACCAAGCGTTCTTCCGTAGCTTTACTATTTAACTTCATACACTAAATATTATTTTTTACTTTTCAGTTCAATAATTTACAAATAAAATTTTTAATATGTATGTACTGACTGCGCCTTTGATCAGTGACCAAGGATCTTGTCGACACCAAGATTTTTTCTACTCGTGTGATTGTCCGATATTTTCCTGTGCACACGAATTTTTTAGTTAAAGACGAATTATTTATTCGTTTTTTAAAAGAAAATTCGTGAAAATGGATTAAATTGAATAAAATATTGAAAAAAAATGATTTATTTGTTTTTGAACAAGACATTCGTGAAAACGCATTGAATTGAATTGAATATTGAAAAACGAATTATTTATTCGTTTTTAAACAAGACATTTGTGAAAACGAATTGAATTGAATTGGATATTGAATAACGAATTATTTATTCGTTTTTCACCAAGAAATTCGTCAAAACGAATTGAATTGTATTGAAAATTGAACAAATTGAATATTGAAAAACGAATTATTTATAATTCATCAATGACCAAGGGTTCTTCTGTAGCTTTACTATTTAACTTCATACACTAAATATTATTTTTTACTTTTGATTTCAATAATTTATAAATAAAAACTTGTTTTTAAAAAGATTTTTTACCATTATTTTTTGAATACGTCTTCGTTTATCTGTGAAATAAATTCGATAGACTGGGCTTTTGGACGATGCGTACGAGCCTTTGGCGAATTGGACGACGAGGAAAATTATCGATACGATCTCGCCACGGAGGAGCTAGAATCGTTGCGCCGAGAACTCGAGAGTCTCGTACTGGCTGGCTACACCTGGGTGCACCCTTACACCCAGTGTGTCATCCAAAGTTCCCTCTACGCGCTTCGTTTCCGATTGAGACGCGACCATGGCATCTGTCAGAAATTTACGAACGTCGAGGATCGTGATTTCAGGGAGTACAGCGAGACGGACGAGCGCACTCAAGTCAGTCGGTTATAATATATTTCTTACTAATTATAAGAAGAAATTGTATCGTCTGTGTTATTTTTTCTGTAGCAATAATTTAAAAAAAAATAATTTTAGGCAAATGATTGATTTGTGTTCAAAGTTAAAAAAACGAAAAAAAGACTATACAAGTTTTGTTTTTGTACTTTTAATGGGCTATACCAGTGTGAATTCTGAAAATGTGGGTGATTTTCGGGAATTTTTTGGGAGAAAAGTACTCAATTAAATGTTTCGGAAAATTAAGTATATATTTGGGTATATTTAACCTAGATTACATAATTTTTTCATAGAAAAATATTTTCAATTTTCAATTTCCCAATCAAAACTCAAAAAATTTCATTTCCAGTCAAGGTTCATCCAATCAAAAATATCCTGCGTCATTGTAGAGTAAATATATTCAAGAGTACTCAGTTTAAATTTCAAGTCAATCGGATAATTGCTCTTTGAGTTACAATGTCAGCAAATTTGAAAAATCTCATTTCGAGAAAAATGCTTTTAAATATTTAACTATCGATTTTTGCAAGAAAAAAAATGATATTTACCATAAAAACTGATAATCAGCTATACCTGGTCCATACAATGGACCTCCATCGAATAATGCCTGCTGAGAGGCTGAAGCTTTTCACACTGGTATATCCCCTTAATTTTGAAACAATATTAACTGAGGGCATCAAAGGTATAGAGTAAAAAACATTGTTGGAGAACGTAACACAGCTCAACAGCCGATTTTGTGCTGCGAAATCGTATATTGTTTTTTCGAAATCTTATCTTCATACTGATCCTATTTCAACACTTACAAGGAAAGGTTGCGAGGTCGATCTCTTCGATTTCGATGAAATTTGGCATGCTTGTAGAATGGGTAAAAATAGGCGACACGTATTTTTTTATATCTGCGGCACCCGATTTTTAAGGGTTGAAACGCACTCTCGAAAATAGGGGTGTTTTTCGTTTTTCGTCGATAACGTTCTAGCGGTAGGAGATATGAAAAAAATTCTTATTGCAACAATGTTTATTTTTTATATTGTTTTATTTTTTATTTGTTCATTTGTTTATTTCATATGTTTTATTTTTATACGTTGGAGTTGAGAACGATAACGTTATCGGCGAAAAGCGAAAAACGCCCCTATTTTCGAAGGTGCGTTTCACCCCTTAAAAATCGGGTTGCGCAGATATAAAAAAATACGTGTCGCCTATTTTTACCCATTCTACAAGCATGCCAAATTTCATCGAAATCGGAGAGATCGACCTCGAGGACGTTGAATAAATTTTCGCTGATTTCCAACAGATGGCGTTACTTCAGCGGCTTAGCGCAGTGGTGAAGCGCATTGCCGGACACCCCGCTGGCTTGGCTTCGATTCTGGTTGCCTACATTTTTAGTTTATTTTTTTCTTTTCTTTAACTTTCTCGCAATGTTCAACTATTTATTGTAGAATTTAAATATGTTCAAGCAGTTAATTGATATAATTAAGTGGAATTTTTTTAGCGCAGTAGTCAAGCGCCTGACACCCCGTTGGCTTGGGTTCGATTCTTGCAATTTTCAAGAATTTTTATTTTCATTATAAACTTCACCTAATTATATAAATTAACTGCTTGAATATATTAAAAATTTTCAATAAATAGTTGAACATTGCGAGAAACTTAAAAAAAATGGTTAAAAAAACTGGTAGAAGAGAAAATCGAAGCCAAGCCAGCGGGTGATAGGCAATGCGCTTGACCACTGCGCTGCGCCGCTGACTTGGAAATTGTTTAAAAAATACCCTCAAGCTCTACTCGGGAATGTTTGGAGAGCGTTTTACCCTTTCCTATGGCCCACTCAGGCGAAATATTTTAGGAACGTTAAGTGGGGACCCACCTTCTTATACCCACGCAGTTTGGGCGAAATAGGTGGGTCCCGATTGGCTTCCTCCCCAAGATGGTAACGCATCTATAGAGAAGTACTATAAGCAAGCTTGACATTCAGTGTATGTCATTTCGCCGAAGTGTAAACAACTTTTTTCATAGTGTTGAGGGATCATCACGGTGTAACGGGTCGAAAGATAGCTGATTTTCGCGATTTTTTTTATGGTTAAAATACGCTAATCAGTTAAATTTTTTCATGTCAAACCAAAGCACTCATGAAGAACAGAAAATCGATTTTCAAACGTTTTATTTTATTAATTTTTTTACATTTATGTTAACGATTAAAAATGTCTTCGAAAAAAAGGAGTCCTCACGGTATACACGGTTGTGGCCGTAAATATTATCTGAAGCAAAATTTGTAAAGATATTTATTAATCAGTAAAAGTCGCTATATTGCTATGGAGGTTTTTTTAGCATTGAAAATGCTTTTAAAAGGGTATATGTTTCTTGAGGTTGGCTGGGTATAGGGGTCTGAATTAGCTGGATGTCACATGAAACTAACGCTACCCCCACTCCATTGCCACTATGTTGTAGTAGAGTGGGGGGAGCTGCGATATGCGAAATGCCTGTGATTGGTTGAAAAATGCCGAATGACATGGAGTGTCCATATGCGGCTAAAAATAGTAATGAAAAATAGTGTAAATTACATGTAAATTACATGTAGAGAGAAAGAGAGAGAATGGAAGAGAATGGGAGAGAACGGGAAAGAGAGAACGGATGGATGGATAGATGAATGGATGAGTGGGTCGGTGGGCGGGTGGCTGGATAGGTAAGTGGATGCATAGATGGATGTATGGATGGATAGATAGATGGATGGATAGATGGATGGATCGATGGATGGATGAGTAGATGGATGGATCCATGGATGGATGGATGGATAGATAGATGGATAGATGTATAGATGGATGGATGGATAGATGGATGGATGGAATGGTGGATGGATAGATGGATGGATGGAATGGTGGATGGATAGATGGATGGATGGATGGATGGATGCTTAGATGGATGTATGGATGGGTGCATAGATGAATCCATATATCAATAGACGGATAGATGGATGGATGGATCGATGGATGGATGAGTAGATGGATGGATCCATGGATGGATGGATGGATAGATAGATGGATAGATGTATAGATGGATGGATGGATAGATGGATGGATGGATGGATAGATGGATGGATGGATGGATAGATGGATGGATGGATGGATAGATGGATGGATGGATGGATAGATGGATGGATGGATAGATGGGTGGATGGATGAGTAGATGGATGGATCCATGGATGGATGGATGGACAGACAGATGGATAGATGGAGGGATGGATAGATGGATGGATGGGTAGATGGATGGATGGATCGATAGATCGATGGATGGATGGATGGATAGATGGATGGATGGATGGATGGATAGATGGATGAATGGATCGATGGATGGATGAGTAGATGGATGGATCCATGGATGGATGGATGGATAGATAGATGGATAGATGTATAGATGGATGGATGGATGGATAGATGGATGGATGGAATGGTGGATGGATAGATGGATGGATAGATGGATGGATGGATGGATGGATGTATGGATGGGTGCATAGATGAATCCATATATCAATAGATCGATAGATGGATGGATGGATAGATGGATGGATGGATAGATGGATGGATGGATAGATGGATGGATGGATAGATGGATGGATGGATAGATGGATGGATGGATAGATGGATGGATGGATAGATGGATGGATGGATAGATGGATGGATGGATAGATGGATGGATGGATGGATCGATGGATGGATGAGTAGATGGATGGATCCATGGATGGATGGATCGATGGATAGATAGATGGATAGATGTATAGATGGATGGATGGATAGATGGATGGATGGATTGATAAATATATAGATGGATGGATGGATAAATGGATACTCACATGTACCTATTTTTTTATGACCCGACATGTCTGATTACATTTTCAATGCCATGAGATAGTTGCACTTTGTGTAATATCTGTACATTTTCGAAAAGTCAAAATTGATAAAATGGCGGCGGTTTGAAAAACAAGTATCAAATTTAGCCTATTTTTCGAGTTTTTCGTTAAAAAAATATACAGATTTTAAAAAGAAAAGAGCTTCCATAGCAACATAAAAAATAGCGTGAAGAATTTTGCGTCAAAATTTAAGACGAATAGCTTGAAAACTCTTCCTTTGAGAGTGTACACCGTTTTCAAAAACGACATTTCGAGAAAAACGCGTTTAAAGTTTCGAGTGCAAAATTTCCACATAAATTGCCCACTCACGATCAATTGGCGATGCCAGGTCCATGATTATAACCGTCTATACTATCGAATAATGCAAAAAAATCGATTTTTCGAAAATTTAACACTGTGATGCCCCCTTAAGGATGCAAATTATGTAAAAAAAGCGATTTCATCTTAAGCGGCCTTAAGATGAAATATTAAAAACACTGAAAGACAACAATTGTTTTTCAGGATTCTCAGCCTCTGGCGGTCGTGAAATTCACACCGATCCGTGGGCACGGTTACGGCGATTTCGCGAACGAGAATTACTATCCTCCCGCGGTATCATCGACAAAGCCAAGGAACAATGACAATCGCGACGAGGCGCAAAGAGAAGATTCCCCGGATGGTTACGTCTACGGATTATCGTCGTTTCCCGGCGATGACCCGTCGGCAAATTCGAAATTCTCGGATTCCAATAATTTCCAAGTGGAGCAAGAGAAAAATGTAGGCAGGGCGGATCTGGAAATGTCAAATTTCCCGAGGATGATAGACGAGAATTCGAAAAATTTTCGTGAATTGTCGCGACGCTTGTCGACGGCACGCGACGAAAAGCCGATTTATCGGCTTCGACGCCAACCGAACTCGATGAAAATTCGAAACGACGAATTATCCGAGAGGGGAAATTTTGTGCTCGACAAGAGTTTGTGGAAATTGGCAATGAAGAATGGTACAGCGCGGAGAGACGAGGATTTTACGAGAATGGAGTTTTTGCGCGACCCACCGAGCAACGACGACGAAAACGACGAGAGATCGCGAGATCGCCAGGTGGATGAGAATAACCGGCAAGACAATAACGAGGACGGAGATCAGGAAGCGATTTTGCAACTCGAAGATTCCCTGGAACGTTTGACCAATCGACGCAAGTCCGGCTTGTACACCGAGGGTGGTCTGATACAGCCGATCGATCTCGATGACGTCATTGGCCAAGGTAAACCGCCACACATTTTCATTCTTCTCGGTATAAAATCACGTGCTAATTTAACAATTTTTTTTCGTACGAAAAAGTGATTCACTCGTAAAATTAATTACACATCTATTGGGTTGGTAAGAAAGTCTTGCGACACACAACATGAGTAAAATATAAAAACATTTTATTTTAACAGTAAACAATTATTCAGTAATGTATGCTCCCTCTGTATCTACAACTCGTGCCCAACGCTCTGGTAGACTTTGCACGCCTGCACTCCAGAATTCTTTGGCTCGTGAATTGAAAAAGTCGACCAGTGTATTTTTGAGATCCGCGACATCATCAAATTTTTTATCCCGTAAATAATTTTCTAAAGCTCGAAACAGATGGTAGTCGGTAGGTGCTAGGTCTGGTGAATACGGTGGATGCGGTAGAACTTCCCATTCCAGCTGCGAAATAGATTATTGTGTCATCTTAGCTACGTGGGGTCGAGGATTGTCGTGGAGAAGCCGAACTTGGAGACGTTTACGCCTTTTTTGTTTGATAATTTCAGCCAGCTTTTGCAGTTGTGCAGAGTAAGTATTTGCATTTATCGTGGTGTTGGATGGGAGCGGTTCGTAATATAGCATGCCCTCAGAATCCCACCGACAACAGAGTAAAACTCTCTTCACTTCACGGGGCAGCTTAGGGGTCGGATCTGGTTTTTCTCCTTTCGGTAGCCATTGTAGCTTACGTGTGTAGTTAACATAAAGCACCCAGCTTTCATCTCCAGTGACTATTTCTTGAAGAAAATCCTTTCTGTGTGGACGTTGCAGGAGTGAAAGACAGATGGACATGCGTGTCGCTTTGTTTGATTCGCTGAGATCGTGTGGTATCCAAGAAGAAACGACTTTTCTGTATCCGAGATTTTGTAAATGTTGGAGAATCGTGGGATGGCTACAGCCGCGTTTGTAAGCTAATTCCCGTGACGACGTATTAGGCTTTGCCTTTGTAAGTGCTCGTAGTTCTTCATCGTCAACAGTTGATTTCCTGCCGGACCTAGGTTTGTCTTCAAAAGATGTATCGCCAGAACGGAAACGCTGGTACCAACGGGATATCGTTGAATGATGAACTACGTTGGCCTTGAGCACACTACACATATTAGCGGCTGCGGTTCTTGCAGAACGCCCTTGTAAAAATTCGTAATATGCAATCGATCGAAGTGCACTAAGATCCATCTTCGCTCGTACTGTCTGCGCGGAACAACTGACTCGCTTATATACCCTACGGCATGGAAGGTTCTAGACTAGTCTTGAATATACTACTCTCGAATGTTGTAGAACTTCGTTAGAAGAAAACATATTTTAATCGAAAGGAAAGTGTCGCAAGACTTTCTTACCAACCCAATATTTAGTATAAATTTCAAGCTTGTGGAATTTTTTTTTCTTTCGATTTGGGGCCGTCCATAAATTACGTCATTTTAAAATAGGGGGGGGGGGTCTGGTCGTTAGATGACGGTAACGTTAATTTGATCACAACGATATGACGGATAGGATGATTTCAGGGGGGGGGGGGGGTCAAAAATCAGCAAAAGTCGATGACGTAATTTATGGACGGCCCCTTTACAAAATGGCCGACTATTAATATTTTCTTTTGTTATTTTTATTTTTGGGCGCTCCGCGGCGTGATATTTAGCAATCACAATTTTTGACCTAGAACAAAAAAGAAAAATTCTCGTCGATCTACATTAGAATACCTAGAGAAGTACGTACGGAATTTAAAAAATATTGTTTTATTCAAAAGTTGTAGGTATTTGAATTGAGTTGTTGGTATTTGAATGAATTTTCAGTGAAAAATTTCGTATAAAACTGCTCGTAAAATGAAAAGTTTTCGATTAATCAGAAATTCCGTACGTACTTCTCTGCGAAATGCAATGAGGAACATAACTTTTGAATTGGAAGTAAATCGAGCGAAAATTGTTGACGTTATTTGTCACGCCAATTGGCAAAAAGCTGTTTCGAGAAAAACGCGTTTGAAGTTTGAGGTACTCTATGGCTGTGCCAGAGGTGGGCTTACGTTATACGCTCAAAGTCGGTGAAAAAAAAATTCTTGCTATAAATAGAAAAGTAACTTATTCTTATGATGATAAAGCACCGTTTTAGCGAGAAAAAAATTCGAGTTTTCGAAAATTCTACTGTGGCCTTACCCCTTAAGACGGAATGACACCTCATCGCGGTCGGTATGGTAGAACAATTATAGATATCCAAAAATCTCTGAAACGGCTCTTCAGATCCCGTCGAAACTTTGCCAAACGACGTCAAATAGATAGACGAACAGCTGTCTGCCCCTCAAATTTTCTGAATTTGAGGCGCAGGCAGATGTTCGTCAGAGACAGAGTCATTGATACGATAATGCTATTTACATTCGTTAATCCACCCATTTTTCAATAATCTAATGTTGTGTAGTGCAACATATGTAGACGATATGAAAATTCAGAAATTAAACAAGTAGAAATGGCTCAGTGGACAGCGTCACAACTCAACACCTAGACGTTCTGGGATCGAAACCACGTTACGGCGTAAGCCTTTGTTTGAGATCATTTAAAATTGAACCATTAATATATATATATATTGGGTTGGTACAAAAATCTTGCAACACACAACACGAGTAAAAAAGAAAAATATTTTATTTTAACAATAAACGATTATTCAGTAATGTAGGCTCCCTCCGCATCTACAACTCTTGCCCAACGCTCTGGTAGACTTTGCACGCCCGCAGACCAGAATTCTTTTGATCATGAATTAAGAAAGTCGTCCAATGTATTTTTGAGATCTGACAGATCATCAAATTTTGTATCCCGTAAATAGTTCTTCAAAGTTCGAAGCAGGTGATAGTCGGTAGGTGCTAAGTCTTGTGAATACGGTGGGTGTGGTAGAACTTCCCATCCTAGCTGCGAAATAGTTTCTTGTGTCATCTTAGCGACGTGGGGTCGAGCATTGTCATGGAGAAGCCGAACGTGAAGACGTTTACGCCTTTTCTGTTTCATAATTTTAGCCACCTTTTGCAGTTGTGCAGAATAAATCTCTGCCTGTATTGTGGTGTTGGTTGGCAGAAATTCGTAATAGAGCATGCCCTCAGAATCCCACCAACAACAGAGTAAAACTTTCTTCATTTCACGGGGCTGTTTAGGGGTCGGTTCTGGTTTTTCCCCTTTCGATAGCCACTGACGCTTGCGCGTGTGATTAACATACAACACCCAGCTTTCATCCCCAGTGACTATTTCTTGAAGAAAATCCTTTCTTTGCGGACGATGCAGGAGTGAAAGACAAATGGACATGCATGTTGCTTTGTTTGATTCGCTGAGATTGTGCGGTATCCAAGACGAATCAACTTTTCTATATCCCATCTCTTGTAAATGTCGAAGGATAGTAGGATGACTGCAGTTGAGTTTGTTGGCTAATTCTCGTGACGACATATTAGGCTTTGCCTTTATAAGTGCTCGCAGTTCTTCATCGTCCACAATCGATTCCCTGCCGGACCTAGGTTTGTCTTCAAAAGATGTATCGCCAGAATGAAAACGCTGATACCATCGGGAGACCGTTGAATAATTAACTACATTAGCCTTGAACGCACTGCACATATTACGGGCTGCAGCTCTTACAGAATGCCCTTGCAAGAGTTCGTAATATGCGATTGCTCGAAGTGCACGTTGATCCATCTTTGCTCACACTGACTCCGCGGTACATCTGACTCGCTTATATATCCTGCGGCATGGAAGGTTCTAGACCATTCTTGTATTTCCCATTCTCGAATGTTCTCGAACTTCATTATTAGGAAAAATATTTTAATTGAAAAAAAAAGTGTTGCAAGATTTTTGTACCAACCCAATATATATATATATATATATTAGGGTGATTCGTTTCACGGTAACTTTTTTCCTGACCCATCGTGCCAGAAAACCTTTAGTTGGTACCCAAAACCGAAGTTTCGTGAAAGGAGGGTGTTGTCAAAACATATTTAGAGGTCGCGAATCAAAATTGAAGGTTTCCCATTTGATTAGCATTGAAAACAAATGTTTTTCTCATTATTAGTGTTACCATTCCGCGAATTTTGATATCGCGATATTTTCCAAGTGGGTTCTCATAGGAAATATGATACTTTATAATAAAGTTCATTGAGCCATGTCCGTAAATTCAACCGTTTCAGCGGTATCATTATTTCAAGTGAATATTGTATGAAAATATCTATTCAAACGGCTTTAACGCCTAAGCTATTAGATATATCGAAAAAAATTCAAATGAGAACTATGTAGAGAAAGTAATTTGCTACAAAAAAGTCTTATAAGCCGAGCGCGTAAATTCAACTCTTTCTCAGCTATAGGTGGATGAAGTAAAATAAATAGATTTTTTTTGTTTAAAGAAAAATCTATTTATTTTACTTCATCCACCTATAGCTGAGAAGGAGTTGAATTTTCGGGCTCGGCTTATAAGACTTTTTTGTAGAAAATTACTTTCTCTACAAAGTTCTCATCTGAATTTTTTTCGATATATCTAATAGCTTAGGCGTTACAATCGTTTGAATAGATATTTTGCACAATATTCACTTGAAATAATGATGCCGCTGAAACGGTTGAATTTACGGCCATGGCTCGATGAACTTTATTGTGGAGTATCATACTTCCTACGAGAACCCACTTGGAAAATATCGCGATATCAAAATTCACGGAATGGTAACACTAATAATGAGAAAAACATTTTCTTCAATGTTAATCAAATGGGAAACCTTCAATTTTAATTCGCGACCTCTAAATATTTTTTGACAACACCCCCCTTTCACGAAACTTCGTTTTTGGGTACCAACCAAAGGTTTTCGGGCACGATGAGTCAAAAAAAAAAGTTGCCCTGAAACGAATCACCCTAATATATATATATATATATATATATATATATATATATATATATATATATATATGTGTGTATTCCTCAGAGGTACCTTCCCCTTTTACCTCTCTTCCTTTATTCCTTCCGACATTCACAATTCTTCTAGAGTTGCCTCCCCCCCCCCCCAGAGTGCTGACCGCAGCCACTCTTTCCTAATGCACTACTGTATCGCATTTGCACGAGGGCCCAGGGAAACTGCGGAAAACCTGGGCCGATACAGGCGGCTACATTCGGCCAAGTCTAATTAATGAACAACCAAGAATATCGTAAAAGGGTCCAATGATTTGAATAATGTGCAAAAAAAAACACGAAATAATATACATATAGCCGCCATTTTTTAAAATCGAATCGCCACCAAATTTTTTGTTCCGTCACTAGCCGATAGAACTAGGTCATGGCTAGGTCAGAAACATTAAACAGCCGTGAGATATTTCTTTCTACCTAGTCCCCATCTAATTTTTTGTATTCAGTCACTCGAGGACCAAAGCATTACTAGGCTGGGTAGTTAATAGCTAAGACGGCTAGCTAATGGTGATTCGAAACATTACTCTACTAGCTTGTGGCTAGGCGGTGGTGAGTTACGTTTTCCACTCGGGTACGTTCTTGATTTCCTGCAAGTTGGCTATTGGATTCACTTCCATGGTAGATTGTAAAGATGCTACTGCAGTGAATAATTCGGTTTCTAGTCCTTTTCTAGCTGTCAGCTCTGAATTTAGATTTTTTTGAGGTTATGAGATTCACGCGCAGGTTTCGAGACGCAGTGATTTTATTTTTCAGAGCATACTTTTCGCAAGGTACGTCTCAAGTTAGTAGCAGTGAGAAGTATTATTTGCATCGCCGTGTCAGCTTTCTACAAAGCTGATACACCGTTAAGGAGGTACGGTGATGACCATGCTAGTAAACTAAGAGTCTATTTTTCGCCATAATACCGCTACGTTTTAGACATATGTGTGTGGCCTATATTTCGAGAAATATTTTTTAAGTATTGAATTTCAAGCTACTTATTATTTTTATAATATGAAAACAAACGTAATAATCTACTACTCGACTTCAGTAGTACGCCATATCGTCGACGTTTAGCATCGTTGCATTTTCGATAGCTGTCATCGGTCTCACGCGCTCGGCTTATTATTTTTGGTAGCCGGTAAACATGGAGAATGAAAATAAGTACTGTAGAAGTTTATCAAGAGAGTAACAGGATTGTACCTGAAGTCCAGTTTAGAGACAAAGGTAGATTCTGTCGGGCAAGAATTAGAGAGTGAAAAGATGATATTGCGAATGCAAATGAAAAACGTCGCGTTGACGTTAACCTCAATATCCAATGTCCAATCTGTCCGAAGTCAAAACATATTTCATCGATTGTTATGTTATGTTTCTCTTTCCTAATTTTCACAATATTTACAAACATAAAAACGAACGTTCATTTTATATGACGGTTTTTCCATGCTGAATTTACATATAAATGCGTTGTATGCATGTCGCCAGAAAGATTGAGATGCCTTAGCTATACATAAAAGAACTTTGAGTAAATATCGACGAAAGGCCTTTTATAATCGATTAAAAAACGTACGGATTCACACAACCATATTTTTAATTCGCGTTGAAAATATCCGATAGATGAATCAAATTTGCGCGGGTATCCGGCGTTGCCACACTTCGAGCAAGATGGCTGCGGTTACGTCACGAGACGTCTCTCTCGCCGAATACTTCGGTTTTTCGCGACTTTATTTCTAAATTTATTGCTTAGTTCTGCGGTGAGCTTTCCAATTCAAGTTGCCTTATTGATTACAACGAACCAACGAACGCAACCGTCAGTTTTTTTTACGCGTGTCTTGGCTCCAAGTAGCACAAAAAAATCGATATATGAGAGGACCGGCACATTTTGCCGTCTACGTGTGACTAATTGACCAACTTTAACAATTAATAACTCGGAAACTGTACGGTAAATCTCGCGGAAACTCCGCATACGCATGGACGAAGCTCACGACAATGTTATTTAAAAAAATCGGGCTTTTATCTTGGACTCGCTCCAATCACCGTACCTCCTTAAGGTCGTTGCTTAATCATTTTTGAAGGGCGGGGGTGGGGGGAACGCAGTTGCTATGCTAATACATTGTGTGACGTCACCAGTGCCAACTTATTGTGGCAGAATATTAAGGAGGTACGGTGATGACCATGCTAGTAAACTTAGAGTCTATTTCACGCCGCAACATCGCCACGTTTTAGATATATGTATATGGCCTATTTTTCGAGAAATATTTTTTAAGTATTGAATTTCGAGTTTCCTATTATTTTGATAAAATGGAAACCACCTTGATAATCTACTACTCGACTTCAGTAGTACGCTATATCGTTGACGTTTAGCATCGTCGCATCTTCGGTGGTTGTCATCGGTTCTACGCGCCCGGCTTATTACTTTTTGTAGCCGGTTAACATGGAGAATGAAAATACTGTGGAAGTTTATCAAAAGAGTAACGGGATTGTACCTGAAGTCCAGTTTAGAGACAAATGTAGATTCTGACGGACAAGAATTAGAAAATGAAAAGATAATATTGCGATTGCAAATAAGAAACGTCGCGTTGAAGTTAACCTCAATGTCCAATGTCCAATCTCTCCAAAGTCAAAACATATTTCATCGATTGTTATGTTATTTTTCCCTTTCCCAATTTTCACAATATTTGCCGGTATAAAAAGAAACGTTTTTTTTTCATACGACGGTTCTCCCATGCTGGATTTATATATAGATGCGTTGTATAGGTACATGTCGCCAGAAAAATTGAGATGCCTTTGCTGTACGTAAAAGCATCTTCAAGTAAATATCGATGAAAGGCCCTTTATAACCCATTAAAAAATGTACGGCTTCGCACAATCATATTTTTAATTCGCGTTGAAAATATCCTATAGACGAATCAAATTTGCGCGGGTATCCGGCGTTGCCACACGTCGAGAAAGATGGCTGCTGTTACGTCACGAGAAGTCTCGCTCTCCGAAAACTTCGGTTTTTGCGACTTTATTTCTAAATTCATTGCTTATTTCTGCGGTGAGCTTTCCAATTCAAGGTGCCTTATCGATCACAAAGATTCAACGAACGCAACCATCAGTTTTTTTTACGTGTTTTTGGCTCCAAGTAGCACAAAAAAATCGATATACGAGAGGACAGGCACATTTTGTCGTCTACGTGTGACTAATTCACCAACTTTAACAATTAATAACTCGGAAAGTGTACGGTAAATCTCGTGGAAACTCCGCATATGCATGGACGAGGGTCTCGACAATGCTATAAAAAAAAATCGGGCTCTTATCTTGAACTCGCTCCAATCACCGTACCTCCTTAATGACGTCGTACAATTGGATATTGCGAAAACTTTCAAACGTACCGTAAATAATTGTAATTATTATTTACATATATGGTAGTTTGAAGGAGTTGAGATTATCGAGAAATTAAATGTTGGTGCTTAAAAATCCTATTAAAATAGACACGAGCTTTGGCAACGTCGCACGGTTTTGTCGTAATTTGAGGCTATTAGGTTGACTGCAGTGACTGTCACAGGTTCCCGTGCAGAAATTTTGGCAGGGATACAGCTGGATTCTGACTTGTATCCCGGGCTCCCAGTCGGGATCTAGTCCGATATCGGATCAGATTCGAAGACTAAATGTAAGATCCGTAAACTGGATTCCATTAGGGATCCAGAACCGGATCCTTTAATGACTCTAAATAGATTCCCCATGGAATCATTGAGGAGTCTGGGAAGGATCACGGGTGAATACAGGCCGAAATACAATGTCAAAAATGGAATTGTGACATGTTAAATTTATTATAAAAATAAATAACATTTATAAAGTTTTGGTGCATTAAACTATCAATAAAAAAAAATTTGTCCAAAGATTCAAATGGCAGATCGCGCTCATCGCGAGATTTTGATGTGAATTAAAAAAAATTCACATCAAAATCTGTGAATGCAAATGTATTGACAAGAAATTATAAATACAAAAAAATTCACAAAATTAGTTGTGAATTTTTTCGTATTTAAGACAAATTAAAATCAAATTCAAAATGATTAGATTAAAATTTGCGCCAAAAGTGAGTTCGTACGTATTTTGAGAGAAAACATTGTCTCGAGGCAAAGAAATTTTTGCACATAACTCTTTGTGCGAACATTTCTTTGCCTCAACACAATGTTTTCCCTCAAAATACGTTTACACTTGTGGTGTAAATTTTAATATAACTGTCGTGAATTCGATTTTTATTTTCTTCAACTTGAGGAAATTCACAACTCATTTTGTGATTTTTTTCATATTTATAATGTAATATTTGAAACTCACAACTTTTTTTGCAAAAATTTCTTTGACTCGACGAAATGTTTTCTCTCGAAATACGTAAGAACTCACGGTTGGTGTAAATTTTAATCTAATCATTGTGAAGTTGATTTTAATTTGTCTTAAATACATGTTTATACCCACCGACATGTCGGTGGGTATAAACAGAGACTTGTTCCCCAAAACCGGTATCCCGGTTAGAATCCAACTTGCATCAGTATCGGAATATGTACGACGACGATGGCATAATTTTGAAAATTTTAGCATCAGGTGTATTTTCGGTATTACTATGTAATTCCTATCTATAGATAGGAATTTTATAGATAGGAATCTATAGACAGAAATTCCTATCTATAGATAGGAATTCCATAGTAATACAGAAAATACACGTGACGCCAAAATTTTCAAAATAATGCCATCGTCGTCGTACATATGCCGATACTGATGCAAGTTGGATTCTAACCGGGATACCGGTTTTGGGGAATCCTTGACAAATTCTGATCGGGATTTGATCGGACATAGGGTATCCCGGTCAAAATTTCTGCATGGTTTGCAGTTGTGTTACGCGCGTTTCGTGCCCGTCGGCGTTTTCAAAGGTTATTTTAGAGCAAAATGAGGCCACGAATGATTCAGAAAAAAAGATGCGCCGCAATGTTTCCGATGGCAAAGACGATTTGTCAGTGCCCACAAGCATCGTACTATGCTCACCGAAGCTAGAAAAAATTGAATACATCACGATAAATAAATAAGTTCCCCTTAGTCGCATTTGACTTGAATTATTCAGTATTTGAAATTGGCGCGCTAGGGTTTGGATTGGTTCTGCTATTCCCATAGTTCTGACCTCAACAAGCCTCACTTTTTCGTACACTGGTCGCATATTTTTCAAACATTTTCATTAATTAGATCGGTAACCTGTCTATTTTTTTCCGTAATATCGTTCTGCACACTATCCCGCACACAATTATTCGTTTGTAAATATTTGAATAAGAATAATTTTATAAAATTTCATTATTGGCTCTCAGCAGGAGTATACAAAGCTTTCTTTAGCTATCATGACCCCATATGGTTTCAGTTTAGTACTACCTAAGAACTAAGACGGAAAAATCATTACCTAATTAAATATACAAGGTGTACCGGAAAGTTTTTACCGGTTTTTCTGACAGATGCCGCTAGCCGTCAGTATGGAATAAAATAATTTGGCATATATGTCATTTTATTCTACTGTCATTAACCTTCAAAAACTACTCATTTTCATTCTGACTAAATAATAGTGTCATAGTGTTGTAGCTCTGTGAATATGTCGAATTTCGTACCTGACAAAGAGCATTTGCGGCATGCATTGCTTTTCTTATTTCATCAAAAGAAAAAGGCCATTGAAACTCATCGTTTGCTGGTAGAAACTTACGGAGAGCATGCTCCAAGCGTAAAAACGTGTGAGACGTGGTTTCGAAAATTTAAAAGTGGGGATTTTGATTTAACAGACTGTAGACGTTCGGGTAGACCAAAAAAAATGTGTGGACGCGGAATTGCAGGAGTTATTGGACGAAGACCCAACCCAAACTCAAAAACAATTGGCAGAACGGTTAAATGTGGCACAAGAAACGATTAGCGACCGCTTACGAGCAATGGGAAAGATTTTAAAACTAGGAAAATGGGTGCCACATGAACTGAATGATAGGCAAATGGAAAATCGAAAAACCATTTGTGAAATGCTGCTTCAACGGTACGAAAGAAAGTCATTTTTGCATCGGATTGTGACGGGTGATGAAAAATGGATTTTTTTTCGAAAATCCAAAACGTAAAAAATCGTGGTTATCGCCTGGCCAACCTGGCCCATCAACTCCAAGGCCGGGTCGCTTCGGAAAGAAGACAATGCTCTGTGCTTGGTGGGACCAGGGTGGTGTGGTGTATTACGAACTTCTAAAACCTGGTGAAACAGTAAATACTGATCGCTACAAACAACAAATAATCAATTTGAATTATGCATTGATTAAAAAAACGTCCAGAATGGGCCCGAAGACACGGTAAAGTGATTTTGTTGCATGATAATGCACCATCACACACAGCAAAACCGGTGAAAGACGTATTAAAATCGCTTGGATGGGACGTATTATCACACCCGCCGTACTCTCCGGACCTGTCTCCGTCCGATTATCACCTTTTCGCATCAATGGGGCACGCACTGGCTGAGCAGCACTTTGCAAATTTCGAAGAAGTCGAAAAATGGGTCGTTGAATGGTTCCGCTCAAAGGACAAGCAGTTCTTTTGGGATGGCATTCATCATTTGCCAGAAAGATGGACAAAGTGTGTAGAATCGAATGGCCAATACTTTGAATAAATAGCATTTTTTATTTTTTTTTCAAATTATGTGTCTTTTCATTTAAAAATCCGGTAAAAACTTTCCGGTACACCTGGTATAGTTTAAAAAAAGTTTATTGGTCATATGTACGGAACCCTAATAGAGCGAGGCCCGACTCGCACTTGGTCGAGTGTTTTAAAATGTTGTCCATTGTTGTCAATGTATTTGACCAAGTTTACCATATTAGTAGTGCTTCCGCTTTAGGCAGCAAGAGGCGCCAAGACTTTTGGGGATCGCGAATTCGCCTCTTATACCCCGCGAAATATTTCGAAAAAGGGGTGAGTATAACGAAATACTGCATTTTCTTGTCTTTTTGGAAAACGGTCGTAGAACTGGCCGACGGCGACTTCGAGGACGATCTGAGCACGTTGCTGTGGAATCGCAATCTCGCAGCTTTTCAACGTCCTGAAAGAGTCGACGTTAAGAAGCCAGGACCCCTCTATTCAACCAACAATTATGCCTTTAAAACCCGGTCGCCATCGGCTCGTAAGTATTTCACTTTTTGCCACTTTTATCGTACTGCATTTTTTTATTTCCCTTTCTCACAACTTTTTTCTGACGATTCTTTTTTTTCGATGATTAAAATAGGCTAATCAGTCTGTTTTTTTTATGTCAAATCGAAGCACTCGTGAAGAATGGAAAACAAATTTTTAAACGTTTATTTTTTATTAAAAAAAAAAAACGTTTTTGAGTCTTCGAAAAAAGGTCTCTTCACGGTGTACACGGTTGTGGTCGTAAATGTTATCTGAAACGAAATTTGTAAAAAGATCATTAATCAGTATGAAAGCCGCTATCTTGCTATGGAGGTTTTTTCTAATTAAAATTGACAAATTGTTTGACAAGGTTTGAAAAAAAAGTATCGAATTTAGCCTATTTTTTTGACAGTTTATCGTTAAAAAAATATTAAGATAAAAAAATTCATATGAATTGTCTAATTACGATGTATCGGCGATGCCAGGTCCATGTTTATAACCGTCTATAGCTGCCATATTCAAAGTGTGCTCCGCGAAGCCCTGGGGCTCCGCAAGGCCTCTGCTAAGGCTCCGCCGAAAAAAAAACAACTTCATATCTCCCAATAAATGAAAATAATTGCATCAATTTACAGTGGAATTAAGGGGTAAGGCCACTGTAACGGCCCAAAAAAAAAGGTTTTTTCACTAATTTTTTGCTCCCGAAATTGAAGGTATTTGAAAAAAAACTTTTAATGGTGTTATCGGGCATACATTAAACTTTATTATAAAATTTTTTTACAGTAAAAAAAAACAAAATGGCGGTTCCACAGCTATCTTCCCGGGACATGTTTTGCTTCCAGGGCTCCGCGGCACGCAGCACCACTGGTGCACTTTTGAATCTAGAACAAAAAAAAACCATTAATCTAGAGGGCTATAGCTAGAGAATGTCGATCGGATTTTAAAAAGTATCAATTTTTGTGGATTTGGCGTGCGTTTGAAAAAAAAAATTGATTTTTGACGAAAAAAACGGCAAGTTTTTTGTTAATAAAAAATCAATAAATAAAGTTCTTGAAAATTCCGATCGACATTCTCAAGATAATGTAAATGTTCACATCTGGTTAAAATTTCAAGTAAAAAAAATGAAAATTGTTCGAGTTATGCTGCGTGCCATTTTGAAAAACCATGTTTCGAGAAAAACGCGTTTAAAGTTTTGCGAATAGTTTTTTATTGGAAAAAATTAAAAAAAGAAGTTAAAAGGATTTAAACTATTTTTAAACTAGAGGGTTTAAACTATTTTTTAAGCCAATAAAAAAAAATCGATTTTTCAAAAAATTTACAGTGGCCTTACCCCTTAATACATCGTTATGTAAAGTACCCATTTTTGTACGATTTTCGGCAACAGTACGAAATCCGGGGCGCCAAGATTTGACGGTGAATTTAGGGCTATCGAGTCAAAATAAACAAAATATGACGAGTGGTAAAAGTTGATATTTCGCTTATTTTGCGTTGAAATTAGAATTTTTCGATAGTTATTGAAAATGATGATTTTTTCGAATTTGGATATTTCAAGCAACATCAGGCAAGATAACTTGGAAATTTATACTTTCAACAGTGTTTTTTATTTTTTTAAATGAATGCATAATATATCAAGAATATTGTGTTAAAATTTCAAGTCGATCGGAGTAAAATTGATGAAGTTATGAGTATTTGAGCGTCTATTGCTCCATGCCGTTCTCTTCTCTTCTGCGTTTTTCAAACCGTTTTTCTGAGACTTGTCATATTTGAAGTCCGTGTGCACGATAACTCAAAATCTACTGGACCAATCGCTTTGAAATTTTGCACAGTACTTCTTCACATAATTCACCAGGTATTGTCGAGAGCTTTTTTGTTTTTTTTAAATAATTACTAATTTTTCAACAACAAATTAGCCGATTTTTTTAGCAAAAATCGGGTTTTTGGCTCCCAAGTGCTACGAAAAATCGAAAAATCGAAAAAAAAAATCCTCCCGTCATTACCTCGAGAAACATCTCCTTTAACAAATGCATTTTGATTTTTTTGTTTCAAATGATTCTGTTGCGAGTTATGGTGCACACCGCAAACCAACTTTTTTTCGAGGCGCCTCCGGGGTTTAATTTTCACTCGCTCAATTTTGAATATTTTGCAATGCAAATTTAGGAGAATGTTGTTCAAATGTTACTTTATTATATGTAAATTTTTCAATAAACGAACACTATTCGTTACGCCAAAAAAAAAATCTTAAAAACATGCCTTTTTTTCGCCGAATTAACTTTACCCCGCCGTTAATCGCTAGGAGTCCGAAGAGGGATTAAAAGTGTACGATTTATGCCTCTTCGGACTTGTAAGGCTCTAAGTTTGTGTAAAATATATCGTTTAGTAATTTGGTGTAATAATTATATGGAACAATTCTTATTGTTATAAATAAACAGAGAATATGAATAAATAAAGTATTATAATCTTGGAATTTATGTTGAAAATCATCTAAATACCACGTTTAGTGGTATTTATATGATACCACTAGACAAACTCAAACAAAGAAATACTTTGTGAAGTTCGCCCGGTCAATGTCCATTATTTGCGATAAAATAAAGATATTGTACCCATGAGCCAACAACAATTTCTGAATTTTGGCGTATTTCCAAATACCGCTAAAAACGCTCATAATTCCTTAAGGCCTTAGGCCACTCTAGAGGGAGAAAAAGTAGGCTTTTGTGAGTTTTTTTTTTCAGAAAAACTACAAAATAAATCAAGATTTGAAAAAGGGTGTTTATCATACATATCAGTGACTGTATACAATAATTTTTTTGAAGCGCTTAATTTCAAAATGGCGGCTGTGCAGCGTTTATCTCAAAACTGATTGTTTAAGTTGGCCGGGACCATAACTCAGACAATTTTCAACCGATTCACTTGAGATGTTGAATATATCTTGAAAAATACATTGTGTATGGAAGTACGTAGGATTTTTTTTATATTGCATAGTTCTTTCGTAATTAACAATTATCTGACGATGTTTTAGGCAAATTTTTGGCAGGTGAAAAATTTGCCTAAAAATTCTCAAATAATTGTTAATAACGAATCAACTATGCAATATAAAAAAAAAATCCTACGTACTTCCATAGACAATATATTTTTCAAGATATATTCAACATTTCAAGTGAATCGGTTGAAAATTGTCTGGGTTATGTTTTCGACCAACTTAAAAAATTCGGTTTTGAGATGAACGCTGCACAGCCGCCATTTTTTGATTAAGCGCTTCGAAAAAATATCGTATACAGTCACTGATATGTATGATAAACACTCTTTTCGTAGTCTCGATATATTTTGTAGTTTTTCTGAAAAAAAAATCCCCAAAAAGCCTATTTTTCGGCCTCTAGAGTGGCCTAACCCCTTAAGAAAACCAAAACGGCAAATTTTTTATTCTTGAAATTGTCATTATTGTGGTTCAAATATCAAGTATCTACGGTCAAAACTTGGCGCCCCGGATATCGTACTATCCCCCGATTTCCATTAAAAAATAAACAAAACCAGGTTTTGCTTATTTTACGGCTCCGTACAATATTTAGTGTGTCAAAATGGTTCCAGCGTCAAAAAAGTTTGAGAACCCCTGGTCTATACCAGCCCCCTGACACTGGTAGATAAATGCTGTTCGCAAAATGTCTTTGCCGCACTGTGGCGCTAGTAGTCGTGTGACAGGCATGCATGTATATGTATGTTGCGCCGGTGTTTCGAATCTCTTACACGAATAAAAGTTTATTGATATGTTTGGAATGATTTTCTGTTCTAATGATTTTCCATTTGAACACAATAAATAACGTCGCCATAAGGATAACAGGCGAAAGCCACGAAAGTATCGAATCGTTCAGCTGATCGGAGTATTAGAGCCGAAGGCTGTCACACAACAGCCAACGCTAGGCAGTGGCGATTTCAAGAACTAAAAAGCCTGGACAAAACGCGTTTTCGTTCATCGCATAGGAATTGTAGTCCAGTGTCAGGGGGCTGGTCTATACTATCGGATAATGCAACAAAAAAATCGATTTTTTGAAAATTTTACACTGTGATGATCCCTTAAGGCGTTACTCCCACTTGTAGCGCAAAAAAGGCCTTTTTCATGAATTTTTTTAAAGAAAACTACAAAACTTTTTTAATCGATCAATATACCATCTTAAAGAACACATCTTGAAGAACTTTCAGTAATTTTTTTATTGAAAAATATTACATTGTTTAGCGGCAAATGGCCGTCAATGAAATCATGTTTTTATATACACGGTTTGCGGTGACCAACATTGCGGCGAAGTGGATCATCTGAAAAAAAAAATGCGGATGGATTTAGTCAAATATAAGTGTAAACTAGTCTTTAATCGAAGGATTTTAAAAAATATTCATTTTTCACAAAATGGCGGACAGTCAAAGTTAATGGTTCGATTTTAACGAAAAAAACGGCCGTTTTTTGGCTATAAAACGGGCATTTTTTTCGAAAAAAAAATTCGAAACAAAAGACTACATTTTTATGTATTAAATAAGCCTGCAAAATTTCAAGAAGATCGGTTCATTAGTGTTCGAGTAATCTTGGTCACCGACTTCAGAAACGCCATTTTGAGAAAAACGCGTTTAAGGGGGGATTGTCTTTTTTTTTCGCAAAATTTACCGCTTTTTGGGAATTTTTTTGTGAAGAAAGTATACAACGGAAAACTTGTGAAACTTGGCATATAGTTTTATTGATCTGTTTACTACATACAAAAAAATTTTTAAACAATTTCATAAAAAAATCCGCCTCCCACCCCCCTCAACGCGCGATGGTCCTTTTTTGATGGTGTGCACGATTACAGCCTTCACGTTCATCCTGCAACAAAAACCCAAAAAGCATTTTACTTTAGACACATATAGCTATCGTTCGATGAAGGGAAAAAAAATTGACGATTTGGTGACGTTTTGAACTTGAAGTATCGATTTTTCGAAAAAAATTGATCGATTTTTTGTTATAAATAAAAAACTATTAAACGTATTGCTTTTTTGCTTCATCAAACGATAAAAGGATGTCGGCTGAGCATTCTGTCCAAATTTGAAGGCAATCGGTTGAATAGTTTTTGAGAAATCGTGCACACTATCAAAAAAGGACCATCGCGCGTCGAGGGGGGTGAGAGGCGGATTTTTTGATGAAATTGTTTAAAAATTTGTTTGTATGTAGTAAACAGATCAATAAAACTATATGCCAAGTTTCACAAGTTTTCCGTTGTATACTTTCTTCACAAAAAAATTCCCAAAAAGCGGTAAATTTTGCGAAAAAAAAGACAATCCCCCCTTAAAGTTTCAATTTCCGGTCGTTTACACAACGGATTCTTCTCTTTCAACGCTCATATCTCAGTCAATTTTGTTCGGATCGACTTGAAATTTTCAGGACATATTCTCAGATAATTATACTTCAAAAAAATGCAATTAAAAAAATCGATTTTTTCAAAGTCGCAAGTAACCCCTTAAATTATCATAATTACATTTTTTTAACTATACTCCTGTCTATCGAAATCAGCAAAATCCTACAAACATGTCAGTGAAAAATACAAAAACTTGTTCAGCGATATCCGTCGACGAGGCCGATAAAGCGGAAGTCGAAGGCAGCGACGACGCGGGCGAAGCGGTGCGTGCGCCCCTAGTGAAGAAAGGAACAACCGATGTGATTTACAACGGGAAGACGTACAAGAACGTCGATCTCGATTACGTTTATATACAGTTTAGCGACGAGTTTAAAAAATGGTCGGACGGCAAACAAATAGTTGAAGAAATTGGCAAACTTTTGGAAATGAGCCCCGACTCTTTTACCAACGTTCGCGTCGGGCGCGCCGAAGTTACCTTCAAAGTTCTCAGCGATGTCCCCAACGGCGCTATTGACGTTGCGCGGAAAATTGGTATAGCAAGTTTTGCGCTTTTTTAATATTAGTTTACAAAATGCATGCTCACCGATCGAGCGTCAAGGAGTTTTTTTCAGGGTTCAATTAAATGGGTCAAATTAACTGAATGTACTGCAGCAGGGTTGTTACGCTTATGGGAAACAGGGAGAACCTGGCAAACTCAGGGAATTTCTTCCCTCCTGGGATTTTGAAAATTCTTTGGAATTTTCTCAGAATTTACTTTTTGCAAGAATTACGAAAAATGAAACCGACTTGACAAAAAACTGAGAGTATAAAAATAAATATTTTTGTATATTTTTAATATTTATGTTAATCTTCATTATACACAAAAAAGTGATGTCAGTGCCAAACATTGGAAATAAAAAGAACTGAAAAATATTTTACTGTAAAGCTCCATACATTTGAATTCGATCTGTCGATACACAACCACATCATTACGAGGCTGGGGTGAAAAGTTTCCGGCCTGACCAAGAAAAACGATGTTTAAACATTTTTTTTGCTTTATTTTTCAACATAATCTCCATCAACACTGATACATTTCTCATAACGGTGTTCTAATTTAGTTATACCAGTTTTAAACGTAGATTCGTCAAGCTCCTCAAAATACTGATTTACAGCTTCGATAACTTCTTCGTTGCTCTTAAATCTTTTTCCGCCAAGCCATTTTTTGAGGTTAGGAAACAGGTAATAGTCGCTGGGGGCTAAGTCTGGAAAGTAGGGAGGATGTGGCATCAATTCAAACTTCAATTCGTGGATTTTGGACATGGCAACAATCGACGAATGCGCTGGTGCGTTATCGTGATGAAACAAAACTTTTTTCTTCGCCAAATGAGGTCGTTTAATTTGCACCTCGTGCTTCAAACGTTGCAATAACTCTGCGTAGTATTGACCAGTGATAGTCTTACCCTTTTCAAGCTAATCAATGTATATAATTCCTCTCGCATCCCAAAAAACAGTAGCCATAACCTTGTTTGCCGATAAAATTGTTTTTGCCTTCTTTGGGGTTGGTTCCCCTTTTCCAACCCACTGTTTTGACTGTTCTTTATTTTCAGCAGTGTAGTGGTGGACCCATGTCTCATCAACAGTTATGAGTCGACGCAAAAATTCGTTTGGATTACGACTATACAGCGCCAAATTGTCGGTAGAAATGGTTTTTCGAAGCAGTTTTTGGTCGAGCGTTAGCAAACGCGGCACCCACCTTGCACACAGCTTTTCCATGTTCAAATGCCCGAGTAGAAATCTTGCTCCAGCTGCAATAAACACCTGATCAGGCATCCTGATTTCTTTTTCCATCCTTGATCAGAATTTTTTATCAAGCCCTGATCATTTTTGAAACACAATCCCTGACTTCCGTCTGATCAGGGTAAAAAATCAAGGCCTGATCAGGGTAAACTATCAAGGCCTGATCAGGGAAGTTGACAACGTAGTGCAGCTCAGTGAATGTAATGTCCATCCGAAGTGCATTTCTTATGGGCTAACTTGCACCGATGGACTTATTTTCAGTTAACTGAACTACGCAGTCAACTTATCATTATTCGGTTAGCCTACACTGTCCGGGCCCGTACAGCAAAGGCCAACCAAACAATGGTAAGTTGATCTGAAATGCATTTCTTACAGGCTAACTTGCACCGATGGAATTACTTTCACTTAACTGAACTACGCAGTTATCTTATCATTATTCGGTTAGCCTACGCTGTCCGGGCTAATCAGCACCGATAGCAAAACATTTACCAGATTGAACTACGCTGTCAGCTTACCATTATTTGGTTGGCCTACACTGTCTCTATTTCTCATCTGACAAAGGAGACGGACCAAGTAAAGGAAAATGAATGCGACACACAAAACAAATATAAATCTACTTACATAGTGGTAGCGTCCACACATGCCAATCCTCAGGAATTTCGATTTGCTCCTCGCTGAGAGGATCTGTTCCGGATCTGTCAAATGTATCGTAATAAATATTTCAACCAATGCATATATAATTTGGCGTGTGGTTAATTTATAGTCAGATTTAATCCAATTAATATTTATAGATTTGAGAATTGTAAGGCTTTGAGAAAAATTAATTGTTATACTAACCTGCTGCCGTATTATTTCTTCGTTTTTTCCCTTATTTAGAGCCCGCTATTCACGCAGACGCAGTCGTTGCGCGATTTTCTTCCGATTGTGTTTGTCCATCTTATTCACAACGTACACGTTATATATAAAAATGTATAAAGTGATACTCGTGCTTCTCTCGTGTCTGTGTATCATTTGACAAGATGAGGTTAGGCATGTTTTTAGCGCCAAACTGTAGAAGTCCAGTTACGTGATGATTGCTTGAAGTTAGCTGGATCAGGCGAATTGAAGTAAGCCGTAAGTCCAGTTGCTTGACATCGCCTGAAGCTAGCCGGGTCAGGCGAATTGAAGTAAGCCGTAAGTCCGGTTGCTTGACCACCGCCTGACCCCAGCTTGATCAGGCAAATTAAGGCAAACTTAAGTAATGCCTTCGTACTACAAGGTGATCAGGCGCAGATCAAATATCAGGCCAGCCTGACAATATTTCTACTCGGGTGGTTGTGCAAAATATTTCGCACACGTTCAGCTGACATCTTACAGGTCTCAGCTATCTCATGCACTTTCAACCTGCGGTCTTCCAACACTATTTTATGGATTTTTTCAATCATCTCTGAAGTTGTAACTTCAACGGGTCGTCCTGAGCGAGGCTCGTCAGAGGTGCTCACACGACCCATTTTTAATTCAGAAACCCACTGCTTAATAGTTGAATATGATGGGGAGGAGTCTCTTAGTGCTGAATCCATCTCTTCTTTTATTTGTTTGGGTTTGTTTGGGTTGGTGTAAAACTTTTCAAATGGAAGTATTTGATGACAGCACGTTTTTCCAATTTTTCCATTTTTACGAAAACAACGGAAGCGTCTCGCGCAATGTGCTCTCAAACGTAAACTAACGTAGCGATTAGGCTGAAACTGTACATACAAGCTCGGTAGGAATGGTACTGTAGGACGCCGCTCCAAAACGAGACCTAGTGGCACCATCTCTTGGTCAGGCCGGAAACATTTCACCCCACCCTCGTATTATTATGGATATGTGTTTATAGTAGTAGAATCTATTTCAGGTACACCCCTTCGGGGGGTTTATACAGACGAAATGCCCCCTACATGTTTCTTCCCCCTTACAAGTTTTTCCTTAAGTTTACTTATATTCTTTTTACGTTTTGCATATCGTTTTCACTCGCATTCTTTCCTTCGTTTGTTACTTTTCCAATTAGTTTGTCGAATTGCTTTATGTACATCCATAGGTCTGTTACAGGTTCCTTCTTTAGTGCCGTTTGTATTTTTCTACCGATTTCATCTCTCTCTTCCTCCCCTATCCAATTTTCTAGATCTTTTACGATTTCTTTTTAATTTTTTTCCTTGATTTTCTCGCACGTACATACACTACCGTCCAAAAGTTTGAAAACACTCGTCCCGGTTCCGAGCCACACAAGGAATTTCATCGATCTTTTAAAAATGACGATATCTTAATTTACCAAGCGGCATTTCAAAAGGGACATAGTTAGCTTCATTTGGCTTTTTGTTTTTTTAAATTACGATTTTTTAAACCATGTACACACTTTGAAAGATGGTCGTTTTTTGTTTTTTTTTGAAATTTTAGCGAACGACTCGTGAAAAAAATTTAACCGTTTTCCCCATGAAAAACTTAAAGCGAGGAGTACAAGCTTCAATTTCTTTTTTCAAAAAGTTTCGTACGATTTTTTTTGCATGAATATTCAACTTTTTGCAAAAAACGACCATATTTATAAAACGTAGCCTAACTCTGAAACTACCGGGTTTTCGTAAAACTACTAAGAGGGTAAATAGTTACGTACAATCATTTTGGATTTACCAAAAAAAAATCAGAATAAAATAAAAATTCAAAAAGGTGAACATTTTTTTCTTAAGTCAACGAAATATTTCTTTATCTTCAAAAATCGGGTCTCTTACCTCATCTACAAGGCTTTTTCATCCAAAAATAAAAAATTTCGATTCATCTGTCCACGGTACATTTCGCCATTGCTGAATCGTCCAACCTCGATGTTCGAGACCTCACTGAAACACTTTTATTCTCACTGTACCCCTTCTTGCCTTCCTTTCCCACATTCCCACATCTAAATCTCGCTGAAGTTCTTTTTTTGTTCCTTCCGTTGAATTTGCATCTTCCCAGTACTTTTTTGTTTCTATCGTGTACTTCCTCTTTTTGTATTGTGTACAATACGTTGATTTTTCAATTTTACTCCAGTCCTGCTGGATTTCTTGATCAACTTTTGTTTTCTTCCCCCTTTCTATTATACTCTCCATTTCCTTTACATCGTCGTTTGCTATGGCTCTCCATATACCTCCCTCTCCTACTTCCTCCATTGCCTCATTGACTTCCCCTCCCCATTTCGGTGGGTTTCTATTTAGCATCCCTCTGGCCTCCTCTTTCAGGCATTTCTTCAGCCATCTTTCCTCCCTCATCTTCATTATTTCTATTAAATAGCTTGCCGCTCTCTTCCACGTTTCCATCGTTATACCTCTACACCCTGATTCCATCCGCCATATGTAGCTTGGCATGTTTCTATTTAGGCCCATATACATTTTTTCGTAGCACCCTTAGAGTCTTTCTATAGATAGGTGTGTAAATTTATTTTATATTTATCACCACCGGCATAAAAAATTCTGTTTATAATAAAGAACAGGCTCTGTATTTGCTTCTAATGTATTTTTTTTTACTTCCCAACGTTTAAATTATTTTCCGAATTTCAGTTTAAAAAAAATTTTATTTCTATTTTTAACGTTTTCACATATTTGGTCTTAAAAAAATTATGTTATCCACTAAATTGTGTTTTTTTGAAGTTATTAAGTAATCCAACTAAATTATGTTTTTTCACAAAAATCATTCATTGCTATTTCTACGTATATAATTTTTTCCGTATAGTTTCTAGCGTTTATAAATACTAGTATGGTTGAAGCGAGACTAAACTTGTGGTCTTTAACTTAAGGCGTTACCCCCACTTGTAGCGCAAAAAACGGCCTTTTTCATGAATTTTTTAAAAGAAAACTACAAAACTTTTTTAATCGATCAATATAACATCTTAAGGAGTAAGGCCACTGTAACGGCCCAAAAAAAAAGGTTTTTTCACTAATTTTTTGCTCCCGAAATTGAAGGTATTTGAAAAAAAACTTTTAATGGTGATATCGGGCATACATTAAACTTTATTATAAAATTTTTTTACAGTAAAAAAAAAACAAAATGGCGGTTCCACAGCTATCTTCCCGGGACATGTTTTGCTTCCAGGGCTTCGCGGCACGCAGCACCACTGGTGCACTTTTGAATCTAGAACAAAAAAAAAACCATTAATCTAGAGGGCTATAGCTAGAGAATGTCGATCGGATTTTTAAAAGTATCAATTTTTGTGGATTTGGCGTGCGTTTGAAAAAAAAAATTGATTTTTGACGAAAAAAACGGCAAGTTTTTTGTTAATAAAAAATCAATAAATAAAGTTCTTGAAAATTCCGATCGACATTCTCAAGATAATGTTAATGTTCACATCTGGTTAAAATTTCAAGTAAAAAAAATGAAAATTGTTCGAGTTATGCTGCGTGCCATTTTGAAAAACCATGTTTCGAGAAAAACGCGTTTAAAGTTTTGCGAATAGTTTTTTATTGGAAAAAATTAAAAAAAGAAGTTAAAAGGATTTAAACTATTTTTAAACTAGAGGGTTTAAACTATTTTTTAAGCCAATAAAAAAAAATCGATTTTTCAAAAAATTTACAGTGGCCTTACCCCTTAAAGAACACATCTTGAAGAACTTTCAGTAATTTTTTTATTGAAAAATATTACATTGTTTAGTGGCAAATGGCTGTCAGTGAAATAATGTTTTTATATACACGGTTTGCGGTGACCAACATTGCGGCGAAGTGGATCATCTGAAAAAAAAAAAAATGCGGATGGATTTAGTCAAATATAAGTATAAACTAGTCTTTAATCGAAGGATTTTAAAAAATATTCATTTTTCACAAAATGGCGGACAGTCAAAGTGAATGGTTCGATTTTAACGAAAAATAACGGCCGTTTTTTGGCTATAAAACGGCCATTTTTTTAGAAAAAAAAAATCGAACGATTCAAGACTACATTTTTATGTATTAAATAAGCCTGCAAAATTTCAAGAAGATCGGTTCATTAGTGTTCGAGTAATCTTGGTCACCGACTTCAGAAATGCCATTTTGAGAAAAACGCGTTTAAAGTTTCAATTTCCGGTCGTTTACACAACGGATTCTTCTCTTTCAACGCTCATATCTCAGTCAACTTTGTTCGGATCGACTTGAAATTTTCAGGACATATTCTCAGATACTTATACTTCAAAAAAATGCAATAAAAAAAATCGATTTTTTCAAAATCGCAAGTGGGGGTAACCCCTTAAAATATATATATTTGATGACAACAAATTTTTCTTTATTTGACCCTAATCTCGGTCATTTGTGAATCCTGGAATTTTTGTTAAACATGTATGGGAAAACTGGAAAAGCCAGGGAATTTCTGAGTCAATAATGCGTAACAACCCTGTGTGGGAAAAACGGCTTGATCAATTGCTAGTTGAAAAATATATCACGGCTAAGAATCCTGAGTAAATATTCAAATTAATCGAATATCTAATAAACCCAGTCGATATTATATTATAAATCATATCTCATTGTTACAGAACACATACGCGAGGAATTGCAGAAAGTAACGGGAAAGGAGATTGTACGTGCGGGCATTGGAGACAAGGTAAGAGCTGTGCGACAGTTTTCAACGAAAATTCGGCAATTCGGCCAATATTTTTCACCTTTTTCTAGATGATTATAATTTTTTTGTTTAATCCTATGCAAGGAAGCACCCCAAACATTCCATGTTGTGTTCGAAGTATCTGAAATGGGGGCAAAATATAAATTATTATAGGTTACTAAAAATTATTACAAATTATGAGTATTTCTTGATAATTTATATTTTGCCTCCATTTCAGATTTATATGGGCAAGGCAAGATTTATAGAAGGCAAAGTTTCTGATTACGCCGATGTCTGAATGACGTGGGGGGCTGGCATGGCAATTAACTAAACAAATTCTAATACTAAAAAGTATAAAATAAAAGAAACGTAAAAAATCTTTTGGAAAACATGCTTTTATTTATAAACTATTGAATTGAGAAGTCGAAAATATTGGGAGTACAACTTTGCAGTGACCGTTTTTTTCAAAAGTTTAAGGCTTTATTATAAAAAAGTGGCTACATATTTTTTAATCAAAGTACTGCCCGTCGCTAGCTACGACCTCGGCCCATCTTTCAGGTAGCATTCGAATCCCACGTCGATAAAAGTCTTGGTCCTTGGAGGCAATCCAGGAATCGACCCAATTTTTGACTTCTTCGTAAGTACCGAAGTGCTGGTCAGCCAAATCGTGTGCCATTGACCGGAACAAGTGATAGTCGGAAGGGGCAATGTCTGGAGAGTACGGCGGGTGGGATAAAACCTCCCATTTCAGCGTTTCCAAGTACTTTTTCACGACATTTGCAACATGGGGTCGGGCATTGTCATGCTGCAGTATCACCTTGTCATGTCTTTCGTTGAATTGTGGCCGTTTCTCTTTGAGTGCCTTACTCAAGCGCATCAACTGACGTCGGTATAGTTCCCCTGTGATGGTTTCGGATGGTTTGAGCAGCTCATAGTACACAACGCCCAGCTGGTCGCACCAGATACATAGCATCACTTTGGTCCGTGAATATTCGGTTTGGGCGTCGATGACGGAATATGACCAGGCAGTCCCCTTGATTTTCGGCGTTTAGGATTATCGTAGTAAACCCACTTTTCATCTCCAGTCACAATCCGGTGCAAAAATCCCTTCCTTTGTTGTCTTTGGAGCAGCTTCCGCAAATGCTGAGAATTCGGCTCGTAGGTTGCCATGTTTGAGTGCCAATAACTTTATAATGCATACACGTATCCGTTAGCTTTTTTAAATTGTTTACACTGGCAGAGCCTCTAGTTTAAAATGCCACTTTTTTATTGAGCTAGGGCCACTACTTCGGCCACAGTGGCTCTCTAAGTAAAACGGTCACTGCAAAGTTGTACTCCTAATAATATTCAGTGTATAAAGTTATCACTGCAATTTAGTGGATGAAGTGTATGATTTTATGCATTATGTTTTGAAAGCTTGAAACGTCATTTTTTAAAAAGTTTTTTGCTTTGAAACGTGAAAACGTTTGCTTTGAAACGTAAAGCGTGAAACGTTATTCTTAAAAAAGTGTTTTGCTTTATATTTTGAAGGCGTGTAACGTGATTACGCGTGAAATAAAACCTCAAGCATTTAAGAAAGTATTTAATTTTTTTAATTTTCTATGTTTGTGTAAATTTATTAAGTATGTACTGCCTACGCCTTTGATCAGTGAACAAGGATCTTGTCGGCACCAAGATTATTTTTTTTACTGGTGTGATTATCAGATATTTTCCTGTTTACGCGAATTGAATTAAATTGAATATTGAACGAATTTAAGGGGTGAGATGCAGTCAGAGGCGTGAAAAAACGAGCAGTTTCAATAATTTTTTTTTATAGTAATCAAGTTTGTTTTACAAAAGTGGTTACACAGACTTTTGATGTTATATTTCAACTTGACTTGTACAAATTTTCAAAGAAAAATATGGATTATTCATGAAAATATCGCCATCTTTGTCGGACCCCTTTCGGCATGTAGTGCTTTGCGGTGACCATCATAACATCATAACTGGATCATCTGAAATAACAAAAAAATCATTAGTTTAATAATAAATCTAGTCCTTAATCCGACTGTTTTTTTCAAAAATTAACAAAATGGCGGCTTCCGACAGATAACTTTCGATTTTTGGCCAAAAAATCGCTCGTTTATAGTTAAAAAACAAAAGAAATGTTCAACAAAAATGAAAATCCTTCAATTAAGGACTAGTTTTTAATGCTATCAATAAGCACACCAAATTTCAGTAAATCCATCGAGTGGTTTTTGAATTATAGCGGTCACCGACTTGAAAATCATAGTTTCGAGACAAACGCGTTGAAAGTTTTTCGATGTGGATACGGTATTATATTGGGTTGGTAAGAAAGTCTTGCGACACTTTTCTTCCGATTAAAATATGTTTTCTTCTAACGAAGTTCTACAACATTCGAGAGTAGTATATTCAAGACTAGTCTAGAACCTTCCATGCCGTAGGGTATATAAGCGAGTCAGTTGTTCCGCGCAGACAGTACGAGCGAAGATGGATCATAGTGCACTTCGATCGATTGCATATTACGAATTTTTACAAGGGCATTCTGCAAGAACCGCAGCCGCTTATATGTGTAGTGTGTTCAAGGCCAACGTAGTTCATCATTCAACGATATCCCGTTGGTAGCAGCGTTTCCGTTCTGGCGATACATCTTTTGGAGACAAACCTAGGTCCGGCAGGAAATCAACTGTTGACGATGAAGAACTACGAGCACTTACAAAGGCAAAGCCTAATACGTCGTCACGGGAATTAGCTTACAAACTCGGCTGTAGCCATCCCACGATTCTCCAACATTTACAAAATCTCGGATACAGAAAAGTTGTTTCTTCTTGGATACCACACGATCTCAGCGAATCAAACAAAGCGACACGCATGTCCATCTGTCTTTCACTCCTGCAACGTCCACACAGAAAGGATTTTCTTCAAGAAATAGTCACTGGAGATGAAAGCTGGGTGCTTTATGTTAACTACACACGTAAGCGACAATGGCTACCGAAAGGAGAAAATCCAGATCCGACCCCTAAGCTGCCCCGTGAAGTGAAGAGAGTTTTACTCTGTTGTTGGTGGGATTCTGAGGGCATGCTATATTACGAACTGCTCCCATCCAACACCACGATAAATGCAAATACTTACTCTGCACAACTGCAAAAGCTGGCTGAAATTATCAAACAAAAAGGCGTAAACGTCTCTAAGTTCGGCTTCTCCACGACAATGCTCGACCCCACGTAGCTAAGATGACACAACAATCTATTTCGCAGCTGGGATGGGAAGTTCTACCGCATCCACCGTATTCACCAGACCTAGCACCTACCGACTACCATCTGTTTCGAGCTTTAAAAAATTATTTACAGGATAAAAAATTTGATGATGTCGCGGATCTCAAAAATACACTGGTCGACTTTTTCAATTCACGACCCAAAGAATTCTGGAGTGCGGGCGTGCAAAGTCTACCAGAGCGTTGGGCACGAGTTGTAGATACAGAGGGAGCATACATTACTGAATAATTGTTTACTGTTAAAATAAAATGTTTTTATATTTTACTCATGTTGTGTGTCGCAAGACTTTCTTACCAACCCAATATGTTCGTAAAATGTTGAGCTCGATGGATAAAGCTAAACTTTTTTTTATGTATTTTGATCCGCTGAATCCGAATATCACAATTTTTTAGCCAAAAGTCGAGCATTCAATTGTTTATAGCCAATTATTAAAGCAATTTAAAAAAACATTAAAGTTTTTCAGGACGAATTATTTTTTAAAAATATTTTGGGCAATTTTAAAACGAAAGTATTCTTTATAAAGTTTTCCTAAAGTTCATAGTCTTTGAGTGATACATTTTTTAAAATTTCTGAAAGAGTTTTCCAATTTTGCCCTTGATTTATGTATAGAAATACTAATTAAAAAATTACTTACATCGAATCCTCAATTCCTGGCCCATACAATGGGGCTTCTGCCGATGTGGAAGCTTCCAAAATATCAATTTGTTGTTGTCTTCGAAGCATTTTGCCTTCCCGGGTATTATCGTTTGCGCGTTTGTCAGCCGCTACCTGCCATGGTGACCCGACGCCCCTTCACTAATTGTGGGATATCCCGGAAACTATTCATCGGATTGACTTGAAATTTTCAGGGAATATTTTCGAAACATCATACTTCAAGAAAATGTAAAAAAATCGATTTTTTGAAAATTCTGACTGCATCTCACCCCTTAATATTGAAAAGCGAATTACTTATACGTTTATAAACAAGCAATTCGTGAAAAAGGATTGAATTGAATATGGAACGAATTGAATATTGAAAAGGGCATTATTTATTCATTTTTAAATAAGAAATTGCTGAAAACGAATTGAATTGAATATCGAAAAACGAATTATTTATTTGTTTTTAAACAACAAATTCGTGAAAACGAATTGAATTGAATTGAATATTTAATTAAGTGAATATTGAAAAATCAATTATTTATTCGTTTTTAAACAAGAAATTCGTGAAAACGAATTGAATAGAATTGAAAATTGAACAAATTGAATTGAAAATACTGAACGACTTGAACATTGTAAAACGAATTACTTATACGTTTTTCAATGAACGCGTATAAAAAAGTGAATATTTATAAAATATCGGAAGAGTATGATTATAAAAGCGTTTCCATTTCAGGTGAAACTGCCGCCGACCTTGGAGGTTGAGGTCATCCGAAGGCCACTGAATCCCGGTCTGTTCGGTTTGTCCGTGGCAATCGGTGGCGCTGGGGCAGTCGCTGCTGCCGTCGTCATGCTTCTCATAGCGAGAAAACACGCCAAGTCCCGGGCTAAATTGGCCGGACTAACGACCCCCGATCCCGAAGCCTCGAAAGACTATCAGGATCTTTGCCGTGCGAGAATGCAGGCCAAGCAACCGAGCGACAAGCCCGAGTCTCCGAGGATCGTCGGCCTCTCGAGGGAGAGCGAGTCACAACGCTCGAGCACCTCCTCCTGGGGCGAGGAAGCTGCCGCGCTCACCAACATGGACATTGCTACCGGTCATATGGTTTTGGTAAATCTTTTTCACGTAGTCACTATATCTTGTTGTTTTTTCTGACGACTTTTTAGGAATATTTTTGGAAAGTGAAAAATTTGCCTGAAAAATCGTACGATAATTGTTAATAACAAATGAACCATGCAATATAAAAAAAATCCTACGTACTTCCATAGACAATGTATTTTTCAACATATATTCAACATTTCAAGTGAATCAGTGGAAAATAGTCTGAGTTATGTTTCCGGCGTGAAAAATCCAGTTTTGAGATAAACGCTGCACAGCCTCCATTTTGAAATTAATCGCTTAAAAAAAAGTATTGTAAATAGTCACTGATGTGTATGATAAACACCCTTTTTTGTAATCTCGATTTATTTTCTGGTTTTCTGAAAAAAAAAACCCAAAAAGCCTATTTTTTCGGCCTCAAGAACGGCCTAACCCCTTAAGGGGGTCTTCCCATGTGACAGCTTTCTTTCGCTTTTTGGGGGGTTTTGAGAAAAAGGCGTTTTTCATAAAGAAAATTTTGACACATCATTAGTCTGCTATGCCAGATCCATAAAAAATGGACACATTTTTTGCAATTTGTGCAACAATTTTTTTGTCGATTTTTCGGACCTGTCACATGACCGCCTCAATGTATGACGTTGAAGTTTGCATCGTTGGAATGCAACGAAAGAGATTTTTCTATTTTCGAAATTTTTTTGGTAGATTTTGAGCTGCGAATATAACGCAAACATTTTTTACCATTCTTATTTAGCGATCTACAACAAATTTGCCAATTATGATTTTGGATAATAATGATAGTGAGTAAACGGCGAGAAAAACAGGTAAATTTCGAGAATTTTTATCTCAAAAACTAATGTTTCGATTGGATCCGGATTTTTTTATTGGAAAAAATGTACATTGAGATATGTTTAGGAATTTTTTAAAATAAATTCTTTGACTGGAATCGATTCAAACGCGATTATGTCGAAACATAGCTTTCAAAGTCGGTGACTGTTTTGATTTAACATTCGTTTTTCATTCGCAATTTTCGACGATTTTGGATTGCATACACATTGCATAAAAATACAGTGGTTCAATCAAACGAAAAACCCCTAAGTGGCAAACGAGAAAAACTATCGAAGAATATTGTATCCAAATTTGGACAAAATCGGACAAGCCGTTTTCGAGATACATCTGGCACCGACTTTGACAACTATGTTTCGAGATAATCGCGTTTGAATCGCTTTCAGTTAACGAATTTATTTTTCAAAATTCCTAAACATACCTCAATGTACATATTTTCCAATAAAAAAAACCCGTATCCAATCGAAACATTAGTTTTTTAGATAAAAATTCCCGAAGTTTACCTGTTTTTCTCGCCGTTTACTCAGGTACCTCCCCTTAAAGTGTATAGTATAGTATAGATTTATTCCATATGTCTTGCATTTGCTGTGACATGGCCCAACTTACAGACTTGCATTTTGCGTTACAAGTTTTCCATTTTTTGTATACATTTTGCCTTACATAAATAATCATAATATATAACAATAATCATAAGCTAACTCCTATTGCGTTTCCTTAGGGATACTCGGTCGTTTTTTGGCGTGCTTACAGCTACTAGTTTAGAGTCTTTTAATAAACTAATTTCGCGTTGTCCTCAGCCCGCTCCGTCGAGGTCCCTGAATGCCAGAGTATATTCCGCCAGTTCCTTAACTATTTTTCCCTTTAACGTTTCTATCCATCATCGCCTTCGACATTCCCCCACTTTGTCCCCTCTCCATTTTCCTACCGCTGCTACCCACTTATAGTTAATTTGTCTCCTCGCCTCTCCACACCTCCAGATGTGTTCCAGGGTCTCCTCTTCCTTTCCACATACTCTGCACTTCCAGTTGTTATAACCTTTCTTTCCTGCCCTCTCCAGGTTTCCGCATCGCAATCTTTCCCATTCCTCTTTAATGACACCCCTAATTTTTTGTTCTCCCACAAATCCTCTCTCCCCAGTTTCTTTTTGATCCCCTTGAAATAGCTGCAGAATGTGGATCTACCAATGCCCCCCCAATCCTTTTGTATGTCCTGGTCCCTTTTTATGTTTATTCCCTCCATTAACATATCCTTAATCGCCCTTTTATTCCCATTATTTCTTATTAACTCCAGGGCTCTCCCATCTCCAACTTCCTCCATCGCTGTTCTGAGCTCATTTCCCCATTTTGACGCGTTTCCATTTAGGATGTTCCTGAGCTCTTCCCTTAGGCAAATTTTCGGCCATCTGTCTTCTTCCATTTCCACAATTTTTAGCAGATAGCTACTTGCCCTCCTCCTTGCTTCAACCTCGATACTTCTCTTGCCCGCTTCCATTTTCCTGAGATAGCTCGGTGTATTCTTCGCTAAGCCTAATGCCATTTTTACAAACCTCCCTTGCATTTTCTCCACCTCCTCCCTTCTCCTCCATCCCCACACTTCCACTCCATATAGCGCCCCTGCCTTTGCCAAAGAGTCCATCAGCTGTAACCTGTACTTCAGATCGTCCACTCTCGCTCGCTTCGTCAACCCCCAGACCGTATTTGCTGCCTTCGTAGCCTTCGCTGTCACTATTTGTAGATGCCGTTTCATTGCATTATTCGCCGAGAACCAGAACCCCAAGTATTTAAATTCCCTCACGATCTCCAGTGTTTTCCCCAAAATTCCCATTTTTCTCCCTTCTTCGGTCTTCCCCCTCTTTTAAAAATAATAACCTTAGTTTTTTCCGTGTTTATCTCCATTTTCATCCTCACCTCAAATTTTTCCAGCCGCCTCAACATATCCCTTAACGCTTCGGCATTGTCTGCTACTACAGCAATATCATCCGCATATTTGAGGGCGTAGAATTTTTTCCCACCCATCACCGTTCCTCCTATACCATTCTTTCCCATTCCTCATCAATGTCGTCTAGGACCAACCCGAAGAGGGTCGAGCTGATGGGACATCCCTGTCTCACCCCCTTTTTTGTTTCGAATTTACCCGTTCTTCCATTACTTGTGATGACTTCGTTTGTAGTACCTTCGTAGATTCCTCGTATCAACTTAAGCATCCTTCCGGTAATACCTTTCTCCCAGTTTCCCAAACATGATGTTTCTATCAATTTTATCAAATGCTGCTTTAAAATCGACGAACGCAACATACAGTTTCCCACCCTTCCTCCTAAGGCTATTATTTACTAGCGCGTTCAGTACAAAGACGTAATCCCGCGTACCCCTTTTTCCTTAAAGCCCGCCTGACTCTCTCTTACGATCTCATTATCCTCTACCCATCTATTTATTCTCCTAATCATTAGGCTTGTCAGGATTTTGTAGCCAACATTTAGTAATGATATGCCCCTATAATTGGTTACATCCTCCTCGTCCCCCGCCTTATGTATCGGAAAAATTCGCGCTACTTCCCACCCCCCTGGTAACTTTCCTTCTCTCCTGATTCCATTTAATGTGTTCCTTAACTCTTCCTTCGCCTCTGTCGATAGACCCCTTATGAATTCCCCTGTGATCCCATCTTCCCCTGCCGCTTTCCTTCTCTTCAATTTCCTCAGCACTTTCCATAGTTCCTCCCTACTGAATTCCCTGTTCCAAAGCCCAGCCTCTCCACCTTCCTCTTCTATGAACTCGCATTCCCAGGGACTAGTCCTGGCCTGTGTTGGATCCCCTTCCCCTATAAGTTTTTTGAAGTGTGCCTCCCAATCTTCCTTGTTAATATTTTCTCCAGCGGCACTTTTTCTCCCTCTGAACTTCTTTATTGCCCTCCACCATTCAGTCATTGTTTTACTGTCCTGAATCTCCCCCCATCTTTCTTCCAACCATTCTTTATTTTTCCTCCCCTTCAGATCCTTCCACTTTTTCCTTTCTTCATTAAGCTTCCTCTTCGTTTCCGGATTTCTTGTTTTAAGAAATTTGTTGAGTGCTCGTTGAACGTTCCTCTTTTGTTGCACCCCTTCTTGCTCTAGCCAGCTCCTGTCCCCACCCCGTTTATTCCTCTTTTTTACCATTTTTGTGGCCTCCGCTCCCTTCCAGATCGCCTCCCTCAATTTCTCCCACCTCTGATTGGTCGAGTCATCCCTAATGCCCCCCACTCTTACTTTGTCGACTTCCTCCACATACTCCTCAGATGCTTCATCATTCCTGTCTTCCGTTTTCTCCCCCTTTCCTTTTTGCGCCCCCCTTTATCTCTTTTCTTTATCACATTCGACCCCATAATCGTGAACCCAACCGGAAAATGGTCCGATTCAGCTCTTCGTATCACTTTCAGCTCTCTTACCGGGTCCTCTTCCTCATCTTCCACCCAGATGACTAGGTCAAGGACCGATCCCGTCCCTACCCTCCCATTCCCAACAAAGGTGACCTCCCCCATCTCATCACCTCTCTTCCTCTCATTCAGGATCGTCAGGCCTAAGCCTTCGCACAGCCTCAGCCAGCTTCTCCCCTCCGCATTCAGCATCTCGTCTCTTGAATTCCTCTCCCACGATGGCCCCCCTGATTTCTCGCAGACCGTGATTCCCCCCTCCCGCCCTATTGTGGCATTCAGGTCTCCCGCGATGATGATTCCAGCTCCCTTCTCGATCCCCTCCTCAACCTTCGTCCTTAGCGGTCCCTCGAGATTTTTTACCCCTACATTATTATATACCTCAATAATCCACGACCATTTATTTTCCTTTTCTCGCCATATTTCCACTTGGCCCCCATACTCCCATTCGACTACTTTACAAGACGTACTTATTTCTTTCTTTATGCCTATCAGGTGTCCGCCACTAGCTCGACCTTTTCTTTTTCCCCTCTCCGCCTTTTTAAACCACCACACATACCCCCTCGCGGTTTTGTTCAGACATTTTCCACTCGGCATTTTCTCTAACCACGTTTCTCGTAACATAATACGTCATGACTTTCCAAAAGATTTCTTGTCTCCGCTATATTCCCAATTCCGCAGACATCCCACTTTAGCAGCTTGTATGTGCCGCGAGTATCACCAGAGCCCCCTACCTCAAAAAAAATTGTTTTCATCCACCAGACGCCCTTCCGGGTCTACCCAATACCACCATTCACCATCCACGCACATCTTACTGTACCCTTCTCTGGCTTCCCTCCCCTCCCTTCTCTTTCTGCTCATCTCCCCCCTCAGCCAGTTTTTCACCTCCTTCTCTTTTATCGTTAGGTCGTCCTCTAAAAAAATTCTCGTACCCCTGAACTCGCGCTTACGCTTCATTAGGTGGACTTTCTCGTCCATACATTCCAAGACTAATACTGGCCCGCCCAACGTTTTAATCACCCGTCTTATTACCGGTTTTGCCCCCAGTTTTTCCCACAAGAAATCGCCCACTTCCCTGATGATTTCCTCCTCGCTTCCTTTTGCCTTCATTCCACCTATCTTAACGTTTTTCGTCCTGGCCCTTCTTTCCAGACGCTCCTACTCCCATTCCCCTCCTTCCAATGGTCGCGGCCGATATGTATGCCGCCGCACTCGATGGTCGTCAGCCAACGTCCTGTCGTCACGCCACGCAGCTGCGCGACCGTGGCCCGAATTTTCGAACCCCCTATTATCCGTCTTCCTTCCTCGATCTGCGTTCCCTCTGCTTCCGCCAGGCAGATTCCAGCACCTCTCGTCCTTTTCCATTTCCGATGGTCGGCTAGGTCGCGCTGTCCTCCCCCTCTTTCCTCTTGCCACCTCCGTCCAATCGTGGTCACCTGTAGCAGGTCTTTCCTCTTCTACCCACACTTCGTTGTTGTTTTTGTCGCTTCCCAGGGTGAATGTTGCGACTTCCGGTCCCATCGGTTCCTCCTCCCTTGCAGCGGCTTCGCGCTCGCACACAGCCATTTTCTCATGCGCTTTTCTCTTCCAGAAATTTATCTCTTTCACCAAGGCTTCCCTCTCCTCCCTCCACACAATAGTATCCCTGTCGAGCTTGTACTTCCATGAATTTGCTTCTCTCAACAACTCCTTTATAATTCTGTCCATATCCTCGCAATGACAGGGCAGCGGTGACTATTCCTTTTCAGTTTTAAACTCTTCTTTTTTTTTGTCCAGACCGCTCTTTAACACTTTTTCTAGAATTCCCACAGTTTTTTCCAGTTTTTCCTCCCAATTCTTACCTTCTTCCTTACTCACATTGTCACAACCATTGGCCGCATTAATTTCCTTATGACATTCTACTGTGCCGACGTCATTTCGCTCGTCATATCCCTCCTCATCTCGTTGTTTGCCCTCCAGTCCCTTCTCAAGACCTGTTACGACGGTCTTCTCCTGCCTCTTTATTCCCCCCTCCTTGCATGGCGTTCTCCTCATCTTCGTGTTCTTTCCAAAAGCGGTTTTTTCCTGTGCCTGCTCTTGCACGAAGTATCTATCAATGTTGTTTGGCCTTTTTTCGTCCCTCCTCCCGCCAGTTTCTTCGGCCTCCCCCTTCCCCTCTTGTTGCTTTGCCTGTCATCGTCGCGTTCTGTCTCGACCGCCGCGATTTCCAAATCTGCCGTGGCGGCGCTTCCATCGGCCGTTTCAAGCCGTCCGCCTTCAGCTCCATCCTCGCCAGCTCGTGCCCCTGGCCATGTGGACGCGCCTTCATCGCCACATATCCGTTCCCGGTCCTCGTGGTTCTCGAAGCCGTGGCCCGTCCCGTTCCGTCGTTCCTACGCCAGGACACTTTTCCCCTGTCACTGGCTTAACCTGCCCAGCATGCGACGATCCTTTTTTTTCGCCCTAATGGGTTTACTTCGTCCTCCTACGCCTTCCCCACACGTCCACAGCTTCCTCACTTAGCACTCTACCTTCCTACTGCACTTTTTCCGCAGTGCATGAGACTATTTCTAGTTAGATTACGCAAAATTGTAGCACACTACGCGGAGCCTTACCACCCGAGGCGAGAGTCCAACCGGAAGTCCCCCCTTAAAGTGTCAACATTCCAAAATTTTGTAACTAAATTACCTACCGATTAATCTGCGATTCCGGGACCATAAAGTAGTCCCTCAGTTTCCTCGTGGAGTTCATTTTCGGCGATAAGCTCTTCTTTACGTTACACAAATTTTTCTCCCCTTAATTTTTCTGCTTCACGTGAATAATTTTCAGATATAAGTATAACGATGCCAATATGCAATAACCATACGAATTGTTACTATTATTATATCTAATTAAAAATATATTTCCAACGTGAATTCGTTTGAACTGGCATTGGATCACCCACAGACATACATGGAGGATCATTTAAAGAACAAAGACCGTTTGGATCAAGAGTGGGCGGGCATTTGCGCGTACGAGGCTGATCCGGCCTCGGTAGCGCGCGCCACGGAAAAGTTCAACGCCGATCGCAACCGTCCCGGCTCCTCGTTGCCTTACGATCACTCGAGAGTCGTCCTGAACGATCTATCCAACGCCAACAACTCCGACTACATAAACGCCTCGATGATTGTAAGTAGACGACGGGTATATTACAGTGTTACGTAAATAACCGGCTCCAACCTCAAAAAGAAAGGGAAAAAAGCGATACGACCTGCAACTGTGTGTGTGTAATATATACCGGAAGGATTAGTTGTTATCATGTGCGAATATGTCCCGCGTCTCGTTGCGATACTACTACTGTGTGTCTATACGATTTGCCCCGGATATGCCGCGCGCCTCATCATCCACGCTCGCAGACACCGGTAAGTCATGCAGTCCCCTGCGCGTGCGCGCGTGGTGAGACAAGTGGGTGGGTGCGTGTGTCCGAGAGGAAAGACCATGAAGACTAGAGTAAAGGAGCCCGAACGCAATGCTGGCGAAATGGTTGTGAAAGTGATGAACGAACCGCGGATTGCACCCGCCTGGCGGCGCTATCACTGCGGGCTCCGTCCGCGCGGTGATTTTGAATCGTCGAACCGCAATTTGTCGTATATTTGTTTCTTATTAGCGCAGCTTGTAATACTAAAGAATAATATTTATGTGCTTTTGTTTAAATTATGAAATATTAATATTTTAGTAATTTTTTGACTTGGAGGTGATCTATACTGTACATGTTTTATTTCTATACGGTGACATATACGATTAAACAGCCATAATGGGAATATTGCATACTGGATTTCCAAGAAAAATATTTTTTGTCGCTACAAAAAGAAATAAAAGAATATATAATTTACATCAAACCTCAAAGCAACCAATAAATCAAACCGAATCTAAACCCCAGGCGGGGCAACAACTTAAATATTAGAAAACTACCTATTCTAGTGATGGAAGCGACATGCGGAGTAAGCGCAATATTTACCAATGGCGAAGCTGAAAACAAAAAATAAATCGAATTAAATATTATAGGTAATACATTATAACGAAATGGGAGCGAGCGATATTTATATTAAAGGATTTGCATATTTAACCTAAAAAACGTTTTTTTTGTCCAAGCATCGTGCATTAAATTTTTGCTGTATCAAAGAAATCTCTAACAGCATTAAAATTAATGGCAATTATAATTAAATTCGGCGACGATAGCATGCAATAAAAAAAATACAAACGATTTGACAAAATGAATAAACATGTGGTTGCACATGCCGATGTCAATATTTGTCAATGTTTTCGCTAATTCGCGAATTAATTGCATTAACATAATATTCAGATTCAGTTCTTACATTTATTGGATGGTCTTTTTCTGTTTTGATTTTATAAATACTTTTAATACTGAATGTAAACTGTATGTAACTGACATTTATGTAATACTCACATATATAGTAACTGACAGTAACACGTCACTGTATGTATGTCACAACCACTGCTAAACCGGTCCTGACGCATCTATCCTATCCGCCGCATATCCTATTCCGTACCGGGCGCTGGGATCGCTTGCGGATATTTTTCGAACTACAAGATCTTTCATCACTCTCACGATCCACTTTTCGACGATTCCGCCATATGCGTTCGGGCTCCTTTACTGTAGTCTCCATGGGAAAGACCACGGTCTTACATACAGGTCTGGAAACTCCAGTAGAAAGGGCAGGTAGCTTATTGAAGAGAGTTGGTAGTTCACTAGTCGCCACTTGGGGCGTTGCGATCAGAATACCCGCTGTGGCGCGGCCGAGGCGGCAGACGGAGGCAGCACTAGTCGGCCATGCTTCTGTCCCTCTATCTCTGTCCCACCTTCATGTTCGTTACACGGATATTTTTTATGAGTTCGAAACACTGTTAAAAGGGCCAGGAAAAGGCGTTAGTCCTGTCAGTTTCGATTAATGCAATAAAAAAATATATGATCGTAATCGCGTAATCAAACAAACTTTCTAAAGTCGAGCGAGCGTGATAAGCATATACATACGATTTTGAAGCTGTCACATTGCATGTGAACTTTGACGGAGTGTTTCCGTACTCGCCTCATCCTCTCGTTGTTGTAGGTTCACAGCCACTTGTCTCAATGTTTTTTCTTCCATCCCTCATTCCCGTGTTTTTTATGCAATTTAATGACAATACAAATGCAGAAAATTCTCTGATACATTTTATTTTTGTACGTGCATTTGTTTTCATATCGAGGTAAGCAGCATGAAGCCTTTCAAATTTTTTTATGTTGCCCCTTCATGCGCCGTACGGCACACCACATCACCATTTTGAAAGAATATGCTTTCAATTAATCGAAAGCGTACTGTGTCCAAAACGCAGAAGAAACAACAGTTATCAGCGACTCAGCAACACACGTTTTCAACCGCTCACTTCGTTGCTCGCTGTATTGAGGTTATGTATGCCCGGGTTTCGGAACCGCAACGACTAGTGGCGGCGCTGGGACCGAAATTTACCATGCTAACTGATCCATCGGATCGCGTCTGCCTGCATTAGAGTTTCCAGCCTTTTATGTAAGACCGTGAGAAAGACGATCTTGCTTCGGCGCGCACAGCCCCCTGACACTGGCCTACTATTTCTGCACGATAACCGAAAACGCGTTTTGTCCCGGCTTTTTAGTTCTTGAAATCGCCACTATCTAGCGTTGGCTGTTATGTGACAACATTCGGCTCTAAATACTCCGATCAGCTGAACGATTCGATACTTTCGTATATATCGCAATAACGATAACAGCACGAAAATGAACAAGCTTGAGGTTTTTTTTTAACATCACAAATGATTGCCATTCTCGCTATAGGATCAGTGGTAAAAAAGACCCGAATCATTTTTCAATCATATTTCTATTGAAAATATGCATTGTTCAAAAATTCTGCACCTACTTGTTCGGACTTGCTTTTGATTGGCTCACCCCAAGGTAGCGGCGCTTCAGGTGGCAGAAGCGAGAACTACCACTTTGCCTCATTATTTGCGGTACTTCCCATCCTACGAGTTTCCAGACGTGTATGTAAAACCGCGTGACCGAACCACCATTGAAAGTCGCGAACACGGAAGACCCAAGTCACCGCCGACTGGTTGGACCGAGGCTGCCGCGAGCGAGGCGACGAGCGGGCTCGGTTCTTGCCTCGCCTAGTCTGGCCACGGCTTATGACGATCCTGACGCGCGGCCAATAAAGTGCGGTATTACCGGCGTGTTGCGGCACACTGATCATTTAAATGCAGATAACCTTTTTTCCCCGCAAGACAGGATTATTGCCAGCTTATACAAAGACGAATGATCGAATAAATGAAATTGATCGGTGTACTATTGATCGTGAATACAATAGATCGTGGTTCTGTTACCTTAGGGGTCGTCCATTAATTACGTGAGGTTTTTTAGGCCACTTTTTGGGCCCCCCTCCTTCGAAGTGATATGGGGTAAGGTTTCCAGTGCCCCCCCTTCCGCCTGCATCACGTGTACTTTTTTAAAAGAAATATCAGACACAAGCAATAGGGAGTACGGTATTTGATTGTAAAAAACGAAATAATATATATTGTCAGTATATTTAAATGGCATTGTCCTAGGATCATGACAGTCGAAATTAAATAGAACTAAAAACTGTTGTTTATGTTACTTTTTAGGCACAACCAGGGGGTTGAAACCTTTTATCCCCTACTGCGTATACGAATACAGCGCTTTTTGCCCGCTTTTTGTAGTTCTACCTCTACCCATGGCGCTACCAGTTATCTTACAATATTCTTATTGCGCAGGCGCGAGGCCCGCACGGCGTACATAGCGACCGTATACATCCATAGCCCCTGCGCACGCATCAGGTTGTAAGAGTATAACTAGCGCTGCGAGTGGCAGAGTACGACATTAAAAATGCGGTCATTTGGCATAGCAAACATTTAGAAAGGTGCCAGCCCCCTGGGTACAACTTGCCTATGCAATAGTTCATAGCGGATGCTTCCGGTTCACCCAGTTACACAAAAAAAGTACACGTGATATTTCGCAACACCCCCCCCCCCCCCCTCCCAGCGTGATCAATCGCGATGTTATCCAAAACCCCCTCCTTCTATTTGAGCCTCACGTGATTAAGGCGTCTAGCCATCTTGGTCGATCGAAAAATGGATATATTAAAAAAATAATAATAATATACTCGAAAGTATGGGCCGGAATATTTTATTTTTTTACACAATGTCAGAAAGGGCTTTAAGAATAACGATAATAAATTTCCGTTCAAAATATTAAAAAATGGCGCCGTTATGCACAATGCCGCGGAGGTCCTCCGTACGATACGCGCGGTCGTTGTCCCGGCTGTTACCCGGTCATGTCACATCAGAAAAAAAATCAGCCCATCCGTGAGTAGTGTCGCTACAATGTAGCGTAGCGGTTTTTTTTCGACCATTAAAACAATCAAGGTGAGCCGAAGAAAAAAATTTAAGTGAGTTAAACCGTGCGAGTTATAAACACGGATCGAAACGCACGGTCAACCGCCCGCAACGGCTCAACCTTCCTGCCGAAAAATAACTGTAACTTGGTCAATTTTGCGTTTTTCAATACGTACTATGGCTTAAATTATTCTTAACAGTTCAGGGTTTATTAAAAGAAAAATAACAAAAAAAAAGAAAAAATTACATGGTGACCAGATGCCTTAATGGACGGCCCCTTAGCCACATTATTGAACTAATCCATCCATTCAATGTGGTCGATAAATCGATCCTCGATTAATCGATCGCTCCAGAAATGAATTGTTTTTTCATTTTTAGTTTTCTTCTAATACCACACACTTGCTAATCGACCCTGAGTTCAACAATGTTGCAAGTGAACCCGAACGACTCAAACAAGCTCGAACAAACCCCATTAGTTAATTGATTCCTAATTTAGCGATTGATCGAATGATTTTTGAATCTAGAACCCCAATGTAGTTTTCGGCACCCAAACGACCATGGATCGTTCGTGCCGGTCACGCATTTGACTATGTTATAGTGTATGGAAAAATCAGGAAAATGCATGGATCTTCTTTGGAGTCTTAACTAAATGATTATAAATTTGCCATGTCGAAAAAAAACCTTTTTAACTCTTCCTTGACACATTTATGTTTGGTCACGATTTTGACACACTGGGTCAATTCGACCCGGATGGTACTTTATTCACCTGCCCTTAACAACTCTTCGGTCGATTTTTGTTGAAAAAAATCCGGAATACACTTTAAACATTTCTTAAATATCTCTTCATAATTAAAATTCGCAAAGTATAAAGTTGAATTGTAAGAAATTATTGAAAACCTTCATTTTTGGGAAGGGAGCATTTTATTTCAAATTCGTCCGGGTCAAAATGACCCAGTGTGACAAAGAAGGGTTAATAATATTTTTTCGCGAAATCAGGATACATGTAGGCATTTTACTCTAGGACGTTCGAAAAATCATATCTTCCATTATTTTGGTTCAAAAAAATCCAACGGTATTTTTCAGTTGAAATGACATACTTTTTTAAAAAGAAAATGAGAAACTTCAAGAGTGCAAATGAATTATTTATTTTTAATTTGAAACATGCTAATTTCAGAACCAGCATTTATGCTCTATGCAGGAGGAAAAAATTGGAAAAGTTCATACGCCTACTAAATGATATTTAAAAAAGTTATTTATGGGTTTTTCGTTTAAAAAAAGCGGAGTACTAACGTCAGTAGTTAAAAAAGGAGAGGTTAGTAAAAAGTAGAAACAATCGCGGAAAGTATGGATGCTCGGAGGTCATCGTTCTCTTCCGAATCATTGCTACGAAACTATCGAACTTGTTTTCTAGGCCGAGGCAAATACGCTAGTTTATAAAATGCACGAACCGCCAGTTTGCTTTAAAAAAAGTCAAAACCTTCGCAAATTCCTTTTTTTACCAACTGAACATGTTTTTCATGAAAAAAATAACAATTTTCCGGAAGTGGTTTATGATCTACCAAACGGCAACGGTGGGTCGTTCGTGTCTCGTTTCGATCGCTCTGCTGGCCAAATGCCCCAACGTTGGGGTCCTAGGGTTAACTTGTAAATTGAGCAATCGATTTTTCTTTTACACTTACCGATTGCATCCGAGTTTGATACGTTTTTCTTTCTTTTCCTTTGTCTGCGTTTTTGCGAATTTGCTTGATTGCCTCGAGGTTGCACATTGCGAATTCCGTTACCGTAAAACGGGGTTAAGTTGACATTAAGGTTAGCTTTGACAGTTTTTGGGGCTACTTAACAAAGCGCCTAAAGTACGGTATAAATCTGTGCGCAGCACACTTTTTTCTATTGTTGCTCAAATTTGTTGTTCATGTTTATTATAATGTTGCTGAAGTTGATTGTAATGATGCTCAAGTTGATTTCCATCTCAATGATAATTATGAGACTAACAAGAAAAGGTTGCCAGGTCGATCTCTCCGATTTTCTAACTGAAAAAATGTTTGAACTTTTTTGCAAAACAAAGTCTACGGGAAGCTAGACTGCACACCAATTCGCAACTCCCGCGGCGACCTTGCTGTAACACTGTGCCACAGCTCCGCCATTTTGATGATGAATTAATTTTTTTAAATGTTTCGTATACTTAAATATACTGTTAAAGTATACCTAAAGTTTGATGATTGTAGAAACATTATTTCTCAGTTTAAAAAATCCCTCAATATTGCTTTTTTCCTGTCTAAATTTATATCCCACCTTAATAAAGATAACAATTTGATTGTAAAAAATCATTTTTTTTAAATTCCATGTACAGTCGAACTTTGATATAACGAAGATTTGTCCATTCCCTTCCGATAGACACCCGAAACCTTTATACAACAAAATAATCATATATTAGGAGTACAACTTTGCAGTGACCGTTTTACTTAGAGAACCACTGCGGCCGAAGTAGTGGCCCTAGCTCAATAAAAAAAGTGGCATTTTAAACTAGAGGCTCTGCCAATGTAAACAATTTAAAAAAGCTAACGGATACGTGTATGCATTATAAAGTTATTGGCACTCAAACATGGCAACCTACGAGCCGAATTCTCAGCATTTGCGGGAACTGCTCCAAAGACAACAAAGGAAGGGATTTTTGCACCGGATTGTGACTGGAGATGAAAAGTGGGTTTACTGCGATAATCCTAAACGCCGAAAATCATGGGGACTGCCTGGTCATATTCCGTCATCGACGCCCAAGCCGAATATTCACGGATCCAAAGTGATGCTGTGCATCTGGTGGGACCAGCTGGGCGTTGTGTACTATGAGCTGCTCAAACCATCCGAAACCATCACAGGGGAACTCTACCGACGTCAGTTGATGCGCTTGAGTAAGGCGCTCAAAGAGAAACGGCCACAATTCAACGAAAGACATGACAAGGTGATACTGCAGCATGACAATGCCCGACCCCATGTTGCAAATGTCGTGAAAAAGTACTTGGAAACGCTGAAATGGGAGGTTTTATCCCACCCGCCGTACTCTCCAGACATTGCCCCGTCCGACTATCACTTGTTCCGGTCAATGGCACACGATTTGGCTGACCAGTACTTCGGTACTTACGAAGAAGTCAAAAATTGGGTCGATTCCTGGATTGCCTCCAAGGACCAAGACTTTTATCGACGCAGGATTCGAATGCTACCTGAAAGATGGGCCGAGGTCGTAGCTAGCGACGGGCAGTACTTTGATTAAAAAATATGTAGCCACTTTTTTATAATAAAGCCTTAAACTTTTGAAAAAAACGGTCACTGCAAAGTTGTACTCCCAATACATTGTGCCCTAATTGCTAATTGCTTGTAAAAATGGCTCTAATTTAAACCTTCCTTTCTTTAAGAAATATCCTTATATTTATACGACTAATTTTTTTTAAAGATCATTTTGAACAACATGATCTCGATATAACGAACTTCCCTTGAGATTCGTTATATCGAGGTTCGACTGTATAATGCATAAAATATTTTTTTTTATCAAAATGATGTCACAGTAACCCTTAATTTTTGACATAAGTTGCCTTTCAATGCCTTGTCAAAGAAACCCCACACTCAAGGTTACTCTGACACTTGAAAAAATATATATAAAATTGTGAGGGGTGGTGGGGCTTGACTTTCGTATACATTCGATTGCCAAAGGGCACATTGTTCTATCGCAGCAACAAGAGTTGAAATTTAGGATGTTAAAAGAAGTTGCCTACAATAAATTTCCAAAACCTGTTCGAAGTAACCCCGTTTTATGGTACATTGTATATACTCCGGATATGCAGAGTGGTAGAATTTAGGAGAGTTTTTGCTTTCATCTCGACAGAGGGCGATAAGGACTTCGACGATGACTGATGTTCTTTGTCTTGTCTCGTTTGTTTGTTGCACGTGCAGACGGATCACGACCCGAGGAATCCCGCGTACATAGCGACTCAGGGGCCGTTGCCCCAGACCTCGGCGGATTTTTGGCAACTCGTGTGGGAACAGGGTAGCGTCGTTATTGTGATGCTTACGCGCCTCACCGAGGAGGGACGTGCGATGTGTCATCGTTACTGGCCCGAGGAGGGCTCCGAGCTCTATCACATCTACGAGGTACATCTCGTCTCGGAGCACATCTGGTGCGACGATTATCTCGTCAGATCGTTCTACCTCAAGAATCTTAGAACCGGCGAGACACGAACCGTCACCCAATTTCACTTTCTCTCGTGGCCCGAACACGGTGTGCCCCAATCGACCAAGGCACTGCTCGAGTTTCGACGAAAGGTCAACAAGTCTTATCGCGGAAGATCCTGCCCAATCGTCGTTCATTGCAGGTGAGAACCCTCGCGAAAGCATCTCTCGATATTTATTTGTTTTCGCGCACTGACACGAACGCGAGACTTGATCTTTTTACAGCAAATTCGCAATGCCACTTCTGAACAAATACCGATATTGTTTGGTATCATTTTCAAAACATCGATCCTACGCATAACGGAGAAACATTTTTGTTAACGAAATTTGGTACGATTGCAGAATATGGTAAAAACTTTTTTTCGTAAATTTAAGGGGTCTTCTTACTTTAGACGCTAATGAAAGGCTATTTTCATGATTTAAAAAAATAGGTTTATATTATAGATATTGATATAAAAGTTGTTACACTTAATAAATACACTTTCGAAATACATTTTTTAAATTATGGTAAAACTATAGAATCAAGGCTCCAGACCAATTTCAATGCCAACATTTTTTTTGCCAGGAAGGCCTTTATAATGTCACCACTATTGATATTCAGTTGGGGGAGGGCGACATTTTTTAAATTAATTCCATAAATTATGGGATTTTGAAGTTTGCGGAAACGAGGGACAAAATAGGGCATTATAGGCACACACGCACACATGCAAGTGAATGCGTCCAAAAGGTACGCAGAACGAACGCGGGAGATCTGCTGATCGTTCCGAATAAGGAGAGCTCAGCCAAAGCACCTGAATTGCGAAACCAATTCGAAGGTGTTCTGGCGAATCAGCAATGGTACAGAGCAAAGTCCAGGAAGTCGATCTGGAAATCAAGGATCTGCAAGAGGACGCGACGAAGGAGGAGATATCGGCGGCCCTGCAGAGAGTTTTGGGTCCAGACTATCCAGCCACGAAACACTCTCTTAAGTCTCGGCGTAAAGCATATGGCCAGACTCAGACCGCGGTAATACGACTCATAGTGCCTGCTGCCCGGAAACTTCTGGATACAGGAATCATTCGAGTCGGCTGGTGTAATTGCAGAATCCGAGAGGTGGTGACACCACTAAAGTGTTTCAAGTGCTGGAAATTTGGACACTTATCACGGAACTGCAAGGGCAGCGTCGACCGGGCTAAAGACTGCATCAAGTGCGGTAATACTGGTCACAAAGTGGCCGATGCCCAGCAAGCGCAAAGTGTGTCATATGTGCAGAAGCGGGAGATGGGAGACCCACAGCCCACATCGCAGGTAGCAGCCGATACCCAGCGTATACGCGGGCTCTCCTGGCTTTCCAGGGATTCCAAAAACGATGCTATGAGAGTACTCCGTCTCGACCTCAACCATTGTGAGGCCGCACAGGACCTGCTCATGCAGACTGTGCGCGAGCTGAAGCCTGACTTGGCGATACTCTCGGAACCATATAGACATCTAGACACGCAACCCTGGGAATCTGACGCAAGTGGGAGGGCCGCAATTTGGTCCTGCGGAAAGCTTCCATTTCAGGATCTTGCGAGTCAAATGGAAGTGGTTTCGTGAGAATAAAACCCAAAGGAGTTCATTTCTACAGTTGTTACGCACCGCCTAGCCTGACGACTGAGGCGTTTGAGAATTTTGTCGACAACTTAATCGCAGACGCTAAACAACGCTTCCCGGTAGCCATAGTCGAATATTACAACGCGTGGGCTGTGGAACGGGGTAGTAAAGTGACGAACAGGAAGGGCCAAGCCCTGCTTGAGGCTATGTCTTTACTGGATGTAGTACTACTCAATGCAGCTACAAAGCCCATTTTTATTAAATGTAAAGCCTCCGCTATAGTGAACCCCACTTTTGTGAGTAGTAGATTAGCGAGAGGAAACTAGTGCCACTGGGTAGTCAGTGATATCATCAAGCGATTCTCTGGGAGAACCGCGGAGACTTCAGCAGAACAGCGAAGGCACCGAAGACAAACGAGAAGGGCTGGAAAGCGAAAATGTTCGACGCGGACTTGTTTCGTGAAACATTTGACACTAGCTCCCTCGCAGCGGAAAGTGCAACCGAGAAGGTCGAGGTGGTCATGCAGAGGGTAACCGAAGCATGCGATGCCACAATGCCACGGAAACGTGATGTCGACTTCCGACCGGCAGTACACTGGTGGAGCGAACAAATTACCGGCCTTCGAAGGGCGTGTCATCGAACTCGCCGCCTAGCGCAACGAGTTCGAGGCAAATGCTCATTCCCCGATTTGGAAGAACAACACAGGAAGGCGCGCTTGAAGTTTAAAAAGGCTATCAAGCAGAGTAAATCTGAAAGCTGGGGCGAACCGCTAAGCGAGGTGGAAGATGCTCCCTAGGGCAGGCCGTACAACGTGGTGATGACTCGGCTGAAAAGCCATCCAAGGCCATCGCCTGCGGACGCAGCCCTAATGGAAAAGATTGTCACCCGATTGAACCCGAGGAGGAGTACCAGCTCGAGGAGGGCGTCGATGAGGACATCACACCCATTACTGAAGAAGAACTTCTTACGGCGACTTCCAGGGTGAGCAA
>OZ023312.1:79447984-79703955 GCA_964007375.1 Ophion obscuratus
ATTATAGATTGCTAAATAAATATCTTTAAAAATGGTTGAAGAATTTTTGTATGCAAAATTTGCCAAAAGAAATTAAAGGAATTCAGAAATATTAATTTTCCTTGCATTCCAACGATGCAAACTTCAGCCTCATCTTCATTGGCACGAAATTTGACATATTTAACACTATGAAAAAAAAAGTTTTTTACCCTTCGGCGAAATGGCATACACTGAATTTCATGCCAGCTTAGGGTGGGGATTGAAAATTCGAACGATCAATATTCAGAAGGTCCGAAACTTTGAATTCAGCAATGACGAACATTCCAATATAGATAGATCAATCTTATGATAGTCTGTAAAATAGTTAATCGAAATTGTGAATACAAAATTCTCAAAGTTGATTTATAGCGAAAACGAATATCAGATTCAACAAAATGATGAGAGATATAATACCGATTCGCCTGTACATATACACCAAACAATTCGAGACGTCAAATGGTCGAATTGTAAATATTACGACAGTTTACAATTTGAAAGTCGTTAAAGCGAAGGACCAAAAAGTCGATCAGTTAAAATAGCGATAGGCGAAAATGGCGAATGGTCCAGATAGCGAAAACTTGGGATCGAGCAATACTACTTGCGCTTCAGAATGAAGATGGCAGATGGCGTTAGTGGTCAGTCGGGTCAGGCAGCCATTCCATGTTCGCCATTTCGGACCATCGATCATTTGCGTTTCTATACTGAGAAAGAAAATCATTGATCCAATATCATTGGTGTTATTGAATGAAATTTCGTTGATTCAATTGTAAAATTGTTGGTGTAAATAATCAGATCTATTAGTCCAAACAAAACGTTATTCATTTTAATAACATTATAAAATTAAAAGTTTTTTTTAATTCAAAAGATATATTACTAGCCCAGAACAACATATTATTGAAACTATGTAAAAAATTATCGCAAACAAATTATATAGTTTTGATTGCATTTTCTGCAACGAACAAAAAAAGCGTTTCAATTCATAACATGAATATTGTTGATTCATAATATTGATTAAATTTCTATTGAGTTAATATATTATTTAATTTTTTTCGCCATATCCGATATTGATTTCCAAGTACATTATTCATTAAAATATTAATATTTTATTTTGATTGAAAAATATTAAGCAAATGTCTGAATTGGTTAAAAAATGTTGCGAAAATAAAATTTGTATCTTGCGCATTTGGTTGAAAAAATTCAACCAAATCATGGCCGAGCGCCACCGAAATTATAGGTGTGAGGAAATCCGTAGTTATCGGAGTAGCCGCTAGAAGCCGCACACGCGCTCGTTTCTTGTAAGCGTAGTGCGAATCGCAAATATACTTAAACGCCGGAGAAACTCTAAAGAGTGTCGCTTCTTGGCCTGTGGCTAAGATCAAAGTGTAGTATCTGTTCTTATCAGTTGAATATCTGATATTCTCTCCATGGATATTCCATTGGATATCTGATATTCACTCTTATCGTGGATGATCATTCTAAAGCTCACTTTTAATTTAAGATTTAAAACAAATTGAAAAACTTACGTCCCATGGCATATTCGTTTCGATGCAGTATAGAAATAATTAATTCTATTGATTACATTTTTGTACGAAATAAAAAGTGTAGCAATTGCTTAAGGGGGGATTGTCTTTTTTTTCGCAAAATTTACCGCTTTTTGGGAATTTTTTTGTGAAGAAAGTATACAACGGAAAACTTGTGAAACTTGGCATATAGTTTTATTGATCTGTTTACTACATACAAAAAAATGTTTAAACAATTTCATCAAAAAATCCGCCTCCCACCCCCCTCGACGCGCGATGGTCCTTTTTTTGATGGTGTGCACGATTACAGCCTTCACGTTCATCCTGCAACAAAAACCCAAAAAGCATTTTACTTAAGACACATATAGCTATCGTTAGATGAAGGGAAAAAAAATTGACGATTTGGTGACGTTTTGAACTTGAAGTATCGATTTTTCGAAAAAAATTGATCGATTTTTTGTTATAAATAAAAAACTATTAAACGTATTGCTTTTTTGCTTCATCAAACGATAAAAGGATGTCAGCTGAGCATTCTTTCCAAATTTGAAGGCAATCGGTTGAATAGTTTTTGAGAAATCGTGCACACCATCAAAAAAGGACCATCGCGCGTCGAGGGGGGTGGGAGGCGGATTTTTTGATGAAATTGTTTAAAAATTTTTTTGTATGTAGTAAACAGATCAATAAAACTATATGCCAAGTTTCACAAGTTTTCCGTTGTATACTTTCTTCACAAAAAAATTCCCAAAAAGCGGTAAATTTTGCGAAAAAAAAGACAATGCCCCCTTAATTATTTCATCAATACAATTACGGATTGTACATAGAATGATTTCAATACAAAATAATTTTATTTGAAGGATAATGTAGATATTCAGAGAACAGAAGAGCTTTTTCAAATAAAATAATATGTTATTTAAATCAATCACATTTTCCAATATTTCATAGTATTGTAACAATCTCATATATCGGTGGCACTCCGCAGCAGCACAATTATTTGGATCAACCAATATATTTTTTTGATTCACTTGGTTTTTTTTTTCTGTGTCAGATCTACACATTCGAAGATTGTAGTCTCGATATATAGCTTTTTGTTATAGACGATATTACGGATATTAGATACTCACTTTTTTCTATTTCAGAGATACGAATATTGTTGGTTGTTCGAATCTGTACTTGTATGATTCAAACTGCAGACTATCTGAATATATGTTCTCGAATAAATGAGCTCTCGAATAAATAATTCTTTGGTGTAATAGTTATTCGATTTCGTCATTGGTCAAAGGATAAAATTTCGAACAATTTAACCTTCCTTATTTTGAGAGTTCATAATTCTGTCGTTTCGAAATCTTTGTCGTTCTATATTTGGTCATTCGACATTTTGACCCCCACCCGGTTTATATAAACAGTAATTGTTAATCGATCGTAAAAATCGTGTGTAGCTCGCTAGAAATTATATCTAAGAAGCTACAATTGAAATTTATTTTATGAACATGGATTTATTTATGAATCTTTAAAATAATCTCACATCATTAAATATATAATAATAATAATAATAATAATAATAATAATAATTTGGTTCAATCAGCGACGGTGCGGGGCGAACGGGGACTTATTGTCTGATCGACATGGTGTTGAATCGTATGGCCAAGGGTGCAAAAGAAATCGACATAGCTGCCGCACTTGAGCATATCAGAGATCAGAGGCCGGGCATGGTAGCGACAAAGCAACAATTCGAGTTCGTTCTCGTCGCCGTTGCCGAGGAAGTACACGCGATTCTTAAGGCTATGCCGGTGCAAACGGCCGCCGAAAAATCGACAACGGCGATCGCCGCGTCGCCAAGTGCGACTCAATCCTCGTCCTCGGCTTCCGAGCAGTGATGAGGCTAAAACGGACAGTATCAACGACAACGCGACCACTCCACAAAAACGAAGACCAAAAACGATACGTAAAATGAAGAAAAAAAGAAAACGTAACGAAAATTTACTTCCATCTGGAATTCGCGTCGTCAATCAAGGCACGTGAAAAATTCGAGGAAAAAAGGCAACGACGAAAAAAAAATAATTGCGAAGTTAATCGGATAATAATTTGCGAAATGAATCAGCGCAATTTTCTTTTCGTAGCACACGACGAAAGAATTTCCGAAATTTTATTCTTGACTGTCAAATTTCAATGTGATTATGGTTTTTTGAAAATTTAACTCAACCTCTTTATGTGAATTACTCAAGCATCCCGCTGACGGAAAAAAGAAAGGAATTTCTCTCACGAATAATTTATGGTATGGAAATCCCAGACACTGTTTTCCAATTTTTTATCGAATCGATGACTCCGAAAATCCGCGGTCACTTTCACGTAATTATTATTCATTACCCGTCGAGCGTTATAATCACTCATACGGCCTACAAATCCGCATATTTCGTTGAATCTTCTTAATTTCCATTGAAGAATTACATCATTTTACTTCGTTCGTTTTTGTTTCGTTCGAGACAAATATAACTCTTGTTGATATACACGCGTAAAAGACTCGAGCAAAAATCTTCCACGCATCAGAGGGAGATAGTACAGTCGTGCTGTCGCTGAAAAAACCCGGAATCGGAGAAAATAAGAAGGCTAGTTTTTTGACAGGTGATTTTGTAGGTGCCGAGGGTGCTAAATCCAAGTTTGCCTAAAAATCGGGGTGTAGGCTTCTTTTTTAGGGGATGAAAGGAGATGGGGGTGGATTAAGGGGTAAGGCCACTGGAACGGCCCAAAAAAAAAAGGTTTTTTCACTAATTTTTTGCTCCCGAAATTGAAGGTATTTGAAAAAAAAACTTTTAATGGTGTTATCGGGCATACATTAAACTTTATTATAAAATTTTTTTACAGTAAAAAAAAAACAAAATGGCGTTTCCACAGCTATCTTCCCGGGACATGTTTTGCTTCCAGGGCTCCGCGGCACGCAGCACCACTGGTGCACTTTTGAATCTAGAACAAAAAAAAAACCATTAATCTAGAGGGCTATAGCTAGAGAATGTCGATCGGATTTTAAAAAGTATCAATTTTTGTGGATTTGGCGTGCGTTTGAAAAAAAAAATTGATTTTTGACGAAAAAAACGGCAAGTTTTTTGTTAATAAAAAATCAATAAATAAAGTTCTTGAAAATTCCGATCGACATCTCAAGATAATGTAAATGTTCACATCTGGTTAAAATTTCAAGTAAAAAAAATGAAAATTGTTCGAGTTATGCTGCGTGCCATTTTGAAAAACCATGTTTCGAGAAAAACGCGTTTAAAGTTTTGCGAATAGTTTTTTATTGGAAAAAATTAAAAAAAGAAGACGCACAGGACCTTTTTTTTCTTATTCTAGAGGGTTTAAACTATTTTTTAAGCCAATAAAAAAAAATCGATTTTTCAAAAAATTTACAGTGGCCTTACCCCTTAATTTCGGTCAATAGTTTTCCCAGAATTTCATTTTGAATTTTCAACCCCTCAGAGGGGTTCGAAAAAGCAATATTCAAAAGTTGTGCATAGGAACGAAAATATAGAGAAAATAATTCTCTACATTTCGTACGTTTGATCCATCCCCGAAAAATCGATTGTTTTTGAGTTATTTGATAAACAATTTTTTTGTTAATTCTTCAACAATTCTTTTGGGGGTGAAGATATTATTGGAGAGGGTTGATCGAATACTCGATCGACGCGTCTTTTCAAGGGCTACAAAGTTTCTATTTGAACAAAAATTGTATGAATTTGTCCTAAAGAGTTATCGAATGAAAACTGATTTTCCAAAATTTCACCCCACTTTTTCACCCCCAAAATGAACTTCCACGACTTCGGCGCAGTGGACAAAAATAAAACCCGGATTTTTCTGAACATTTTGTCTCCCGGCGCCGACCTCATGGGGATTATAGTTTGGCGTTAATCCACCCCATCCCCTTAAAAAAAAACCTACCCCCCGATTTTTCGGCAAACTTGGTTTTAGCACCCGTGTCGCCTACAAAATCACCTGTCAAAAAACTGGCCTTCTTCTAATTTTTTCCTATTCCAATATACAGCACTACTGTACTAAGAGGGTAGAGAAGAAAAATAGAAAAATCTCTCGCTCCCCCGTAATTGCGGAAAAAGAAACGACGGTTCGATCTTTTTTTATAAAGTTTCGTTCACCCCTTGAGACGAGATGTAAAAATGGCGCTGTGCTATATACAGGGTATGCCTCTTGTCTCTGCCACGCGAAAGAACTCGGTAATTATCGAAGTCACAAAAAAATGTTCCAGACAGAAGTTGTACGGTGTGAAGGGGACCATCAAATGCGATCAATTTTTTTTTTTTTTTTCGGTGGAGGCGCTGACGCACAGTGAAGGTCACCTCCACTTTTTAAAATGGAATGGTACATTTTTTTTCAACCATCTTGTCGAGCACCTCAAGCCGCATAAAACACGTTAGGGGTCAAGGTCGTTCAAGGTCATTCCAGGTCAGTATCGATGATACAAATGTAAATATCTCGGATCACTGCCAAATATTTGGTAGTCATCCGAGATATCTAGATTTGTATTTCATTTTAATGGGTGACCTTGAATGACCTTGAACGACTTTGACCCTCTAATGTTTTTTATGCGGCCTGAGGTGCTCCACAAGATGGTTGGAGAAAAATGTACCATTCCATTTGAAAAAGTGGAGGTGACCTTCACTGTGCGTCAGCGCCTTCACCAAAATTTAAAAAAAAATTGGTCCCATTTGATGGTCCCCTTCACACCGTACAACTTTTGTCTGGAACATTTTTTTGTGACGTCGATAATTACCGAGTTATTTCGGGTGGCAGAGATAAGAGGGACACCCTGTGTATGTGTACCGATTAGGGTGGCCCAATTTTGAGCTTCATTTTTCCTTTTTCTCACCATCCAATTATCTTGTTTAAAGGAAAAAAAAATTCGCCGGCGAACTGTCAAAAAATATTTAACAGTGGCCCAAGCCTCCCTAAAATTCAAATTTTCATTAAAAAATCGTTTTTTTTTTCGCGTCCACTTCTCACTCATGAATTTTACGCTTTATCATTTTTCAAATAACCTCGCGAAAGCTCTAGCTGGCCAATGAATATTTAGTAGTCGCTCAAGAGCTTCGAAATTTCCAATTTTTGCTATTTTTTTTACTCTTCTCACTCGTCAATGTGACGCTTTGTAAAATTTTCAAAACAATTAATCCTCTTTTCTTTCGACACGGATTTGTCAAATTTATCTCACAGTTCTAACCCAATGTAACAACCTATAATTTTGTTTACGGACAGGAGCGGTAAAGAATTATTTTATGAAAACGAAGATTTTAATTCTTGGGTTTCTAAAGGAAAAAAATGCATTGTTTTGGAAATTTTACAAAGCGTCAAATTTGAGAGTGAGAAGAGTTTTAAAAAATTGCCAAATTTGACATTTTGAAGCTTCTGAGCGACCGCTAAATATTCATTGACGGGCCAGAGGTTTCGCGAGGTTAATTTAAAAATTATAAAATTATAAAGTTAAAAAATTATAAATTAAAACTAAAAATTTTGAAAAAAAAATTCAAAATACCCTTTAAATACACTTAATAATACACTTAACAAATACACTCGCAGCCACCACCATTCCTAGGTGAGAAGGGGCCGAAAAAAAATCGATTTTGAAATGAAAATTTGAATTTTTGGTTTTGGCAAGCGCTAAATATTTTTTGACCGCTCGCAGCTCCCGCGATATTTTATTTTCTTTGAAGAAGATAATTGGATGGTGAGAAAAAGGAGAAAAGGGAGCTCAAGATTGTGCCACCCTAATACATATAGATACAGACATACGTACACGTGTGTATGTATGCATATAATTATACGCATATTATATATATATATATATATATATATACTACTGTGTCCAAAACATAAGGTGACATTATATTTATTTCGAAAATTCTTTATTTACTTTTCCAAATCAATTTCATCCCCTTCAAAGTAATCCCCTCCCGATGCAATGCACTTATGCCAACGGATTTTCCAATCTTCGAAACACTGATTGTAGTCACTTCCCGGGATGGCCTTCAGTTCCGTCTTCGCTGCGGCTTGAATCTCCTCTATCGTATCAAAACGGTGTCCCCGAAGCGATCTTTTGAGCTTGCTGAACAGCCAGAAGTCGCACGGCGCCAAAAACTCAACCCATATCGTTCCGCCACCACCGTATTCACCTGATCTTGCGCCGTGCGACTTCTGGCTGTTTAGCAAGCTCAAAAGATCGCTCCGGGGACACCGTTTTGATACGATAGAGGAGATTCAAGCCGCAGCGAAGACGGAACTGAAGGCCATCCCGGAAAGTGGCTACAATCAGTGTTTCGAAGATTGGAAAATCCGTTGGCATAAGTGCATTGCATCGGGAGGGGATTACTTTGAAGGGGATGAAATTGATTTGGAAAAATAAATAAAGAATTTTCGAAATAAATACAATGTCACCTTATTTTTTGGACACAGTAGTATATATATATATATATATGCATACATACACGAAGACATAGTTATATGTACATATAGCTATGTATGTACTAATATCGAGGAGCGATATAGCTGAGAAAAAAATTGCAAAAACAAAAAAACTTAAGCTGTTTTAATCGTAGGTGTTTTTGACGTGATCCCGAGAAGTAAAACGAGAAGCAAAGCCAAGAAAAAGCAACGCGCACACACACACACACACACACACACACGCACGCACGCACGCACGCACGCACACACACGCAGGCACGCACACACATAAAAACACACACACACACAAATACACACGCACACAAACACGCACACACGCGCGCGCGCGCACACATACACCGCACACACGCACGCACACACACACACACACCACACACACACACACACACACACACACACACACACACACACACACACACACACACGCACGCACGCACGCACGCACGCACACACACACGCCGGCACGCACACACATAAAAACACACACACACGCAAATACACACGCACACAAACACGCACACACGCGCGCGCGCGCGCACACATACACCGCACACACGCACTCACACACACACACTCACACACACGCGCGCACGCACGCGCGCACACACACACACACACACACACACACACACACACACACACACACACACACACACACACACACCGCACGCGCGCGTGCGATCGCACATACACACATACACGCGCGCGCGCGCGCACACACACACACACACACACACACACACGCACGCACACACACACACACGCACACACACACGCACGCACGCACGCACGCACACGCACACACGCGCGCGCGCGCGCGCGCACACACACACACACACACACACACACACACACACACACACACAGAGACAAAAGAATGGACTATTATCGTCGCGTTTATAACAGTGGTTGTGTTTTGTCGTGCACGCTGCATATTCAAAACGAAAATGAAAGTGCTAAAAATTGCCTCATATTTTGCGGTGTATATATGATACACATACCTGGCATATACAATTGTATATGACAAAAAATAGAAGAAGAATGAAACTTAAATGGCGAACCGGGTGAAGCACTAACTGACAGCAGTAGAAATATTTCCCAGCCTATGAGACTTGGGAGAAAACTTATCCTACAAAAGTTGCATAGTTCGAAGGGAATCGTCGAATTGTGGGTACGAGGTTAATCCAGGTGGAGGAGCTTCAGAGATTCCAAGATCACGTCCATTTTTTCTTCAATGGTAGCACTATTATTTTATCGAGATTTTATCAAGGAATAAATAAGTTCATACACCAAGATGGCCGATCAAAATTTAGGGCGAAAAAACGGTGAAAAAGAAATGTCAATATTTTTAGCCTGGCATCGATTGAAAAGCTGGTGCAAACACTTACTTCTAGGTGCTCAAAGTAACGGCCACCAATGTCAATCTACGCTTCAATGCGAATCGCGTTGATTGTGGTGTCTCGTTAATCACGTCAGACTGTTTTAACGAACTGGCTCCAATTGAGGTTTCGATAGTTTGATAAGAGCCTGTACGTTAATACGGACTGACGTAATTAATGCCCAATACAACCAATGAGAAGGAGATTGTAAGCGTGCATTGGAAGTGGTGGCCATCACTTTAAGGGGTCTTCTCACTTTAGACGCTAGATAAAGGCTATTTTCAGGAATTTTTTTTGATAGGTTTTCTATTATGGGGCCGTCCATATATTACGTCATCGATTTTTGCTGATTTTCGACCCCCCCCCCCCCCCTACAATCATCCTATCGTCATTTCCTAATGACCCCCCCCCCTCTCGCAAAACTGACGTCATTACCAGTTTGGCAAAATTAAAACATTTGCGGATTTGAGAAAAATTGGGTAACATTAAAACATTTTGTTATAGAATCATCTTTTATTATTTTGTACTTTGGCAATGTTTATTAATATAATAATATTATTCTTCCCTATTCTTTAGTTTTCTTTGGATAGCTCCCACATTTTGTTATAGAATCATCTTTTATTATTTTGTACTTTGGCAATTTTCATTAATATAATAATATTATTCTTCCCTATTCTTTAGTTTTTTTTGGATAGCTCCCACGGAGTTTTCACCCATTCTTGCAAATCCTGGATCACGGGTAATATCTCCGTATCCTCCCCATATTCATTTTGGCTCGATCGAACTATTTTCATACGTACGCTGTTATTTGAAGTTCTCGAATATAATGTAGACAAACCTTATGTAATAAATAAATAAATAATGAGTTCAATAATTAATACCATTAGGTACTTGCAAAATATTTTTCATCACTCATGCGGGGAAACCACTCTAGTTGTACAATATACTATTGTACATTTTGAATTAACTGGTATCACAAGAATGACGTCAATTTCGAAAGCCCCCCCCCCCCCCCCCCCCCCTCATCCATCATTTATCGTCATCCGCAGACGAACCTCCCCCCCCAAATTTAGAATGACGTAATATATGGACGGCCCCTATTGATATAAAAGTTGTTACACTTCATAAATACAACTGATAACTAACAATTGTAACTGTAACAACTTTTATATCAATATCTATAATATAAACGTATCAAAAAAATTCATGAAAATAGACTTTTTTAGCGTCTAAGGTGAGAAGGACCCCTCACCTTTCATGGTGTAAGAGTTTGCACCGTTTTTCCCATCGATTCTAGGCTGAAAACTTTGAAATTCCTGTTTCATCGATTTTTGTATGGAAAATCTTGATCGATCATCTTGAAATTTGATGTGTGAACTTATTTTTAGTTCCTTGATAAAATCCTGACAAAAATAGTGGTCCCAAAGAAAAAAACGGAGGTGACGAGGCCTGGACGAACCTCGCGGCCACCACTCGACGATCCCTTTCGAACTATGCAACTTTCGTAGGTAAAGATTTTTCTCCAAAGTCGCAAGCGATAGGTGAGAAAATAATTCTACCGCTGATAGTTGTTGCCTCATGTGGTATATCACGTCACGTGACCCACAGACGTAACATCAACGGGATGGAAAATAAGGCTCGATAACGTTCCGATTACAGGGCAATTGGGATTTCTTTGCCGCACGCTCTTCTTATTTACAAAGAAAAGGAAAATATTGCCAAAAAACCTCGCGAACGACGCTATATTATTTTTCGTAAGAAATATAGGAAGAAAGAAAATCACAAAACACGCGTTTCCATTATTTTCCGATTTAAGGCCTTAGGCCACTGTAGAGGCCGAAAAATAGGCTTTTTGGGGATGTTTTTTTTTCGGAAAAACTGCAAAATAAATCGAGATTACAAAAAGGGGGTTTATCATACATATCGGGGACTGTATACAATAATTTTTTTGAAGCGATTAATTTCACAATGGCGGCTGTGCAGCGTTCAACTCAAAACTGTATTTTTTAAGTTGGCCGGAAACATAACTCGGACAATTTTCAACCAATTCACGGGAAATGTTGAATATATCTTGAAAAATACATTGTCTATGGAAGTACGTAGGATTCTTTTTTTATATTGCATAGTTCATTTGTTATTAACAATTATCTGACGAAAGGGCATAGCCGGGTAAGTAGGGAAAAATTGCCCCCGCATTTTTTCCAGCGAAATTTGGAGTATATTCTGAGGTATAAAAAAAAACAAATTTTCTGAAAATTTCATCCCCGTCAACGCAATGGTTTTAGAAAAATGAATTTTTTTTAAATATCAAAAAAAAAATTACCGGAAACGGTACAGTGGATCGATTTGATTTTTTTTGTTACTTGTTTCGATCAAACGTGTTACGAAATAAAATTATAGAACATCTTGCGAAAGATTAAGGTTTGAAAAAAAATAATGTTCCTTGTTTTATTATTTTTTACTATAATCCACTTGGGGTACAATAGCGAAAATTTTTTCATACAATCTTTGGGCACCTTATTAGATTATATAATTTTTTCAAAATGATCGGTTTGGTACACCACAGTGAAAAAAAAAGAAACCCACTTTATTGATATATTTTAGTTATATAGATATATAACTAAAATATATCGATAAAGTCTGATATGTGACTAAATGATCGGCTTGGTACGCCACAGTGAAAAAAAAAGAAACACTTTATTTATATATTTTAGTTATATAGATATATAACTAAAATATATCAATAAAGTGTGTTTCTTTTTTTTTCACTGTGGCGTACCAAACCGATCATTTTGAAAAAATTATATAATCTAATAAGGTGCCCAAAGATTATATGAAAAAAATTTCGTTATTGTACCCCTAGTGGATTATAGTAAAAAAAAATAAAACAAGGAACATTATTTTTTTAAAACCTTAATCTTTCGCAAGATGTTCTATAATTTTATTTCGTAACACGTTTGATCGTAACAAGTACCAAAAAAAAATTGAATCGATCCACTGAAGCGTTTCCGGAATTTTTATTTATTTTTTATTTAAAAAAAAATTCATTTTTCCAAAACCATTGCGTTGACGGGGACGAAATTTTCAGAAAATTTGTTTTTTTTTATACCTCAGAATATACTCCTAATTTCGCTGGAGAAAATGCGGGGGCAATTTTTCCCTACTTACCCGGCTATGGCCTTTTTTACTTTCCAAAAATTTGCCTAAGAAATCGTCAGATAACTGTTAATAGCAAATGAACTATGAAATATAAAAAAAAATCTTACGTACTTCCATAGACAATGTATTTTTCAAGGTATATTCAACATTTCAAGTGAATCGGTTGGAAATTGTCCGAGTGATGTTTCCGGCCGACTTAAAAAATGCAGTTTTGCGATAAACGCTGCTCAGCCGCCATTTTGAAATTAATCGCGTCAAAAAAATTATTGTACGCAGTCACTGATATGTACGATAAACACCCATTTGGTAATCTCGATTTATTTTGTAATTTTTCTGAAAAAAAAACCCCAAAAAACCTATTTTTTCAGCCTCTAGAGTGGCCTAACCCCTTAACGCAGGTCTAATTGTACGGTAAAAGAATTCAAGGGCGAGAGAAAAATGATCGCGCGGCTTCAACATTTTATCTCAACGAAGCGATTAGTCTCAGGCGAGAAACACAAGCGAAAAAAAAAACCGAAAAAAAGATTTAAAAAACGACATGGAGTGTCGCACGGCGGTGTTTTAGGAACGTGTGCTTGTATCCAATGTCGGCGAGAATATCGATCGTTAGTAAGATCTATATTCGCGAAGGTCATATACAGGGTGTCCCTCTTATCACTGCCACCCGAAATAACTCCGTAATCACCGACCTCACGAAAAAATGTTCCTCAAAGTCGTTCAAGGTCATTCAAGGTCAGTGTCGATGATAAAAATCAAAATATCTCGGATCACTACCAAATATTTGATAGTGATCCGAGATATTCAGATTTTTATTTCATTTTATCAAGTGACCTTGAATGACCTTGAACGACTTTGAGCCCGTAATGTTTTTTACGTGGCTTGGCTTGCTCCACAAGATGGTTAAAAAAATTACCGTTCCATTAAAAAAAAAAGTGGAGGTGACCTTCACTGTGCGTCAACGCCTACAGAGAAATAAACAAGAAAATTGATCGCATTTGATGGCCCCCACCTCAAGCCACGTAAAAAACATCAGGGGGTCAAAGTCGTTCAAGGTCGTTCAAGGTCACATATTAAAATGAAATACAAATCTAAATATCTCAGACCACTACCAAATAATTGGTAGTGTTCCGAGATATTTAGATTTGTATCAGCGATCCTGACCTTGAATGACCTTGAACGACTTTGAGCCCGTAATGTTTTTTACGTGGCTTGGCTTGCTCCACAAGATGGTTAAAAAAAATCTACCGTTCCATTAAAAAAAAGTGGAGTCGACCTTCAGTGTGCGTCAACGTCTACAGAGAAATAAACAAGAAAATTGGTCGCATTTGATGGCCCCCACCTCAAGCCACGTAAAAAACATCAGGGAGTCAAAGTCGTTCAAGGTCGTTCAAGGTCACATATTAAAATGAAATACAGATCTAAATATCTCAGACCACTACCAAATAATTGGTAGTGTTCCGAGATATTTAGATTTGTATCAGCGATCCTGACCTTGAATGACCTTGAACGACTTTGAGCCCGTAATGTTTTTTACGTGGCTTGGCTTGCTCCACAAGATGGTTAAAAAAAAAATTACCGTTCCATTAAAAAAAAAAGTGGAGGTGACCTTCACTGTGCGTCAACGTCTACAGAGAAATAAACAAGAAAATTGGTCGCATTTGATGGCCCCCACCTCAGGCCACGTAAAAAACATCAGGGGGTCAAAGTCGTTCAAGGTCGTTCAAGGTCACATATTAAAATGAAATACAAATCTAAATATCTCAGACCACTACCAAATAATTGGTAGTGTTCCGAGATATTTAGATTTGTATCAGCGATCCTGACCTTGAATGACCTTGAACGACTTTGAGCCCGTAATGTTTTTTACGTGGCTTGGCTTGCTCCACAAGATGGTTAAAAAAAATGTACCGTTCCATTAAAAAAAAAGTGGAAGTGACCTTCACTGTGCGTCAACGCCTACAGAGAAATAAACAAGAAAATTGGTCGCACTTGATGGCCCCCACCTCAAGCCACATGAAAAACATCAGGGGGTCAAAGTCGTTCAAGGTCGTTCAAGGTCACATATTAAAATGAAATACAAATCTAAATATCTCAGACCAGTACCAAATAATTGGTAGTGTTCCGAGATATTTAGATTTGTATCAGCGATCCTGACCTTGAATGACCTTGAACGACTTTGAGCCCGTAATGTTTTTTACGTGGCTTGGCTTGCTCCACAAGATGGTTAAAAAAAATGTACCGTTCCATTAAAAAAAAAGTGGAGGTGACCTTCAGTGTGCGTCAACGCCTCCAGGGAAATAAAAAAGAAAATTGGTCGCATTTGACGGCCCCCTTCACACCGTACAACTTTTGTGTGGAACATTTTTTCGTGACGTCGATGATTGACGAGTTATTTCGGGTGGCAGAGATAAGAGGGACACCCTGCATAGGCGCGTGTATAAGACGATTAGTGTGCCATATGTGTAGATCCTCGGGGATATCTGATTTGTCGAAAAAATGTCTTGCGGTACCAGCCTCCCGCAAGAATCATCGATATCAATATCACCATAAAGGAATTACAAACGTAAATAAAGTGAAAAAAAAGCTGAAAGAAAACGTGGATATATATATATACACATATATAAATAACATTTATATCGTTGCGTCCAAAAAAAATGTCAATGAGATCATAACGTGTCTTCGTAACTGATTCATTAACGCGAGTACGTATAAAAAGAAAGCTACCTATGTATACCTAAAGGAAAACAGTCTGAATGGGAATTGATGAAAAATTCGTCTTTATCGTCGCCGTTGATTGGCTCACGACGTCACACGCGATTGTCGAAATTTCGAGACCTTCCTTTCAATCTATCGTTCATCAACTACCCCCTTTGCACATCTCGACATACTTTTCTCCTATTTTTAGTTTCTACGATCAGCGAGCCATGAAGAAAAAAAAACACAAAGGTCGTGTGATTTTAACAAGTACGGAGCAACGGAAAAAGAAACAAAGTATTCGTTATGCGGAAGGCGATTGTGAGAGGCATCGTTGCGTATACGGCAAAGAGTGAGACGAGAAAGAGAGAGAGAGAGTGAATCCAAACACTAAATGGCGTAAATGGGTAAACGATTATATTGATTTAGAAGGAAGAAAAACTAAGGAGAATTGTGTCGTTAATTGAGTTTATGATTAATGCTGTGTACGCTCTGTCAGACATCGATCCTATCAAACAGTAACTATAGATTCTATATTTTTGTGTAAAACGAGAAGGCAACGTACCTATATGAAACTATATATATATACACACACGTACCCATATGAATATATATTATATATTACACGCTAAGTCTATACCATGTTAATGGAGAATATATATACTAATACATGTTGTAATGAAATATAAATCAATCTATGTTCAAAACTGCTATTATCGACTGTATAGCCTCATCACTCGTCGTCCATGGTTTTCGCTCGTGTTAACGGATCATCACGGTTCAAAATGATCAAAAAATTGTTTTTCTTTTGCATTATCCAACGGTATAGACGGTTATAAACACGGACCTGGCATCGTCGATTGATCGTAAGTGGACAATTTATATGAATATTCCGGACTCGAAACTTTAAGGGTGAGTTTGTCCTTCGAGTGCCATATTTCAGGTGTTTACATTTTATTTTTTTTTTACAGGAAACGAGTAAAGCTTTTTGAGTGCGGTTTTTTCTTGCTTTTATTCATGATATACAGAACGTTAAAAAAATTTTTTTTTTTAAAAAAACCAAAATGGCGGCCGTTGCAGCTCCGCGAAAACAGGTCTTCAAATCGCGGGAGGTAAACGGCTGACATCACTGCCCCCTCTTTGTTGATCTGAAACACAAACTCAAAGCATATTATCAATCTGTGACCCTTTGGTCATGGAATGACGGATGGGTTTTTCGTTTAGTACAAATTTCGGAAAATGGGGGCAATTAAAAAAAAAATCGAATTTTCGCGTTTTTTTTCGCATAAAAAGATAAATAATAAATGCAAAAATGTATCTATCGAAAAAACGATCCGTCATTCCGTGAAGACATGTTTTCTGAGTATGATCTCCAAATTTCAGGACGATATGTTAAGGGAGCTTTCCAGTGTGAAATTTTCAAAAAATCGATTTTTTTTTGTTTTATCGAATAGTATACACTCTTCCGAATATTCCCTGAAATTTTCATGCCGAAATTCAGATTATTTCGGTTACTGTACAGCATTTCTTGGAAGAACGTTTCTTGACCGTAAGTAAACGATTTACCTAAAATTTCCTCACTTGAAACTTTGAACGCGTCTTTCTCGAAACAGCATTTTTCAAAACGGTGTCCAACTTGGAGGGCAGAGTTTTAAAGCTATCGAGTTGAATTTTTTACACAGTATTCTTAACGTCATTGTTTATCGTGCTATGGAAGCTTTTTTTTTTTGACATCTTCCTATTTTTTTATAAAAAAAAACTGCCAAAAAAAATGCTAAAATCGATACTTTTTGTTCAAACCGGCGCCATTTTTGCAAAAAAAAAAAAGCCTCCATAGCACGAAAGCCAATTATATACCGATCAATAATCTTTTTGTGTTTTTTGTTTCAGATCAAAATTGTGACCCCCAACGTGGACACCACATCCAAGTGCATTTTCTGCAACAATTGTTTCATCATTTTTATAGATATTAATTAATAAATAAATCGATCTTTAAAAAATTGTTTTGTATTCTTCAATACCCAATTAATATACAAAAAAAAACCAGACCGATTAGATTATTTTTTCTTTAAAAAAAAAATTGCGAAAAACAGCGATTTTTCGGGCTGTCACACTGGAAAGCTCCCTTAATTACAGCGGTCAGGAAAATGTCAGCCATTTTTAAAAACGTGTTTTCGAGAAAAACGCTTTTAAAGTTTTGTTATGTGTTTACACAAAGGGGCCGTCTATAAATTACGTCATTTTAAAATAGGGGGCGGGGGCGGTTCGTCTGCGGATGACGGTAAATGATGGATGGGGGGGGGGGTGTTTCGAAATTGACGTCATTCTTGTGATACCAGTTACTTCAAAATGTACAATAGTATATTGTACAACTAGAGTGGTTTCCCCGCATGAGTGATGAAAAATATTTTGCAAGTACCTAATGGTATTAATTATTGAACTCATTATTTATTTATTTATTACCTAAGGTTTGTCTACATTATATTCGAGAACTTCAAATAACAGCGTACCTATGAAAATAGTTCGATCGAGCCAAAATGAATATGGGGAGGATACGGAGATATTACCCGTGATCCAGGATTTGCAAGAATGGGTGAAAACTCCGTGGAAGCTATCCAAAGAAAACTAAAGAATCGAGAAGAATAATATTATTATATTAATGAAAATTGCCAAAGTACAAAATAATAAAAAATGATTCTATAACAAAATGTGGGAGCTATCCAAAGAAAACTAAAGAATAGGGAAGAATAATATTATTATATTAATAAACATTGCCAAAGTACAAAATAATAAAAGATGATTCTATAACAAAATGTTTTAATGTTACCCAATTTTTCTCAAATCCGCAAATGTTTTAATTTTGCCAAACTGGTAATGACGTCAGTTTTGCGAGAGGGGGGGGGGGTCATTAGGAAATGACGATAGGATGATTGTAGGGGGGGGGGGGGTCGAAAATCAGCAAAAATCGATGACGTAATATATGGACGGCCCCAAATGTGTTTATAATTACCGCTAATCGACAATGCCTGGGCCATAGAGGCATGCCTTCTCTTCTTCTAGCTGCTCATGTTGAGCCGCTAACATCTCCCGCTGCTCAATCCGGGACAAAGTCTCCCTTAATCGAGTTTTTCTCTAAACGTTTATTTAAATCTTCATTCTTTTTTAACGAAAAACTGTCGAAAAAGTTAGCTAAATTCGATACTTTTTTTTCAGACCGCCGCCATTTTGTCAATTTTGATTTTTAAAAAACACCATCGCAAGATGGTGGCTTTCATACTGATTACTAATCTTTTTACAAATTTTGTTTCAGACAGTATTTACGGCTACAACCGTGTACACCGTGACGACTCCTTTTATTTCGAAAACACTTTCAACCGTTCCTAAAATGTGAAAAAAATAAAAATAAACGTTAAAAAATGTATTTCCTGTTCTTTATAAGTGCTTTAATTTGACAATAGAAATCAGACGGATTAGCGTATTCTGACCATCGCAAAAAAAATCGCGATAATCAGCTATTTTTTGACCCGTTACACTGTGATGATCCCTTAAGGGGTTAGGCCACAGTAACGGGTATAAAATCGTGTGCGAATTGAACAATTTTTTTTCGTATGAAAAGGTGATTCACTCATAAAATTCATTACCCATCTATTTAGTATGAATATCCAGCTGTTAGAATTTTTTGTTCTTCGATGTACAGAATGGCCGACTACTAATATTTTCTTTTATTATTTTTTTTAGGCGCTCCGCGGCCTGACATTTAGCATCCACAATTTTTTACCTAGAACAAAAAACAAAAATTCTCGTCAATCTACATTAGAATACCTAGAGAAGTACGTACGGAATTTAAAAAATATTGTTTTATTCAAAAGTTGTAGGTATTTGAATTGAGTTGTAGGTACAGTAGAACCTCGATTATCCGAACCAATTGGGACCGAGACTAGTTCGGATAATCAAAAGTTCGGATAATCGAAACGTGGGTTATTTGGGACGGGATAAAAAACAACACCTTTTTACATAAAAACAGTACATACATATATGTATGTACTGTTTTTATACATATATTTATGGACCTTTAGGGCACATACAAAAAACCCACGTTTCGATTATCCGCACGATTTTATAAAAAAAATATTTAAAAAGGCATTCGACTTTTGGGTTTTTTGGGACGAGATCGTAAACAACAACTTTTTACATAAAAACAGTACAGTACATGTCAAATTTTAATATATATGTATGTACTGTTTTTATGTACATACATATAACAGGTGTTAAATATATATATATATATATATATATATATATATATATATATATATATATATATATATATATATATATATATATATATTAAACACCTGAAAAAAGTCGAATGCCTTTTTTAATATTTTTTTTATAAAATCGTCCATTTTTAATTGACGAACGGCCGTAACGCGTTTTTGAGCGGCTAAGTCTCGCAGCCGTTTGAGAAGGAGAAGTTGCGTTGTGTTGCTCATTGTTGCTCGCGGCAGTGGCAGCGAGCAACAATGTATCTTTTGCGCCAACGTTCGGATAATTGAGCGTTCGGATAAACTAAGCCATCGTTCGGATAATTGAGGTTCGGATAATCGAGGTTCTACTGTATTTGAATGAATTTTCAGTGAACAATTTCGTATAAAACTGCTCATAAAATGAAAAGTGTTCGATCAATCATAAATTCCGTACGTACTTTTCTGCGAAATGCAATTAGGAACATAACTTTTAAATTGGAAGTAAATCGAGTGAAAATTGTTGAATTTATTTGTCACGCCAATTGGAAAAAAGCTGTTTCGAGAAAAACGCGATTAAAGTTTTAGGTACTCTTTGGCCGTTTCGGAGATGGGCTTCCGTTGTACGCTCAAAGACGTTGAAAAAAAATGTTTTGGTATAAATCGTATAGTAACTTATTCTTACGATGATAAAGCACCGTTTTAGCGAAGAAACAAAATCGATTTTTTGAAAGTTCTACAGTGCCTTTACTCCTTAATGAGCGAGCTGAGATTCGTTTTCGGAACGACTAAAATATTCAGTCTTCTAATCTATCTCAGAAGATATACTTCGGGTTAGCTATTAAGGTAAGGTAAATGTCCCAATTATTGAACACTATCTTGTATTTTTATTATTTCTCATTCACCTGCATGCATTTACTTATTTATAAAAACTTCATTACATATATGGAACTTTGAGCTATCGAAATGTTACCTTACATGTGCAAAAAAAGTTTTAATTAATAGAGAAAAAAATTATTTATTCAGCAACGGTGACCCGATTTGACGTCTCGTGGTAACTGCTTATCGTTTTTGCTAAGACGCGCCGCTTCATGCGTAAGCGCATAAAAAAAATTCAAAAACTGTCGCATCTCAAAAAGTAAAGGCGTTTCAGGTTCCTCAGTAAATTTCTTACAAAATTTTTTTTTTTTAATTTAATGAATTATTTGTTAAAAAATACGGTGTTCGATCATTGGGACATACAAAATGCAGTGTGTCTCAATCATTGAACACTCGAATTCTCCAAGATGGCGTCATTAAACCCATCAATACATCGAGACAGTTAACGTGTGACAGATCGTGTGAATCGGATTTATTCAAACAAAAACTGTTAGTTCCTGAATAATCTTACCTTTATTCTTTTAATACTAACTCTAAGATCGTCAAATATATTTTTTATTTGTATTTTCGTGCAATAAAGATAAAAAGAAAAGTAAAAAGAGACTATAACCTAAATGTAACCTAAAAAAACGAATGTAATGTTCAATATTTTTTGCTCTCCGATATTTCAGGGAGCCAAGCTGCGACAAAATCAAACAAAAACAGAATATAAAAACGAGGAAGCTGAAAATATTAATAAAATAATGTTCGAGTTGAAGAGAAAAAATAAACCAAATGCGAATGAACCAAAAACCTGTCAAAAGAGACTAAATATATATTTTTGTATTTTTACATGATTAATAAAAGATTATTCAAGTGTTTGATTTTGCTTTTATTTCTGAATATTCTACCCAAAATAATATTTTCAGAACGGAAAAAGAATTTTCGAGTGTTCATTAACTGGGACATGCTTGTTGAATATTAGGGACATCGGCACTTCCAGTGTCCAATAATTGGGACATTTGCATGCTTCGCATTGTTATTCTTTTTTTTTCATTTGAAATCATTTAAAAATAATTTACAGGGTGATTTTTCGAAAGTAAAAATACCAAAGAATCATTTGAACATGAAAGAGATGGTTTTTTCTTGATTTTATATGTTTTTCTCACCGAATTCAATCCCCCAGATCCTTAGCTGTTCAATAATTAGGACATTTACCTTAGTTCCTCTGCGAAAATCTCAACCAAAAGTTTACATACCATGTTCATGTTTAAAAGATTGATAATTGGTTTAATAAGTAATAAATAAAATTAAGAACTACGCAATATTGACTCGGTACTAGTAGATAATACGATGGATATCATTTATTGCCATAAAATATATTTTATATTGTGTTTTTGATCTACCATTGCCAGTGAACTTTTTGCCGAGACTGTCCAGGCTTTTCCCCAATTTCTTTTTTTTTCCAGGCTTTGCACCAAAATTGTGAGGGCTTCTCATGGTTATATCTTGGAAACTAGATGATGGAACATTCTCATTTTTATTCACATTATTCGTGATATCTTACTCTAGCTTATCCTCGTTTTTTTTATCAATTCCTTAATTTTAGTTTTGACGGTGGAATTAATGCTGGTCTGTTTGCCTGTCATAACGCATTTGTTACGTGTAAACCAAGCCAACTTTAAGTGTAAATATCTCAGGTTTGGGGTGGTCAAACTTATTCAAATTGCACAGATGTTTGCATAATGTATTAAATAACATATATGTCAAATTTCAACCATTTCTTAATTCAACCTTTCTGTGGAGGTACTACCTTAAAGCGCTAAGTGCACCTATCTATTGGGTCAAAATAAAGGAGTGGGAGGGAATCAAACAAAGGCAAAGAGTATACTCATGACAGATGTCAATAGTAAAATGCAGATATATATTGTTATACCAGATTTGAAACATTGATTATTACAGTTACAATTTGATACAATTGATTTTTATCGCAGTTTCTTTTCGTACATTAAAACTTATGGTTTTAACAAAGTTGTAGACGATGACATAAAATACGGGTGGATTGGATTTACGGTTTGATGAACTTGTAATTTGATATCGTGCTGACGCTAGACGTTCGGGCCTCCTATAAGACAGTGCAACAGTATGGCACTCACGTACGCAAATTAGACTATGGTTTTTGTTGGTTGAGAGTTTGATCGGATGAATAATTATTTCTACACACTACTAATGAGTTCTTACTAACTTACAAGGACACGGAAAAATACTCAGAGTACAGAGTGCCAAGGCCTCCATAGAGCCCCGCTTAGTCCTAGAATTCGCGAGAGACTAATTTGGGCGCGACTCGATGGTGGGTTGCTTCTTAATTTTTGTACAAATCAGCAGTTTTTATCGTCGCCGAGCAATAAATTTCGAAATGGGTATAGGATTGAGCGGCCGAGGCTTGCTCCGTGTCCCCGTTGAGAGTCATTCGCATCGCAAGTTAGACTCAGCATTGTGAAGAAATTCGAAGTTAAAACTGCCAGAGTGGATTTTGATTTCGCAATGAGGATTTCGTATACTCGAAGTATTGAGTATGATAAAACTTTTCGGGTTCAAAGGGGGACGTTGAAAAAAATCTTCTTTGATCCAAAATTCAAAATGGCGACGTTAGGATGGCCGACGGGGGTTTTTAATGGGATCATGCCTTTTCGGATAAACTTCCGAAAAGCCCACACCTCCGAATAATTTAGAACTTCGTGTACTTATGTATTTCGCTCGCTGATCACGAATATGATAGTGAAAATACCCGCAAATTTGATTTTCATGATCAAAACTGAAGAAAAAAACGGTTTTTTTTGTAGTTTTTCTATTTTATTTTGACAAATGTTGATCGTAGAGGAAAATGTCTTGTACGAAAGTTGTAGCCCATTAAAAGACTGATAATTTATGTTCCGTGCAAATTTTGTCTAAAGTCATTATTTTCCACGGAAAATGGGATAATACTGCAATAAGTATATCTTGCTAAACTCCATAAGCTTCGATATTATCTACTAATGCACTTTACTGCACATGGGTCCAAATAAACCCAAATAAAACAAACAGGAACAGCAATCAAAACAAGCCCAAACAAACTCGGGTATGTTGAATCGAAGGAATCGTAGTTCACTGGGGTGGGCGCAGGGCACCTTGGATGGGTGTGTGGAATCGCGGGGTGCGTAGAACACTGGGGTGGGTGGAGGGCACCTCGGATGGTTACGTGAAATCGCGGGAGGCGTAGAACACTGGGGTGGGTTTGTTGGGCACCTTCGATGTGTGCGTGGGATCGTGGGGTGCGTAGAACACTGGGCTGGGCGGGGGGCACCTCGGATGGGTGCGTGGAATTGTTGGGTTCGTAGAACATTGGGGTTGGCGATGGGCACTTCGGATGGGTGCGTGGAATCGTGGGGTGCGTAGAACACTGGGGTGAGTTTGTTGGGCACCTTGGATGACCGTGTGGAATCGTGGGGTGCGTAGAACACTGGGCTGGGCGGAGGGCACCTCCGATGGGTGCGTGGGATTGTGGGGTTCGTGGAACACTGGGGTGGGCGGCGTGCGCCGCGGATGGGTGCGTGGAATCGTGGGGGGCGTAGAACACTGGGATGGGTTTGTTGGGCACCTTGGATGGGTGTATGGAATCTTGGGGTGCGTACAACACTGGGGTGGTTGCAGAGCATGTTTTCCAATCTTTTCTCTTTCGCCAATTTTTAAATAAAAAATACAAAAAAAGCAAAAAGTAGAATAAAGTACAAAAAACAAACCAAAATACAAAAAAATAGAATAGAATACAAAAAAGCAAAAAAAAAATATACACTTCAAAGACTAAACTGTGACCTCCCCGTGGTGAAAGTGCGTATGTAAATAACATCGAAACTAATAGAGTTTAGCAAAATATATTTATTGGAGTATTATCCAATTTTTCTTGGAAAATAATGGTTTTAGACGAAACCTGTATAGAACATACAATATCAGTCTTTTAATGGGCTACAACTTTCGTAGAAGACATTTTTCTCTAAGACTAATATTTAAAAATTAACGTTATAAAAAAAACGTTTCCTACAAAAGTTGTTAATTTTGGCCTGACAAACTGAAAAAAATGCAAGATTCAATTTTTCTTAAACACGCGGGCCATCTCAACGTCGTCATTTTGAATTTTGGACCAAAAACAGATTTTTCTTTAACGTCCCCCCTTGAACCCTAAAACTTTTATTATACTCAATACTAGATCGAAGCAGTATTTTTCGAGATAAACAACCGCACGATTACAGGTGTAAATGGGACACCCGGTCTGTCAAAAGGAAAAAAAATATAAAATAAGATACGGAAATAACAATTGCTTAAAAACTATGAAAATCTAAGATACACCGCTGATTTCTTTAATCCAATTGAGATAATGGAAGACATCGACATAGACACCGGGTGAACGTGGCTTGGCGCACTCGTCACCGTAGGACACGATACCGACCAGTTGATCGGAAACAACGAACCCACCACCGCTGTCACCCTGGCACGAATCCGCCTTTCCGGTCAAATGACCCGCGCACAATTCGCCCTTCTTCAGATGAAACTTCCGACACTTTTTTCTCCCAACGATTGGAATGTAGGCCATCATGAGCTGCCGCGACATCTTCCCGTTGTACTATATAGCGAAAAAATCGGACGTCACTTTTTAATTGCTCTATTTCGGCCATCGATTTGACATTTCTAACTTTGGAGGAAACAAAAAAATTAGGCAAATTCATGAAAACATTGAAAAAGACTCATAGAGGATTAGGATAGATCACGGTCTTACATACAGGGCTTGAAACGACGGTCGTATTTCATAGGCGGCGAGTGGGCTACTTAGTGTCCAAGCTTTATTTTCTTTTTTTCGCCACCGTGTGTCGTTGTGATCGGGGGGTGTCATGAAACTAACCTAAACCGATCATAAAATGTTTCGTCGTATAGGCGTATGTGTGTAAAACAGTTGAAAATCATTACGCATATAACAAAAAGATGGATATGCCTAAATAACTGTTATTGACAACTTAATTCAGTGAGAATCCAGAACTTTCGGGTTCCGAGTTCGCAGCGTAACAATTCAGCTCATCTACCATCGCAATATAAAGAACAAAATATCAATCGTTTTTATCATAGTCGCTTGAGATTTACACGCCGTTGATATAGGTTAGGTTATATTTTTAAGCTCTCTCCCGATGGAAGCGCATGCGTCGTCGACTGTGCCCCTAACCTAGTTTATCGCATATTTGATAGGGATACGAATAAAAAAACAAATGAACAAATAATAAGCTTATTGAAGGCCAAAATGATTGACATATACCATCATAATTGAGGTCATCTGCATATCATATGACAATTTTGTAGAAGCAGGCAGCTATTATGAACATAAACGATCTTTATGCTAAATTACCAAATCGTAGTTTGGTTAAATGGTTAGCACCAAGTTTGGTAACCCCAAGCTTGAGGGTTCGATTCTTAAACAAATTTTTTTTAAATTTATAGGTAACAAAATGGTTTACTAATTCAATTGCGTTGAATAATTTTTTGTTACATTTATTCGTCACTTTCTTTTTGTATACGTATTATTGGCGTATTTAAATGAGTCGATTGGTCGGGTAGGCTCTTTTCCAGTTTCTATAGTGTTCGGATAAATTAATGACGGTAAGTAAAAATTATGTACATAATGTACGTTCCCAAATGCAATGAATATTTGTTTTGTAATTTATTTTGTTGTGGGTTTTTTCTGCTTTAGTAAAAATGGTATTAATCTTCTTCAATTTTACCAGTATACGGCGATGTATTTTTACTTGATAATAGACGAAAATCAATTAACGAGGTCGTTAAAGAAATACTTCAAGAGCATGAGATGACACACGGACCGTGGTTATGGTTCACTTGACAATACGGGAAATAATAAGCGGGAAGAGGGGAAGGGTGAGATCACGGAAGACCGTGAGTGGGGGGTACCCTTCGGTAGCAGCGACGCATGTGGCGGCTAGCGGAATAAAACGTGGATTGCTCAACGGTGCCACCTGGCCGGGGGGCTGGTACCTCCTATCCCTTACCGTATATAAAAATGCTACGCTTTTTGACCGCTTTATTTAGTTCCACCTCTCCCCGTGGCGCTGGTAGGTCACTGACAATATTCTTATTGCGCAGGCGCGAGGCCCGCACGGCATACTCAAGAGCATGCACAAGGTCAACATAACCTCACAAATTTTCCAACCCAATTTTCTCATAGATGGTTAAATTTGTTAGGAAAAAACAAATCATTAGGCTCTGGAGAATTCCCTGACGCAGAGCTTGATGACTTCCTTTTGCCCTAAATATTATTCACCTCTGAGAAATCTCTGTTCGAAATTTTTAGCTATTTCTCTCGCACATATGTCACGTGGTAGATCTTCTTGACGTTTGGAGTTTAAACCGCGGTGCGGAATTGATGAAATTACCGAAATCACTTATACTCGCGTGCTAATGCCGTGTGTTGTGTATCTCAAGGTACCCCCGTAATCCTGAAAAGGTGCATTTTTCGCCGTACTAACCGACCCTCGCATATGGAAGCTATGGAAAGTCTTCGAATTATATGTTTGCGTATGTGTATATATACATAGCCCCTGCGCGCGCATCAGGATTGTTCGAGAACAACTAGCGCCACGAGTGGCAGAGCAGGACACTACAAACCGACGATATTTTACGTAGCAAAAACTCTGAAAGATGCCAACCACCCGCACCCGGCTCCATTGAAATCTGGCTTCGATTCCAGATCTGTATGTAAGACCGTGGAATAAGCGAGTGTCTGAAACGACTCACGAATTGTGCGCCCCAGCCAGCGACGACACCGCACATCTTGTAACGGCCCCGTATCTTCGTCAACGCGACTGGCTGTACGGCCGGCGAGTACACAAAACTCGGCTTTACGTCTATCAGACCAATGTCCGACTGCAGTTCCGCCTTTGCGAAATTTGGATGTACATGAACAGCGGCAACGATATACTGGCAACCGCTTACGATATTGGCGCTTCCGACGTATACATATCCCGGCTCCTGTCTGACGAACCAATTCGAATACAGTAGGTACATACGTGCAACTAACACCCTCCCCCCTGAATGTCTATACATGACGAAAATTCTATTGCACTCTCAAAGAGGGGTTAGGCTACTGTGCAAATTTTAAACAATAGATCGTCGCTTGAGCCAACTCAAATTGGAGACGAAGGTCCAGAATATCGTGCGGGCATCGCAAATCGAAGGTATACTTATGATTACAATGATATAACCGATAGTAAAACTTCAAACGCATTTTTCTCGAAACTATGTTTTTCAAAACGTTGTAGGGTAAAGCCAGCAGAGTACTTTGTACTTGTTTAAATTAAGCTTTGGTCATTTAGGAACATGTTTTAAAATATAAGTGTTAAGTAACAATCTTGAAAAATATTTAAAAAGGCTTAAACTTAGAACTCGTCCCGTGCACACTCTTAGGATGCTGTGCTGCAAACAGTACGCCAAGGAGACTATAGGGAAGGAGTCCAATCTTCGTATGGTGAGACGGTATAAGAAACGTTCGTAAATTTGACCCAAGAGCGTGGTGTTAAATAGGGCCTGTAGGCGTCGTCCGTGTGCTCAGTGTATCAAAAATATAGTAACACAGGGTGAAACTGACTGGCATGGCGACTAATTGTTGACGCTTGTCAAAAAAACACCTACGATTGTTTGTTTGCGATCTAGTTCGTCTATTTAGTTTAATGCAATAATTGGTATGACAATTTTTACAAAGTTCTTGCATTTTTGTTTAATTACGAAAAATGTATTATGACTCTGTAAATATTTTTTATAATGTATTTTTGGAAAGTTACAAAAAACCATCAACCATCAATAAACATATTAACGTTAATAGCTTTTAGGAATGATTACTATTTTTACTTGCGTTATTATGATTCTTATAAACAATGTAATCAATAATGAAACTACTGTACCGATAAAAGGCATCACAAATCATATCAATAAAAAAATAATAATTTCAGTTATAATAAAACCTTACGAGGAGAGAATCGAAAACAGTATCTCGCGCGGTGCCATACAGTTTTTTTGATATTGTGCGTAAAATTGAACTTACCAAATAAACACATCTGAGTAGTAGTTAGATTGTGAACTTTGGACTGTTGTTATCGGCATCTTTAAGTCTTGATATTATTTCAATAAATGTAAAATGTGAAATGATGGCTCATGGTAGCGATGAGTCTCCTGATGGTGTGGATGATGCTCGCGACTGCGTAGCGAGTCTCTGTGTTCCTACTGCCACTGTGGGTGGTGCCATAGCTTATGGAAAGGATATTTCCGATGTGACTTTTGGGTTTATCGCTTCAATTCTTTCGATGAGTTGTCGCTGTCTGACGTCTGTCACTTTATGAGCGTTTGTATATGAATTTGTAGTATACGCATCATTTATAGTTCACTGGGTGATCTAAGTTATTGCAATTTGTACAGCGGACGAGCTGTTTATCTGATGAGTTATTTAAAGTGCGTTTTACCTTTTTGTGTGAAGTACGATACTTGACGCAGTGGTATGTGAGGTTGCAATTTACACTCGCATGTCCCAGTCGCTGACATTTTCTACGTACTTTACACACTATAATCTCGGCCACCTAACCACTTTCGAATGGAATTCATATTTACTTCGGATATAAATTGTTATGGCATTTTTTAGGTGTTTCTTTTTGGAATTAGGTAGGTAATTGCACTACGTTTTAAATGTAAAACATCTTAAGGCACTACTACAGCTACACGAAATTTATTTCAAAATGAATTAAGGTTAAAAAATTAAAATTTTCAGCTCATGCCAATAAAACACAGACAGCTGATAACAACGCATGCGCAAAACATACATGTATATATAGCACACAATGACTAACTTTCCGAGCGCCGCTTACGCGGAACCCAATTTTGTCCCACTTTTACGGACGTGCCAGAATACGGAAATTGGGCTCCTTCCCTAGAGTTTCTTTGGAGTACGCAGTGAACCTTTCATAGAAGTGCTCATTAGAGTGGAGTAGTGGTAAGAGTGCGCACTCTTTGGACGCGGACTCTTATCACATACGTGTTTTTAGTCTATGGGCACTATGATTTTCGTAAGCAAACAAGATGGCGACATAGCCTCTCAATAAAAAAAAAAATTGGACCACAGTTTCAATTATATCTTCGTTAGGTGCAAATTAATCGCAAACCTTACAAAACTTGTTTAAAATCGTTAAAAAATAAGATCAAGCACATATAAAATTTATTATTAGTCACAAAATTGGAAATAAATACCTTAACGAAACGAGTTGTTGTCCAACACCTTGTCATGATATGTGCCACTGACAGGTTAGGCGGTGTTACTAACACGAGAGAAAATTAAGGTAATCCTTTCACGAACCCAAATATTTTACACTTAACTGATTTTCGTCTATAATTAAGTAAAAGTACATCGCAGTATACTAGTAAAATTTACGACCCTAAGAATCTTCTCATTTATACGGCGCTTTATGGAGATTTCACGCTGGCCACATTTCTATTTAATAATTCATACACTAAATAACTCTAGATGCCTGATATAAATTGCTCACAGTTGTAAAAAAGTCTAAAGATTCCGTAACGACAATAAAAACAGAGGGTCACCGAACGTTTAAAGAAAATATTAATGTTAAAACTTGAAAAAATGTGTCAAGCAGAAGAATTCGTAGCCGTGACGTTTCAAATCAATGTAAAAATGTCTCAATCTAGTAAATTTGCGCGAAATTTTTTATTTTAGCTTATCATTGTGTATAATAATCCGTTGTAACTTATTTTTTTATTGAGCGCAATTGTAATTCACCGAGGATTCAGAAGGCCCTGCTTATGCCCCCACAAAATACGGCCCTCCGCGAAAGGAATACCTTAAACAACTAAAAGCACTGCGTACTCCTTGGAGGCGCACTCTGGTGACTCTACCCTACATGATTTCTCAACATCTAATGAAAGGATTGACGTCAAATTTGGTACACTCATTCGGTGTAATAGTAGTTTAGTTGTGACCGACGTTGTTCATCGTAACATTTTTTTCATTAGTTAACAATAATGACGTAAATTTCTCAAATAATCGAAAAAAATTCAAACTTTCCTCTTGATTTTTGAAACACGATAACCAAAAAAGCTCGTTCAAGTCTTAGCTAATATTATATATTTTGAGAAAAAACTTTTTCTGTTTTAGACCAACCGGGTGGCCAGAATCAAGAACACCGTTGAGCCCCTCACTTTCAAAGGTCCTTCACGAGATTGCTTATAACATCTTTAATTATGGATATTCTTAAATGAAATTTGGCGCACAAGTTTGTTAATTTACATACAAATAAATGTCCAAACGAGTATTCAATCGTCTCACGCATTCCTCTTAAATTATTTTATTTGAATAACCCTGATTTTCGGGACATCACAGTAGCCTAACCCCTCAAAAAGTAAGAAGAAAGTATAATGATTGGTAAATTGATAATTCACCAATCATTCGCTCATGCATATTCATTGATAATCTATTTATCATAATCATAATAATATCCATGAATTATCTATTTATCACAATGACAATAATAATCATTAATATATCGTGTTGGTATAAAAATATTAATAAGAAAACTAATAACGAAGGAATCATAACAATAATAATTATTATCATCGCGGTAACAACGGTTATAATTGAAAAGAGAGGTTTACCGCGCAATACGTAATTCACCAATTACTCATGCATATTAATTTAGGAGTTTCGGGACAAATGACGAAATGTTACCATTTGCTTCAAATTTATACAGTAAATTCTTTGTCATATGCTGAATGCACTCTGTGAATTTTAAATCGATCCTCTAAACCATTTCCATAAAATTCACAATTTAACAAAACACTATTTAAGGGGTCTTCTTACTTTAGACGCTAAAATCAAGAGCTATTTTCATGATTTTTTAAAATAGGTTTATATTATAGATATTGATATAAAAGTTGTTACACTTCATAAATACACTTTCGAAATACTTTAAAAAAAAAATTCATGTATTTATGTCACCCAAACAAACTTTTAACCCGTTTTTTTACGAAACAACGTTTTTCGACGGCTTGCTGATAAAATCTTCAAAATAACTGCACCGATCCATATGATATTTCAACCACATATTCTTTACAACTATAGCTGTAGCGCATATCAAGGATTTTTTTAAATTTTGATATTTACCATTTTTTTCCAAAAACGGTTGAAAAAACACTTCTTTTGTTGTTTCGAAAAATGTCCACCATTTTGTTATTTTTGCATATAATATCGAAACTCGTATGATATGCGTTATAGTCATACTGAATCTAAAACCATTTGATTTTTTTGTTTCGGATGATCCATCTCCGAGATTTTATCAATAGCGCAGATCTACAATTTTTTAGGACATTGTTTTAACTACCATTTTCGTCTATAAATAGTGACTTAAATAAGTAAACAATTTTTTTCAATTAAAAAGTGATTCACTTATATAATTAATTACACATCTATTTGGTATGAATGTCAAACTGTTAGATTTTTTTTCGACGTACAAAATGGCCGACTACTCGAAACTTATCGAAACAGCTTTTTTCCAGTTGGCGTGACAAATAACTTCAACAATTTTCACTCGAATTACTTCAAATTTAAAAGTTATGTTCCTAATTGCATTTCGCAGAGAAGTACGTATGGAATTTCTGATTGATCGAAAACTTTTCATTTTATGAGCAGTTTATGAGCAGTTTATGAGCAGTAACAACGAAATTTTTCTCTGAAAGTTCATTTCATATGTTCAAATACGTACAACATCTGAATAAAATGAGATTTTTTAAATACCGTACGTACTTCTCTAGGTATTCTAATGTAGAATGACGAGAATTTTTGTTTTTTGTTCTAGGCAAAAATTGTGGATGCTAAGTGTCACGCCGCAGAGCGCCTAAAGTTTTTTTTTAACATTAGTATTCGGCCTTTGTGTACATCGAAAAAAAAAATATTTTCTAACAGCTTGATATTTATACTGAATAGATGTGCAATTAATTTCATGAGTGAATCACTTTTTCATACGAAAAAAATTGTTAAATTCGCACATGATTTTATACCCGTTACTGTGGCCTAACCTCTTAAGTGTAAGAACTTTTAGATCAATACGTATAATATAAACCTATGAAAAATAGCCCTTTTTAGTGTCTAAAGTGAGAAGACCCCTTAACATAGGGAGATGCCTATGATCAGATAACATACTTAGTATATTATGACACTGATGATAAAATTCTTATAATGTACCGAGTGATTTGACGGTTTTGCATAACATTTTAATCATTTTTTCAAACTTTTCAAGTGCTAAACTGCCATTGATCGGTAAGAGTAGGCATCTCCCTATGTTGAAAAGTGTTTTTTCAATTACAAATTTTATAGAAACGGTGTAGACGATCGATTTAAAATTTGGAGGGTACATTCGGTAAATGACAAAGAATTTACTGTATAAATTTAAACCAAATGGTAATATTTTGTGAATTTCCCCGAAACTCCTTAAGCATTTATTTATCATAATGATGATAATCATTAATGCATCGTGTTACTATAAAAATATTAATAAAAAAAAGTAATAACGAAGGAATCGTAACAGTAATTGTTATAATCGCGGTAATACCGGTTATAATAAAAAATAAAGGCTTACTCCGCAATACAGTGACCAGCAGTGATAACCCATTTACTCCCGATAATGGCACCACCACATCCCGTATCGATGAAAACCATATACGGGAGTTTCTCTATCGACTCCGGAGCCCAACCGCCTACGATTCTTCTCGTCAGGTCGCAAGCGAGATTAGCCCATCCCATCGAGCGGAAATGGAATTTCGTCGAGTTTTTTCTAATGCCCTTGGTAGAAAGGCCATTCAAAGTGGCCCTCGGTGAGTGAAAAAAACCATTCTTTTTTTTCGATTTCCCTCTAGATTTTCCGCCCAGCTCGTGCTTTCCTCGTTTCGAATTAACACTCTTCTCACTACCTGCATCAGTCGCATTAAATTTGTTCATTTTTCTCTCTCGTTTGGCGGGAAAGCGGCTCGATTTTTCTTTCCTTTGTTCGTTGAAATCCATGAACGGAGAATGATTGTCGCGATTGTCGTGTGTCATAAATTCCTCCCCATCGTTGGAGCTGCCGAAGGAAAAGTCGTTCGAAGATCTTTCCACGGACATAAATTCCAAAGGATTTCTCGCGAAGTTTATTATTGGACTCTCGTAGCGAACATTGTGAGAGCGCGAATTTGAATAAATGTTCTCGTACTTGGCGCGATAAAGGTCGTCGCATATAGGCTTGACAACGACACCAGGAAAATAAGGAATCATCTTCGAGCAATTTATCGTATACTTGTTCAATTGAATTATCAAAGCAACGACTAATAAACCACGAGAATCGACGTATAGCATTTTTTTTCTGCACCACGTTTCCCTGCCACACGAATACGGTCCAAACGTAAAATGTTACTCGTAAAAACTTATGGCGAAGCGTGGCGAGTTTTCTTGACACTGGATTTTCGATCTCTTTGTCTTGATTCAGTGCCTAAACCGCACTCCAACGTGAGACGCTCGCCCTTCACAGGCGATTAAACGATCTAACGCTACATCGCGATCCAACGACAATTTGCAATATCGCTTATAGCATTCGCTAAAGTGCCGCTCTGACGAACGCTCAAAAAACTTTTTCCAATTACGAGCCGCAGCGCGAAATCATCGACATGCGTGCTATTGTTTGTTTTTTTATACTTGTTTTCTTTTCTTATCGATTCATCGATAAATCGATTTTATGAAAGTCTAAGTGTGATTTAAAATTACGGCTGAACCCGTGCCGCTTATTAGGGCTGGCACCTTGATGAAATATCGATTTTTGGTTTTTAACGGATTCTCGTCGATCCGTGCAAAATTGAGGGAGTTATGAGCGTTTATAGCTAGGTTTCGCCAACTGGCGAACTTCAAACGCGTTTTTCTCAAACTGATTTTTTTAAAGGTTGTTATGGGACGTACAAGATAAACATAACCTCACAAATTTTCGAACCCAGTTCTCATAGACAGCCAAGTTTTTAAATACATCTACTAAAACATGAGACTTTGTAGAATTCACCGACACAGACCTTGACGATTTTATTGTGCCTTAAGGATTATTCATCTTTGAAAAATTTCGGTTCGAAAATTTCAGCTATCTCTCTCGCACTCATATGCCACGTGGTACATCTTCTACTTGGCCTTAAGGGGGGAAGCCAGTTTAGGAAGCCGAAGTATTTTTCGTGAATTTTGTTAACCGGGAAGGAATAATCAGAATTTGTTTAAACTTGGAGGATATTTTATTAATGTTTTGAAGTACAAGTTGTAATTTTTTCAAGTCATTTCCGCCGAAAATAGTGGAGTTAGAAGCTGCTGTCCATGGACGGTCGCCATCAGAGTTTGCTGCTCGTGGGAAATTCGGAAGTCACAATTTTTATCTGGAATCATTTGAATTTTTTTGAAAGGCAACCTCGACTACTTTTAGGCCACAATGTAGGTGCTTTGGACCCAATCGCCAAACGGTCAAATTGAAACTTTCATTAGCATTCGTTATCTCCCTCTAAACAGTTGTCGTGTTGTGAATTGTCGTCTGTGGATATCATGTGCTGAAAAGTTGCCATTATGGCCTTCTTCATGTCTTCGATACTCTTTACATTGATTCGAATTGTTAAGCCGTAATACATGCTGAGATTTTTCACCGAAGCCTCTGTCAATTTTCCTTTTCCGCCCAGTTTTTTAGTTTTCCTGATGTTCCGGAACCGAGTTCCCATGCTTTTCTGCACACGGCCTATGCATTTACTCTTGATAACCGTCAGTTCATCACCGTGAGGATTTAAATTAACAACTGCTGTGAACGTTTTCGAATCTCCATCGTCGATATAATTGCCGTATTTTACACCATATAGTTCCTTCGATCTCAAGAACATCATTTTGATAGATTCGACTTCCACGCTTCCCGCGGAGCCTTCATGTGTTTTCGTGCATTTTTTTCCGTCATAGTCTTCTTTCCATGCTAGATGTTCTCCTGGATTTTTCGATTTGTTGTTCCAATATACACATGATTGGAAGTGACTACTTCGTACAACCAGATCGATGACTTTTCCGGAGTAATATCCTATACGTGTTGTAACACCAAAAAGTGATTTGAATCCTAGTTTTTTCCAAGTTCCATCACCAGATACTTTCAAATTCAAAATAGGTCTCTTGCGTTTCTCGTTCTCTTTATTTTCTTCTTCTACAGCTTTGTTACAGCAGAATTCATACACTTCCGTCGCAGCGGCGTGGATGTGAGCGTAAATTGCATTGTACATTTCTTTAGCTACACCATTGCCGATGTCCATGTAATTGCAAAATAAATTCATTCCTTGTCTGCCAACACCTAAGAGCCGCATGACAAATACAACCCTACGATTTATCTCACATCCAGTGTTGACTAAAGGACCTGAATTGGTTTGTCTCGATCCACAGTTGCAATAGACAACGAGCTTGAAACCAAGGCCACGTTGTCCAGTTTCTTGAAATTTCACATTCTGTTTGCAATTTCGACAAATAAGAATGTCTGAAAAATCTGTTAATACGGTGCAAAATTCGACGAGCCTATAACAATGTAGAGGATTTACAGCTACATTGATACTGGTAGTATTCGAAAGCTTTTTTCCGCTGGCACTTTCATCTTCACTAACACTTGATTGACTTCTGGTGTATCGATTTCCGTGGAAGGATCTCTTACGTGGTTTACTATGTCGTTCGTTCTTCTTACGATTATCTTTCGGATACGCTGACATTTTTACTTCTAACTTTCAATACACGTTAGGAAGGCTGAAGCTAAACTGACCAAGCTCGACGCCCTGTCGAAATATTCCAAAGCCTCGAGTACCTTCTACCCAACGCCTCTAAGATTCCTCCTTTTTGATTGTAAGAATTTACAATCAAGAACATCTGCCGAAATCCCCCTCTCTCTCTAATATCCCGTAGTACAGGGGTATTGAGCCAGGTAACTGAATAAGGGATTACCTGATTGACCGCTCCGTTCTAACTATCGCGCGCTTCGGCACTGAACCGACGGGCGTTCAATTTCCTTGCTCGTAGCATCGAAACAAATCGGAATTTTGTTTTGAAACTTTGGCAATATATTCTTGAATAGTTTAACTAACAATTTATGGAATAAAAAAGGTGATTTTCCGAACCGTCTGACCTAGTTTCCCCCCTTAAGTCAACATGTTACGATCGAGCTGAATTTTCTTCTGGACCTTTATAACCTCTTTGCTGATCATCCTGTGCAGTTTGAATACGATCCACAGTACCGTTTTGTAGAAGGAAAAAAACATCGGCAACTCGATGTATTTCGTGGGCTAATTACATTACGCTTATGGAAAACTCCCGATCATTTTTCAGTACATTATTAATATCGGCTAAGTGAATGTTACCACGGAGCTGAAAAAATATGTACTGTTCGACTAATTATCGGACTAACCGTTGGAACCGTGAAAATGAGGATTCACAGGACCGTTATAGAATTATTAATATTTTTGATAGCGAATTTGTGCGAAAATCAAGCACACAAGATATTAGACTGTGCAATCATGGCAACGTCGTAGACGGCACAATTGCTACCTATCTTATCGGTATTCGGTAATTATGCCCGGGAATCTCAAACTACTCGGTCAGGATAATTAACAACGAATATTATTGGTACTTATTCTCCTAATTACTAATAATTACTCAATATTAATTTGATAACCATGTTCAGAAATTATACATTTTTAGACATTTCTAGGCAAAGACAAAATAACGCGGATTTATTTTTCATACATAATTTTTTTTTAGAATATCGGAAAATTATTATAGTTTTCGATTTCTTCGAGATTATAGACAGCTTTAGTACACACTTTTTCTTTCCAGTAGAATTTTTTTACTCCGATCGCTATTCATTTTTGACAGCTCCTTGGGCCGATATTGAGATCACGAACGGGGCGCATATGTCTCTAACTTCGCGACACTTCTGACAACCTGAGCATTATGATATATCACGATGTACGACGTTGCCAATTTGCTTCGCGTCAATTGAGCGAGAAAAAGTTATAGATAAAAATTATACAAAGTACTGAAAACACTTAATGTAATCACCGAATGTTGAAAAATGCATATTTTTACAAATAGATGTAGAAAAATAGTTCGAAAACGCACGATTAATATGACGATTATTTGAAAGCTAACAGTTGGTAACAGTCAATCGGCTCCCTGCATAAGCATAGAGCCTTCCCCTCGTACTTCACCCCCGACGGCTAAACCCCATGACAACTTTAAATCGGTGATCACGGTTTCTAAAAAAAACATTGACTTCAAATTTTACATGCTTCAGAAAGTAGTCATATTGATGAAAATAAGAAAGCAGTGCCCAAGCAGGGAAATTTATTTCGGTGCATAGATTTTTTTTATCAAAGAAAATAGAGCGTTTTTTTTACCGCAAATGGATAATTTTAATTTGGGCTGCGGCCATTTTTAAAAAAATTTATGGTTTATTGAATCCTTCGTTCAAGCACTAGATAATTTCATGCAAAAACTAAATGGGTCTGATTTTTGGTTTTTAACGGATTCTCGAAATACAACATTTCGAAAATATTCTCTAATAATTTTAAATTGATCCGTTCAAAATTGAGTGGGTTATGAGCGTTTAAAGGTAGGTTCCGCCAACTGGCGAACTTGAAACGCATTATTCTCAAAATGCCTTTTTCTAAATCGGTGACCACGATAGCTCAAAAATCACTGCGCCGCTAGACGCAAAATTTTACAAGCTCCTTTTACATATAAAAAATTAATGCCCAAACAAGCGGATTTTTTTCTGTGCATAATTTTGTTTCCGAGCAGTGGTGGTCACCGCGAAGGACGTTTTTCAAACAGCGGTCTGCACAAACCATTGTATCTACCACATTTATAAATATTTTTCAATACAAAAAGTGCAAAAGATACTTAAAACCATACTCATTAATGTAAAAAAAAAATTAATTGAAAACCTGCACACGGTTTCTTAAATACCTTTGAAACGGTTAAAATACCTTTTTTATAAACAAATGAAGGCCGATTCGTTAGCGAATAAAAACAATTATTCCAAATAATACTATTTTGCCAAAAAGTATCTTTTTGAATAATCGTGTACTTCTCTAGCAAAATGAATGTAGATGACAAGAAAAAAATTTCTTTGCAAATGGTGCAAAACTTATGCACCCTCCCGCAGAGCGCCTAAAAAAACGCTCTTGCAGGGAAGTTGCGAGGTCGATCTCTCCGATTTCGATGAAATTTGGCATGCTTGTAGAATGGGTAAAAATAGGCGACACGTATTTTTTAATATCTGCGGAAACCAACTTTTAAGGGGTGAAACGCACCCTCGAAAATAGGGGTGTTTTCTGTTTTTCGTCGATAACGTTATCGTTCTCACCTCTAATACACACGAAAAAATAAACATTGTAGCAATTCGAATTTTTTCATATCTCGTACCGTTAAAACGTTATTGACGAAAAACGCAAAACACCTCAATTTTCGAGGGTCATTGATAAAAATAATTAGGAGTATTTTTTGCTTCTCTTTTTTCCCTGATAGTAGAAATCTATAGTCATTCATAAGGATCTATTCGCCGAAATAATTATTTTTCGAATACGTGGTCAACATTTTCATCAATTGCTTTATTAATATTTTCATGATGTTGAAACTCGGTCATCCGAATGTTGCCTCTTATCTCTCGCTTTGCTCTTCGAGTTCGAATCAAAAGAGCTCTTAAGCTACCATATAAGGTATAGGGGCACTTGTAGACAACAATATTCTAAGTATATTCAGCACAAGGTTTCACACATGGGACTCGTATAACATGAACGTGCGCGTCTTTCGCAATGCTACCTTTGAAGTGTGAAATAACCCATCGAGCCTCTTATCGATACTTATACACTAGTAACAAGTGTTGTTTCCTTACGGTTTTATTTTCATCCAATTACCACAGATATACGCGATAAACTATGTATCGCTGGCCGCGTGAGTGTTTGGGAACATCGGTAAAGCACTGACCCTGGTGGCGACACTTTGAACGATTCAATATGGCCGCCTCAAAATGACTCGTAATCGCGCGACTTTTGAACTGACGATTGTCGTCCCCGAATTAACCTCCTTGCTGAATTAAAAACTTACCTAAATGGGTCACCTGAAATGGCCGTTTTTTCGATGTTTTGCTCTGCGTGTAAAGTCTTATATGAGAGCTGCCATACTCTCGCCCCATTGTTGGTCGTTTATGCGCTCCCAATACCTCACACACCGTCGACTAATCACAAAGTATGTGCGGAAGTGTACGTTTTTGAAAAATATAAAAGAAATAGTGCTCAATCGCCTACGCACTTTGCACCCCGAAGAATCTTTAAAAAAAACTCTCAATTGGCGGATAATTTCCAAAAAGGACCTTCACTATCCTCGATGTTACATTTTCGTGCTATAAACTTTTTTGGTTTTCAGTGGGCAATAGAAACTGGCATATTCGAATACGTCACGTTCGAGTGCAATTGATCCGAATTTCCGTCCATTTTGAATAAAAGCATCGGAAACAACAATAAAACGGTATATGCACTCCGACTACGTGAACTCAAGTAAAACTCGGTGAAAATATGGCCACTTACGTCGGCACGGGTTTTCCAGTTTCCTTGGGGTAGATGCGATACAGAAGCATTAGGGAAGAGTTGCTGCGGGCAAATGTCACCAATTGGAAATAAGTGGTGACAAGTGTGGGGTGAAAGTGAAACAGTTGGGTTTCTTAAGGCCACCGTCTAGTGTGGCGGGTCGAAAAAATCAATTTTTTCATTGCATTGTCTGAAAGTATAATTCTTTCTGAAAATTTTTGTTTTTCAGCCAAGAAAAATCGTAAAAATTATGCAAGTTATGGAGCTTTATAGGGGTCGCGGCAATCGGAGTAACCTTTCTCGGGCGCCCTATCCGCCTGTCGTCTATTGAGATTTATCATTATTATTCGGGGTACCTGGAAAAACTCGAATGCGTGCCCGAAAATCGTAATTCTCAAATATTAATGACCGTTTGAGCAAGAAGGTGTGACGTATGGCCCTGGAATCGCAAACGGAGTGTAAATTTGAAGCTTTCATCATATTTTTGCATGTACCGTTCTTCAAACTTAAATGTGCCTTTCTCAAACTATATTTTTCATTTTTGGGCGAGATATTTCGAAAACTAATCGACCGATTCACTTCGAATTTAAACCACATGTAGTGTATACTGGTGTCTATTAAGTATACTAGAATCAACTGGATGAACATATATTAACTATTTTTAACATGCGCCACAATTCATAATTATTGCATGAAAAATCGTTATGTTCACTAACACCGTTGCTATTCTTTCAACATTTTTTCTCCTTCTTTCTAGTAAGCGTAATAGTAACATGCTTACAGTTTATAAAATGTTTCTAATTTTTTTGTTTCCGGCCATTTTTTTCTAGCCATATCAATATACGTGTAACTTTGTTAATAATTAACATTTTGTTCAATCGGTAAAAACATATGTGTTCTTTATGTCTTGATTGGTTAACCACAAAAAGCCGAAATGTCCTATGTCTGACGGTTTGCGAGAAAAGAATTCAAAGGATGACTGCGTTTCTCTACCTTCACACTAGACGACGCCTTAAAGACCGCAAGGACATACGAACGGACGTGAGAAATAAATTATAACGAATAAATAATATTCCCTAGTGTCGAATTGACGACTCAATTCTTGAAAAACCGAGTCGAACGAAATTGTGCTTTTTGCTGTTTGCCCCAATCAATATAAAGGCGGATCCTGGGGATATTACGATATCTGTGGCCCCTAATTTTGACCATGCAGCCTTCATATTTGACCCAAAATAAGACTTTCAGTCTTATTTTGTATTAGACTATATTTGACCCAAAATTAGACTTTATTTAAGTCCAAGAGTGGTTTGTATGAGAAGACATTTTTGTATCAGATTTGCTTGAAACTTGGCGTAAATACTCTACAATACAAATAATTGAACACGTATTTCACCATTTCCTAAAATTGGACCCTTAAGAGGGTTGAACGGGCGTTTTAAAGTTTGTATGAGGCAACATATTTTTTTTGTCAGATTTACGTGAAACTTGGTATAAATACTCTAAAATACAAATAATTAAACACGTATTTCAGCAATTTCGAAAATTTAACCTTTAAGGGGGTTAAACGGGAGTGCTAACGTTTATATGAGAAAACATGTTTTTTGACCAGATTTCCTTGAAACTTACCAAATTTATTTTATACATGACGCTATATGTTTTCCTCGCTGTTCGGTGCGTGTAGACAGTCAAGTAGTACGTTTAACCCCTTAACTGTGCTCGTTTGGGTTGGCATAAATACACCAACCTAACCCAAACAAATACATGTTTAATTATTTGCATTGGAGTGTATTAAGGTTGTTATAGGGTTAAGTCAACATGTTACCATCGAGATGAAATTTTTTCTGGCCCTTTATAACCTCTTCGTTGATCATCCTGTGCACTTTGAATACGATCCACTGTACCGTTTTTTAGAAAAAAAAATCTAAAACTCGCCGCATTTCGTGGGCTTACGCTTACATTGCGCTTATGGCAAACTCCCGATCATTTTTCAGTACTTTATTAATATCTGCTAAGTGAGTGTTACCACGGAATAGCATCCCATGACACTGGGTACTATTCCTATGGCAATAAATTATTCGCGTGTTGTCCGGGATGTTTAATTGCGCTACAGTCCACTTCGTGGCGTTAGTAGTCCTCCGCTCGGCTTCTTTTACGCATGCGCGTTCTATACTCGATGTGATAACATTTTCGTAGTATTTGGAGAGTTTTACGTGTTTTATGATTGTGGTTTTGACTTGTGGCTTGTTCAAATTCTTGTCACAACTCGAATGCAGCAATATTCTACGCGGTCGATGGGTTCGGCCAATTCACAGATCATACGGGATATATATATTTATCGAGCAGACAACTACTAGCGCCAGACGTGGCAGCGATTAAAAATAAAAGCGACGGACATTACGTGAGCGATGTGTAACTGATGGTTACAGGGGGCTGCATGGAGCTGAAAAAGTAGGCACGGTTCGACTAATTAGCAGACTAACCCTTGGTACCGTAACAATGAGGATCCGCAGTACCGTTATAAAATTATTAATGTTTTTGATAGCGAATTTGTGCGGAAATCAAGCACACAAAATAATAGACTGTGCAATCATGGCAACGTCGTAGACGCCACAAATGCTATCTATCTTATCAATATTCGGTAATTATGCCCGGGAACCTCAAACTACTTGGTCAGGATAATTAACTACGAATACTATTGGTACTTATTCTCTTAATTGGTAATAATTACTTAATATTAAGGGGGGATTGTCTTTTTTTTCGCAACATTTACCGCTTTTTGGGAATTTTTTTGTGAAGAAAGTATACAACGGAAAACTTGTGAAACTTGGCATATAGTTTTATTGATCTGTTTACTACATACAAAAAAAATTTTAAACAATTTCATCAAAAAATCCGCCTCCCACCCCCCTCGACGCGCGATGGTCCTTTTTTGATGGTGTGCACGATTTCTCAAAGACTATTCAACCGATTGCCTTCAAATTTGGACAGAATGCTCAGCTGACATCCTTTTATCGTTTGATGAAGCAAAAAAGCAATACGTTTAATAGTTTTTTATTTATAACAAAAAATCGATCAATTTTTTTCGAAAAATCGATACTTCAAGTTCAAAACGTCACCAAATCGTCAATTTTTTTTCCCCCTTCATCGAACGATAGCTATATGTGTCTAAAGTAAAATGCTTTTTGGGTTTTTGTTGCAGGATGAACGTGAAGGCTGTAATCGTGCACACCATCAAAAAAGGACCATCGCGCGTCGCGGGGGGTGGGAGGCGGATTTTTTGATGAAATTGTTTAAAAATTTTTTTGTATGTAGTAAACAGATCAATAAAACTATATGCCAAATTTCACAAGTTTTCCGTTGTATACTTTCTTCACAAAAAAAATCCCAAAAAGCGGTAAATTTTGCGAAAAAAAAAGACAATCCCCCCCTAATTTGATAACTATGTCCAGAAAATGTACATTTCTCGACATTTCTAGGCAAAAACAAAGTAACGCGGAATTTTTTTCATAAATACATTTTTTTTTTAGAATTTCGGAAAATTATCAAACATTTTGATTTCTTCGAGATTATAGACAGCTTTAGTACACACTTTTTCTTTCCAGCGGATTTTTTTTACTCGGTCCGATATTCATTTTTGGCAGCTCCTTGGACCGATATTGAGGTTACGAACGGGGCGCATGTGACTCTAACTTCGCGACACTTCTGACAACCTGGGCATTACGATATACCACGATTTACGACGTTGCCAATTCGTTTCGCGTTAATTGAGCGAGAAAAAATTATAGAAAATAATTATACAAAGTAATGAAAACACTTAGTGTAATCACCGAATGTTCACAAATGCGTATTTTTACAGATGTAGAAAAATAGTTCGAAAACGTACGTTTAATATGATGATTGATTGAAAGCTAACAGTTGGTAACAGTCAATTGGCTCCGTGCATAAGCATAGGGCGCTCCCCTCGTACTTCAGCCCCGACGGCTAAACCCCATAACAACCTTAATACCAAATTCCAAGCAAATCTGACAAAAAAATATGTTGTCTCATATAAACTTCAAAACCCTCGGTTCACCCCCTTAAAGGTCGAATTTCGAATTTTCCCACTCTCAAAGTCTTATTTTGGGTCCAACATGAAGACTGCGTGGTCAGAATTAGGAGCCACAGATAACGTAATACTGCCCGGGTCCTTCGTGTCGAATATCGAACACTTGTTGCTCGGTATCGTCGAACGTGAAAATTATTTAAACGACACGTAGCTCGAATCTCGAAGCTTTTCGAATATATTCGTGGATTCGGTGTTTACATACCCGCTTATACGTACAATACACGGACCACGTGAGAATTATTGTCGGCTTCTTTCCTGTTTCACTATTTCCTTTTTTCTTTCTCGACGGATCGTACCACGATCGCACTTATTTCGCCCTCAGCTCCGAAAAATGATAAAACAGCGATTCGCGATGTAGCGCTCGGAGAAGCTGTTCTGCAAAATGTGTCTACAAAAATTCGACCTATCGTGAATTCTAACTATTGACCGTATCGCCTTGGGAACAAAATAGAGAAAAAAAAACACACACACACCCACGCACGGCTATCGGCGAGAGTCATCTACTCCACGTGTAATACTTGGACCGTTTTGGCAGACAACAATAATAAGTTTTATCTTTTAACGAGAATTTAGAGTACGCTTACGAATTTTCGATAGGAAAAGAGGAAAACGTACCACCCTGTGGTCCATCGAGTGGACATCGCCGACGCCATTCCTTCGAAATTCGAAAATCTTTCTTGTTCTTTCTCGTCCGTTCAGGGGTATGCTCGTCGAAAAGAGAAGTTACGAGAGAAAGTATTTATTTATAAAATAAAGAAAAACTAAGTTTAAAAATGAAACTTCTGGCATAATTTTCCGCTGATGGATCCTAAGATTTTTTAACCCTCCGTTGACACACTGGGTCATTTTGAGCCAGACGAATTTTCCAAATATCCATACTACAGCATTTTTTTTGCGGAAACTGTCAATGCTGTCGACTGTCAGCTTGAACCCTCGTCTACACGTTAGCCGACTCGTGAGAATATCAATTAGTCCGTGTTTAGCGTTGTTCGGAAGTAAAAGTAATTCAAGAAAACTCAGATAACAAATTTTAGGAAAAATTTACGAAATCCCGGCGTTTGAAAATAGTAGTCTCATTTTTACAATAAAATTTTCACTTCGCACTGCCCGGAAAAATAAAAATTATGAAGCAATCAAAAAGATTGAGGGCCGAACGCTAACCACATTCGTAAAGAATAGAATGATAAAAAAAATCGTTTTTTTTTTTCAGATGACAAGGACGGCCGCAGTCACAACGCCCGACGATAAAAAATTTCGAAAATGAACAATTTCGAATAAGCTTTAAAGAAATTTCAGATGTTAATTCAAACATGGATAAATATAACCGAGAAATACCAACACTGTAGACTCAACCGTTTCTCTGAATTTAATTCCCACAAAATCACCTTGAAAATTGGTGTTCACACTAGAATACGACCTTAAGGCGGAATATACATTTACGACGATTAAAAAATTGAATTCTTTTTTTTTTCTTCCTTAAACGATAGAACTAATTATGCCGGATACTTTCCCACAGTTTGAAGGCGAAATTCGAAAACCTTTGAACGTTGCAGCCCGTCAACGCAGTGCCTCACCGCTCGGATTCGGGGCGCGCACTGCAGGTGGAAGCGAGAGCGCACGGGGCAGGCAAAGATGAGCAAAAAGTAATTAAATTAACAACTAACAATTTCAATTACTACTATAATTGATGATTCAATTACTTTGTAACAGATTACTTAAGCAATTAGTTACCACAAGTACCTACTGCAATTTAATTCAAATTCTATGTAAACTTCAAACGCGTTTTTCTCAAAACTGCATTTTCGAAATTGACGTGCAGGATTACTCAAAAACTATAAAGCCGACTGAGTTGAAACTTGGTAGAAATATTAATAATATTGCTACCTTCCACTTGACGAGAATTGTTTTTGAAAATTTGGAAAAAAAACGACTCTTTTCATCCAAATTTTACAAACATTTTGCGTGAAATGTTGATTTTTTTGTAATTGCGTGGCATTTTCTTAAATTTGCTTTTTCTTCATTTTTAATACTGACAGATAGAAACTGTACAATAATATTGAATAACACCTTGAACCCAAATAATCAATTATTATTAGGCTATAAGATATTTTACTCTATGTAAGAAAAATACTAAATATGTATAAATAAGGTATTTGTTGCAATAAGCAATCGAATAATTATTGGTTTCAATGTATAAAAACACAAAATAAATTGCATAATTCTTTTTCTAAAGAATACTTTTTCTATCTGTTCAACGAACATGCGAAACGGCAGCGTCGTAATGGATTCCTACGTGACGTCATTGATACAGTAAACAAAGAAAGCGGTAGACGTATTACCAGCGAATTCAGACGTACATAGAACAGTTCTTATGGGCGACCTGAAGACAAGTATTCTGCAATCCAAACTGCCGCGTGGCGGCGTGACAAGCGAACAGCTGTCACGGCAGGGGGGGGGGATGAGACAATTATCTCTCTCTTACACACTGCGGAGCGAAAACACGCTTGGAATCTTTTCCGAATTTTCCTTTGATATTTTTTTTGCTATTTTTGCTCGAAACTTTAATTAATAAGATTCTTTAACTCGAAAAGTTTGGTGTTTACGATGAAATACCACGAGGAGAAGCTGTTTTAATTTTCGCTTTAAAGTCGCATGAACATTTTTCAGAATTTCGTTTTTATTCTTTTCGATTTTTCTTCGTTGCCAAAACTTGTAGAATCGCCCAAACAATTGATTGGTGTAGGTAAAAAAAATCTTAAAGGAAAATTCGGAAAAAATTCCAAGCGATCTAGTATATGCTTACTCAACTTCCGTATCAGTACATTTCCCCGAAAACACTTCCCCGAATGGCATTTCCCCAGAAACACTTCCCCGAATCGACATTTCCCCGAACGGCACTTCCCCGAAAAATTGTTCCCCGAATCGACACTTCCCCGAAAAACAGTTCCCCGAATCGACACTTCCCCGAGAAAACAGTTCCTCGAATCGACATTTCCCCGAATGACACTTCTCCGACCGGCACTTCCCCGAAAAACAGTTTGTTTGGGTCTGTTTGGGTTCCACGCACCCCACTATTCCAAGAACATCCGAGGTGCCCTGCGCCCATACCAGTGTTCCATACAATCCACTATTCCACACGCATATTCGAGGTGCCGTGCGCCCACACCAGTGATCCACGCACCCCACTATTCCACACGCATATTCGAGGTGCCCTGCGCCCACAACAGTGTTTCACGCACCCCAATATTCCAGACGCACATTCGAAGTGCCCTGAGCCCACACCAGTGTTCCACGGACCCCACTATTCCCCACGCAAATCCGAAGTGCCCTGCGCTCACACCCATTTACCCATTTTGACCCAATTTGACTTTGACTTTAAATAAATAACTTTTTCACTCATTTTTTCTTGTCATCTTATTTACCCTTCGATTAATAATTTTTACCCATTTTTACTTTGACTTTAAACAAATAACTTTTTCACTCATTTTCGGGGAAGTGTCGTTCGTGGAAGGGTTCATTCGGGAAAATATCATTCGGTGAAATGTCAATTCGGGGAAGTTTTTTCGGGGAAATGTCGATTCGGCGAAGTGTTTTCGGGGAAAAGTATGGGTACCCTCAACTTATATTTTTGCCATTTCCTCTCAAACCCTACAAATTTTGAGTTACGTTGCATTTTCAAATTTTGCCTTTGTTAGCAAAAAATAAAACTACTTTGCGGGAAAAAAATCGTACGAAACTTTTTGAAAAACAAAAAATGAATCTTTTTCTACCCTTTCCGCGTTTATGGAAAAAATTATTTTAAAAAATTCCATCATTTACAAAAGTGCCGGGTCGAAAAAAAAATCATAAAAAAGATTTTAAAAAAGATTTTAAAAAAGACTATGGTAGTGGAACAACGAGAAAGCGCTAGCGAAACGAGAAGGTGCAAGAGAGATCGAGCGTGTTCCCAGCGCATATAACCTTTAAGAATAAACAGAACGCCGTTATGTCTCCAGCGTTTAAGCCTACGAGCGGAAGCGAGAGCGAGAATGAAAACTGCCCTCAGCGCCGCTAATCGAGAACATCGATCGTTCTCGATCGATCGATCGCACATAATATCCTTAAGGGCATCTACAAGGTCAACATAACCTCACAAATTTAGCAACCCTATTTTCTCATAAATGGTTGAATTTTTTAGGAAAAACAAAGCATTACGCTCTGGAGAATTTCCTGACGCAGAGCTTGATGATTTCCTTTTGCCCTAAATATTATTCATCTCTGAGAAATCTCTATTCGCAAATTTCAGCCATCTCTCTCGCACTCATATGTCACGTGGTACATCTTCTACTTCGCCTCAAGAGCTGCTCTTCTATGTACGTCTGAATTCGTTGGTATTACTCTCCCACCTGTGAAAGAAAGCGCCAACAACTATATATTCTCGTTTGCCATAGTCAATTGCAAATTTTCAAATAGTTATCTGTACTTCAAAAAAGAACAAATGCGTTTTTTTCGGACTATGACTTTGGATATCTTCTCGCAAGTTTTAACCAAGTCTTCCTTATATTTATATCAATTGGCATTTTAATCCACAACTTTCCCGATGTTTTTACACTGGTATTCTTACATTTAGGAACAACACACCAATGATAGGAATTGTAACCACGGTCTTACATACAGGTCTGGAAACGAAGCCAGATTTCAATGGAGTCGCGAGGCACCGCTACGAGCTTCACTTTTCATTCCGCTCGCCGTCACCGCCGTCGCTACTATCGGCGAGTACCTCCCACTCACGGTCTTCTGTGATCTCTCCCTTCGCCCCTTGCCTTGTCTTAGACCGTGCCCCGTGCCATTTATTACTCCATTTTTTTATGACAACGTTCTCGATAACCTCTGTTTGCGTCAACGAGCATTTGTAGTTTGAAAAATATTCATAAAGCTGGCGAAGGTGGACCGTTGTTTCAGGGCTTTCTAAACTGACGAACCAATAAATGTATTTGTATATTCAACATTCCATGTGTTGCGTATTTTTTTACTTTCGTCATCGAAAGAAACTCGGAATAAAATTCGAATAAAAATCCATTTCACTCGAAAAAGGTAAGTATTTTTATTTATTTTTAAAATTTTTATATTGGTCTTCTTCCGGCCATACAGGATCTTCCCCTTTTTACAAGCCCCGCTTCTATTCTCTTCCACAATCCCCCGTCCTTATTCCACAATTCTTTCTCATCTACCTCTATTCCCACTTCGCCCCCCACGAAAAAGGTAATGTGCATTTCGGATCATCGAGAAGAGTGAGAGAGACGAACGGAAGCTGTTCTGTTCTTGTCGCACACGTACACGCCGATAGCAATGCCACGTAGTGGCGAAAATTGGAAACAAACGTGGGTTCGTTAACGGTGCCTACCCCCACCACGGTCGTTTCCAGACCTGTATGTAAGACCGTGATTGTAACTCACTTTTAACCAAAAAAAAATTACGTATTCACAATTGGCGCTGCGTCGATGTTTACTATGCAAGAGACGTCACGAACCGAAACAACATGGCGGCTAGCGTTTTCGCGCGGAAATTTGAAAGGTAGAATTTAAATGCATTTTATGGCACTTGTCGATTTCATAAAATAGAAATAAATATTCTAGTAGTTTGTTACCACCAAAGGAACAAATTGAGACAACTTTCAAAAAAGGGTGTAATACCCTATTGCCTGATGATAATTGATCGTTTGGGTTAATTGAATTCATTACTTCGACGGCCCATAAACGTCAATGTTTTCGCGCGAGCTAGAACTCCCTAGTGTAAGGCGCAGGACTAATCCTACACGGTACAATAATATTTAAATTCGCTCAAACTTTTGTCCAATCATTGCGCCATCTTCAAAACTAACCCTGAATGGTCAAAAACATTGCGCAGATCGTAATATTGTGCAATGTAATTGATCATTCAGAGCCCGCCTAACTGAAAAAAATCTTGAATTATTTTGCAAATCAAAGTCTACGTGAAGCTTGACTACACGCCGTCAACCTTGCTGTAACACTCTGCCCCAGCTCCGCCATTCTGACGACAGATGAAACAAAAAATTGTTTCGTATACCCAAAGTTTGATAAATGTTGAATCATCATTTCTTAGTTTAAAGAATCCCTCCGAATCGCTTAATTTCGTCCCGTCTAAATGTATGTCCTGCTTTAAGGGGCTATACCAGTGTGACACTTAAAAAAACGATTTTTTTTGCCTTTTTCGACAGTTTATACTTTCAATATCCTGTAAAAATGTCAAAATCGTATCTCTAATACTCCCCGAATGACAGCCTTCTAAAGAGCAACGGCCCGTAGGTATTTAATCGATACGTAAATCTTTAAACGCGTTTTTCTCAAAATGAGATTTTTCAAAGGCCGTAGCCGGGTAAGTAGGGAAAAATTGCCCCCGTATTTTTTCCAGCGAAATTTGGAGTATATTCTGAGGTATAAAAAGAAAACAAATTTTCTGAAAGTTTCACATTTCATGTTCCTTGTTTTATTTTCTTTTTTAACTATAATCCACTTGGGGTACAATAACGAAATTTTTTTCATATAATCTTTGGGCACCTTATTAGATTATATAATGTTTTCAAAATGATCGGTTTGGTACGCCACAGTGAAAAAAAAAAGAAACAGATTTTATTGATATATTTTAGTTATACAGGGTGTCCCATTTTAATCTTACACCTGAATTTTCTCGAAAAATATTGCTCGGACGAAATATTGTGTGGAACAAAACTTCTAGGGATTGAAGGGGGACGTTTGAAAAAAATTTATTTGAGGAGCCAAAATTCAAAATGGCGGCGTTACAAAGGCGGACATGTTTTTTCAAACGGAAACATAACTTTTTTTATTGCCAAAAATTTGTCAGCTGAAAACTAAAAACTTTTGTTGAAAAAATGTTTTGATAAAGTTCATAGTTTTCAAGTGAGAACATCATTTTCAATTATTTCAGATGTATCCAGGATTTGTGTGTGTGTGTGTGTGTGTGTGTGTGTGTGTGTGTGTGTGTGTTTTTCTACCTATCGTGATCAAAGTTCGTCAAGGATTTAAAGAAACACGTTTTTGGGCCTGAAAATGGCACAAACGCTATTAAAATGGAAAAAAAAAACTATTTTTCATCGATTTTCCTCCAAAATTTTCTCATGAAATATCGTCCAAATTTGAAAACAAAAAAAAACCAAAATTTTCAACAAAAAAATTTGATTCTTTTTTTGTTCAAGTGGTCATACATTCGAAAATTCAACATTGAGCGGCTTGCCGTGAGACATTTAGTCTAATTGTCCCTACCACCGGCATTTGCGTTAGCCAAAGCGTAGGAGGTTGCATGGCTGATGGCATGAAAATGATGTTCTCACTTGAAAACTATGAACTTTATCAAAAAAAATTTTCAACAAAATTTTTTAGCTTTCAGCTGACAAATTTTTTGGCAATAAAAAAAAAAGTTATGTTTCCGTTTGAAAAAAACATGTCAGCCTTTGTAACGCCGCTATTTTGAATTTTGGCTTCTCAAATAAATTTTTTTCAAACATCCCCCTTCAATCCCTAGAAGTTTTGTTCCACACAATAGTTCGTCCGAGCAATATTTTTCGAGAAAATTCAGGTGTATATGTATTAATAAAGTGTGTTTCTTTTTTTTCACTGTGGCGTACCAAGCCAATCATTTAGCCAGATATTAGACTTTATTGATATATTTTAGTTATATATCTATATAACTAAAATATATCAATAAAGTGTGGTTCTTTTTTTTTCATTGTGGCGTACCAAACCGATCATTTGGAAAAAATTATATAATCCAATAAGGTGCCCAAAGATTATATGAAAAAATTTTCGCTACTGTACCCCAAGTGGATTATAGTAAAAAATAATAAAACAAGGAACATTCTTTTTTTTTTCAAACCTTAATCTTTCGCAAGATGTTCTATAATTTTATTTCGTAACACGTGTGATCGGAATAAGTACCAAAAAAAATCGAATCCATCCACTGTACCGTTTCCGGAATTTTATTTTGATATTAAAAAAAAATTCATTTTTCTAAAACCATTGCGTTGACGGGCATGAAATTTTCAGAATTTTTTTTTTTTTTATACCTCAGAATATACTTCAAATTTCGCTGGAAAAAATGCGGGGGCACTTTCTCCCTACTTACCCGGCTATGGCCTTTGCTGACATTGTAACTCAAAGAGCAATTATCCGATTGACTTGAAATTTGAACTGACAAGGAACATCCCTCAGGTGTCCGCCTTCGATTTTGTTGAAACTCATATATGTGATAGAGCATCGAAAACTTTGAGACACGTATTTTTTTTTATCGGCGGAAAAACGGATTTAAGGGGGGAAACTGCCCCTCAAAGAAAGGCGCGTCGAGGGGTGATTTTGCAGTTTCCCCCAGAAGCAATCCACCAATCTGAACGAAACAAAAACGAAAATTCTTCTAATGAAAAGCGATGAAAAATCCACTATGAAAATGTTAAGAAAAAATTTAATTAGGGGGTAAACCACCCCTCAATTTGCCTTTTCTTCACCCCACACTTAAGAGGGTTGTATGCAAATGAATAAAACAGGTATCATTTTGAAGGGCAATTAAAATTCAAGTTGACGGGTTTTTGCGTTTTGGCGGCATAGCAAATTTAAGGGGGTAAACCACCCCTAACATAAATTTATTTATCATGGTCGTTTTTCTGTGTTTAAAGTATATCCGCTGATTTTAAATATTTCTATAAGCTACAATTTAATGTTTTATCATATTTCAAAATTATCTTAAGGGGTCTTAAGGCGTCTTAAGGGGTAACTACCCTTCTGACGAGAAACATCATTGAAGTATCCGCTTTCGATTTCGTTGAAACTCATATATGTGGTAAAGCATTGCAAACTATTAAACATGTTTTTTTTGTATCGGCAGAAAAACGGTGTTAGAGGATGAAACCACCCCTCAAAGTTTCTCCCACAAGCAATCCACCGATCTGAATGAAACAAAATCGAAAATTCCTCTAATCTTAAGTGATGAAAAATCCACTACAAGAGTGTTGATTAGAAATATAATTAAGGGGTAAACCACCCCTCCATTTGCCGTTTTTCACCCCACGCTTAAGAGGGTTGTATGAAAATTAATAAAACAGGTATCATTTTGAAGGGGAATCAGTATTCAAGTTGACGCGTTCTTGCGTTTCAGCGGGACAGTAAATTTATGGGGGTAAACCACCCCTAACATAAATTTGTTCATCACCGTCGTGTTTTCTGTGTTTAACATGTATCCGCGGTTTCAAAATATTCTCCCGCGTTTTTAAATTATTACGTTTTAAGGGTAAACTACCCCCTCTAATTGCTTTTCGTTTGAAGTTTCGCGAAAGGTTTCACGAATTTCGTTTAAACTGTTTTCATTTAATCGGTAATATCAATTTTATGTTTGTGTGTGTGCCGCATATTCGTTTTGAGCTTTATGAGCGGTACTTTGAGAGTGGGGACGTGGGGCTACCCTTTACTCAAAAGACTCATATTTTCGTGTCGAAACGCTTCCGATTTTAATATGCACGTCCATTAAGCATCTCCATAGGAATAATTATACACTTCTACTATATCATTAATTCTAATAATTTCCAGAATAAGTTATAAGCCTCACTTCGATAGTTTAGCCAGCGACGTAGTTTTGTGGAGGAATGTATATTTTTATTATTTTACCGTTTATTTAATTAAACATATTAATGAAACTGAGGGTTTTACAGTAGGTTAGCGAACATGTTTTTAATATATTTTAATATAATTTCATTTGGGAATCATATCAGCTGATTTAATTAATAGTACTTGTGAAAAGTATCGCAGTCATATGCCGTCAAATCATTTTCTTGTGATATATACTTTTTTTTCTAGTCTATCAACTAGCAACCATCAACAATCATGGCTCGGAATTCCTGCAATAATGATAATCGTCAAAAAATGCTTTAAACACAACGACTTTTTGCACCATGCACATCTGATAATGGCCAAATTATTGCAGCCGGGTATTTCACAACGTGTGTTTGTTTCACCAAAACCAAAGATAACAGGATTTTCAAAATCTTCTGGTTTTTTAAATGAATGGAAATGAACAAATTTATGTTAGGGGTGGTTTACCCCCTTAAATTTGCTGTCCCGCTGAAACGCAACAACGCGTCAACTTGAATTTTGATTCTCCTTCAAAATGATACCTGTTTTATTAATTTTCATACAACCCTCTTAAGCGTGGGGTGAAAAACGGCAAATGGAGGGGTGGTTTACCCCTTAATTATATTTCTAATCAACACTCTTGTAGTGGATTTTTCATCGCTTAATATTAGAGGAATTTTCGATTTTGTTTCATTCAGATCGGTGGACTGCTTGTGGGAGAAACTTTGAGAGGTGGTTTCATCCCCTAACACCGTTTTTCTGCCGATACAAAAAAAATTTTTTAATAGTTTGCAATGCTTTACCACATATATAAGTTTCAACGAAATCAAAAGCGGATACTTCAATGATGTTTCTCGTCAGAGGGGTAGTTACCCCTTAAGACGAATGTAATAATTTTGAAATATGATAAAACATTAAATTGTAGCTTATAGAAATATTTAAAATCAGCGGATATACTTTAAGCACAGAAAAAAACGACCATGATAAATAAATTTATGTTAGGGGTGGTTTACCCCCTTAAATTTGCTATGCCGCCAAAACGCAAAAACCCGTCAACTTGAATTTTAATTGCCCTTCAAAATGATACCTGTTTTATTCATTTGCATACAACCCTCTTAAGTGTGGGGTGAAGAAAAGGCAAATTGAGGGGTGGTTTACCCCCTAATTGAATTTTTTCTTAACATTTTCATAGTGGATTTTTCATCGCTTTTCATTAGAAGAATTTTCGTTTTTGTTTCGTTCAGATCGGTGGATTGCTTCTGGGTGAAACTGCAAAATCACCCCTCGACGCGCCTTTCTTTGAGGGGCAGTTTCCCCCCTTAAATCCGTTTTTCCGCCGATAAAAAAAAATACGTGTCTCAAAGTTTTCGATGCTCTATCACATATATGAGTTTCAACAAAATCGGAGGCGGACACCTGAGGGATGTTCCTTGTGAGTACTCTTGAATACATTTACTCTACAATGACGTAGGATATTTTTGATTGGATGAAAATTGACGATTTGGCATTGAAAAAAACGACCATTTTATAGGCAAGAAAACAGACTTTTTTTTCATAACTACGCCATTTTGTTAGATTTTGATATTTTTCGAAAATCCTACGTCATTGTACAGGAAATACCTTCCAGTTTAACGACATTGTTTCGTTATTCGGTTTCGGCTACTCAATCTGCCGGAATCATGTCAGCAGTGGAGGAACTTTTTTGGCGCCTCCGAAGGCAGCGAATAAGTCGCTTGGATCTCAATATTTGTCTATGAAAAAATTATGTAACATAGGTCAAATATAGCCAAATCTATTCGTAATTTTCCGAAATATTTAATTGAGTACGTTTCTTCCAAAAAATTCCCGAAAATCACCCAAATTTGCTGCGTTCACACTGGTGTAGCCCCGTAAACTTTTGTTTTCACACGACCGGGAAATCCTCGAAACGTGCGGATTTTTTCGTGAAAAGTTTTCCTAGAAAACAAGCAAAACGAGTTGTATCGAGCTCCGCCTGAACGACGAGAAGAACAAAGAGTTCCGAAAGTTGAACACACAGCGAGAACAACGCCTTAGCGCACCGTAAATCGATTAGGCGTGAGTGTACAACAACAATTATCACATACGGCGACACACACACCGGTGCGAATTGCGGTGTGTTTCAAGAGATTGACTAAACGGAAGCGATTCGCACGAACGCATTTCGGCGATCCTCATTCTTCCCTTCTCCCAACTTCCACGCATTGGAGCTGATTCCCTCACGGGGGTGTCCCATTTAGAGATCCATCGCCGAAGGGACCCGCGAGCCAACCGTGAAGTCTTTGTATTGCGAGAATACACAGATCTGTGACGACGGACAAAGAAAAAGCAACGATGACGGTTCACTTTGACGTAGGAGGTGACATTGGAAATCTCATCTCACGAACCTTGTCCTTCAGCCTCTGGCAGAGTTGCAGAGCTATGGTAAGGAGCACGAGTGCGTCGTTCAACCACGGGACGCTGCACTCCGCCTGCTGTGACTCGTATTTGACGCTACCGTGCGCGTTCTCCAACTGATAAACTGCCAATACGAGCTTGTAGCTCTGTATGTAGAAGCTTATCGCCAAGTTTTCCGGCAAATTTGGATTCAGCGACTTCATATTTCGACTCTTCATGAGATCGTCGATCGTCTTCTTCTTCGGCACGATCAGGCTCGTTCTGCTTCTCTGGAGGCAACCTAAAATATTTCCCAGTATGTGCATCACCTCGTCGGACGTTTTGAACGCGTAGTTCCTGTCGACGTTGTCTATGTGGGCTATCGCCTGCTGCAGATGATTCGCCGCGTCCTGTATCTGCTGCAACTTCCACGGATGGTCGTTCTGTATGCTCGTCCGCATCAATACGTTTTGCTGACGTTGGATCTTGATATTCACCTCCTGCAAATGTGCTCGTGCTCATTCGAAGTACTCGGACGAAGTACGACGTACTCAACATCTTAGGGGCCGTCCATATATTACGTCATTCTAAATTGGGGGGGGGGGAGGTTCGTCTGCGGATGACGGTAAATGATGGTTGAGGGGGGGGGGGGGGGGCGTTTCGAAATTGACGTCATTCTTGTGATACCAGTTACTTCAAAATGTACAATAGTATATTGTACAACTAGAGTGGTTTCCCCGCATGAGTGATGAAAAATATTTTGCAAGTACCTAATGGTATTAATTATTGAACTCATTATTTATTTATTTATTACATAAGGCTTGTCTACATTATATTCGAGAACTTCAAATAACAGCGTACCTATGAAAATAGTTCGATCGAGCCAAAATGAATATGGGGAGGATACGGAGATATTACCCGTGATCCAGGATTTGCAAGAATGGGTGAAAACTCCGTGGGAGCTATCCAAAGAAAACTAAAGAATAGGGAAGAATAATATTATTATATTAATGAAAATTGCCAAAGTACAAAATAATAAAAGATGATTCTATAACAAAATGTGGGAGCTATCCAAAGAAAACTAAAGAATAGGGAAGAATAATATTATTATATTAATAAACATTGCCAAAGTACAAAATAATAAAAGATGATTCTATAACAAAATGTTTTAATGTTACCCAATTTTTCTCAAATCCACAAATGTTTTAATTTTGCCAAACTGGTAATGAAGTCAATTTTGCGAGAGGGGGGGTCATTAGGAAATGACGATAGGATGATTGTAGGGGGGGGGGGGGGGGGGGGTCGAAAATAAGCAAAAATCGATGACGTAATATATGGACGGCCCCTTATTGGGATGGTGAATAAGTTCTCGCTGTTTTTTTTTTCGTGAAAATTAATGATTTATCTGAAGAAATCATTCCTGAAGGTTTCAAACGTGTGGAAACTGTTGTGTGATCAACTCTTAATGATTCTGCAAGGTCAGCTGGCGTCTGACATAAGTCTTCATGAAGTAATACCTCCAATTCAACCTAACAATATCATTAGTTTTGAAGGGTCTAAACCAATCTCTACGTGTTGTTTCCGAAAGAGCATGGTCGCCGTAAATCTCCAACAAGAATTCTGTGTGCTGCAGATTTTTTTTTAATAAAGTAGTGCAGTCAAATTCCCCGCAAATATTCTTTCTTCGGCACGAAATTTGACATGTTCAACACTATGGAAAAAAAGTTGTTTACACTTCGGTGAAATGACATACACTGCATCGCATGTTTGCTTGTAGTACTTCTTTATAGATGCCTACCATCTTAAGGTCATCCTATCGCTTCACACTGGTCATACCACTGATCATACTTCAAACTTCCACAATTTATAATTTTTAACATCTAGTACAGTCGTGCTGTGGCTGATAAAACCCGGAATCGGAGAAAATTAGAAGAAGGCTAGTTTTTTGACAGGTGATGTTGTTGGTGCCGCGGGTGCTAAATCCAAGTTTGCCTAAAAGTCGGGGTGTAGGGTTTTTTTTTGGGGATGAAAGGAGATGAGGGTGGATTAATGCCAAACTACAACCCCTACGAGGTCGGCGCCGTGAGACAAAATGTTCAGAAAATCCGGGCTTTAGTTTTGTCCGCAGCGCCGAAGTCGTGGAAATTCATTTTGAGGGTGAAAAAGTGGGGTGAAATTTTGAAAAATCAGTTTTAATTCAATATCTCCTCAGAAAAAAATCGTACACTTTTTGTTCAAATGGGAACGTTGTAGCCCTTGAAAAGACGCGTCGATCGAGTATTCGATCATCACTCTCCGATAATATCTTCACCCCCAAATAATGGTTAAAAACAACAAAAAAACATAGTTTATTGAATAACTCAAAAACAATCGGTTTTTCGGGTATGGTTCAAATGTACGAAATGTAGAGAATAATTTTGTACATATTTTCGTTGCTATGGTCCACCCTTGAATTTTGATTTTCCAACCCCTCTCGGGGATTGAACATTCAAAATGAAATTCTGGGAAAACTATTGACCGCACGAATTCGCCGCCGTGGAAGAATTTGTAGCTTGAACCCTCAGCTACATTTTTGTCCACAGCGCCAAACTCGTATCTCTTTAGTTTCGGTTAATAGTTTTCCCAGAATTTTATTTTGAATTTTCAACCCCTGAGAGGGGTTCAAAAAGCAAAATTCAAGGGTTGTGCATAGGAACGAAAATGCAGAGAAAATTATTCTCTACATTTCGTACACTTAAACCATCCCCGAAAAATCGATTGTTTTTTAGTTATTCAATAAAGAATTTTTTTATTAATTCTTCAACAATTCTTTTGGGGGTGAAGATATTATTGGAGAGGGTTGATCGAATACTCGATCGACGCGTCTTTTCAAGGGCTGCAACATTTCCATTTGAACAAAAATTGTATGAATTTGTCCTAAAGTGTTATCGAATGAAAACTGATTTTTCAAAATTTCACCCAACTTTTTCACCCCCAAAATGAACTTCCACGACTTCGGCGCTATGGACAAAAATAAAACCCGGATTTTTCTGAACATTTTGTCTCCCGGCGCCGACCTCGTGGGGGTTGCAGTTTGGCATTAATCCACCCCCATCCCCTAAAAAAAACCCTACCCCCCGATTTTTATACAAACTCGATTTTAGCACCCGTGGCACCTACAAAATCACCTGTCAAAAAACTAGCCTTCTTCTAATTTTTTCCGATTCCAATATACAGCACGACTGTACTAATATGCAAAACAAATTGTAATAACTAAATTTTCGATATGTAAACTGTTTAAGGGGTTAGGCCACAGTAACGGGTATAAAATCATGTGCGCATTTGACAATTTTTTTTCTTCTGAAAAAGTGATTCTCTCATGAAATTAATTACACATTTATTTAGATAAATATCAAGCTGTTAGAAAAAATATATTTCTTTTTTCGATGTACAAAATGGCCGACTAATCGAAACTTCTCGAAACAGCTTTTTTCCAATTGGCGTGACAAATAACTTCAACAATTTTCACTCGATTTACTTCAATTTTAAAAGTTATTTTCCTAATTGCATTTCGCAGAGAAGTACGTAATTTCTGATTAATCGGAAAATGTTCATTTTATGAGCAGTAATAACGAAATGTTTCACTGAAAATTCATTTCTCAAGTTTATATACCTACAAATTTTGAATAAAACAATATTTTTTTAATTCCGTACGTACTTCTCTAGGTATTTTGACTTATATTGACGAGAATTTTTGTTTTTGGTTCTAGGTAAAAAATTGTGGATGCTAAATGTCACGCCGCGAAGCGCCTAACAAAAAGATAAAAGAAAATATTAGTAGTCGGCCTTTTTGTACATTGAAAAAAATATATATATATTTTTTCTAACAGCTTGATGTTCATACTAAATAGGTTTGTAATTAATTTTCTAAGTGAATCACTTTTTCATACAAAAAAAATGTTAAATTCGCACATGATTTTATACCCGTTACTGTGGCCTAACACCTCAGTAGATTCGGAAATTTAATAAAAAATCATGCTAGTGTTTGAGACATTCAATTTAATATATCAATCATAAAATAATAAGAAAATACGTTTTTTTCATATATTTTTTGGTAAATATATGAAGCAACTTCGCAGGAAAGTAGTTTTGGTTGGGACACGAAATCTCCAGGTTCACAGACAAAGTGTTAAAGTACACGCACACAGTTCTGGTATGCCATCTGTTGGAAAACAGCGAGAACTTATTCAACGTCCTAATCATTTTCGCTATTAATACTCTATAACACATACTTAAATAGCGAATCCTCTACTGGAAGAAAGGATTTTATTTATTTTTTCTCACCGCGTGCGTGATACTGTCACCAGTGAGGACAACGACACATTTCACATGGTCATGAGGAGCGGCGAAGACGAACCTGTCCGTTTTGCACTGTTGATCGTTGCCGAATAACGCCAGGGGAAACCTCTGAGCGCATTCCTAGAGGCAGTCATAAAATTTCACTGCAAATGTGTCTATTATTTTTTCTATACAATGTTTATAATAGACTTCATACAGTGAAAGAAGGAAGCAGACTTAATTGTGAGAGGAGAGGAGGGAAGCTGGAGCGAGCAGTGAGAATTGGATCATAGTGACAATAAATATATATTTATGTTTATAGATTCTCTTTTATCGGAATACCATTATTGGTTCAATTACTACGATATTATAGCAATATTGGTATTAGTATGTATTATGCTGTATAATAATCATAATAGTCCATATACATTAGACTGATTTAAAAAAAAAATTTCCTTCTGGATTCTCGTGCTATTGTTGGGCACTGATAAAACAAAATTTCTCTAAAAAGATGGGCGCGGTCACTCAATTTTTAGAGATGGCTATCTCGACTTTTTTGTATTTGAATTTTTTTTAACGAACGTATTGCATTTAAGCATATTCATGGCTTCGGATTACGGATAAAAATCACATCCAGCAGCTTTTTCATAACAAAAATAAACTCTAACAATTTGAAAAGGGTGCAATATTCACAATTCAAATTCAGGTAGATCAATAATGGCGTCTATACTACTCTTGTTATTCATGTAGATTTATTTATACGCATTAACATTTTGCACTTTTTACGAAAAATTAAATTATAAGCTTTTATTCATAAATCGTATATTTACATTTTCAAAATGCTACGCTTATATTATCTTCAAACTCATTTACATTTCTTCCCAGCCATTCTCGAGTTCGTTAACATTTTGGGCAGAACGAAAATGTGCAACGTTGAACAGTTTGTCCAAATCTCTCTTAAATTTACGCTCCTTCGATATTTGTGACGGCAAATTCTTTTTAACTCGATTTTTTAAAAGTTGTTTCCAGACTAGATGGAGTTTTATTGATTTCAAGATTGCGTTATTCAATCGACGCGTTGGAATTTCAACACATTTCCATTGTTCGAAAATTTCTTTCATCGTTTCGTGTGCACTTCGACGTATGGTCAGTTTTTCTCTGTTATGTTTGTAAAAGAACAAACTCAAAACTTTTCCGATTTTTATCCGCAATCCGAAGCCATGACTATGCTTAAATGCAATACGTTCGTTAAAAAAAATTCAAATACAAAAAAGTCGAGATAGCCACCTCTAAAAATTGAGTGACCGCGCCCATCTTTTTAGAGAAATTTTGTTTTATCAATGCCCAACAATAGCACGAGAATCCAGAAGAAATTTTTTTTTTTGAATCAGTCTAATATACATACATACACGCATACACATATATTCAAATGCAGTAATAACTATTTGGATGGCGTTGAAGTTTGCATCCCCGGAATGCAATGAAAGTTATTTTTTTATTTCTTCATTTTTATTGCAATTTGTAATTTCTTTCTTCGATCAAGGTCGTGGATCTCTTGAGAGGATAAGAAAAAACCGTTTGACTGATTTTCGTACTCTAAGTCGGCGAAGAAACGTAAGCAATAAACGAAAATTTAACTTTCCTTGCATTCCAACGATGCGAACTTCAACATCATATTCTAAACCCACCACATGCGATCTTGGCTACCCGCACATCTGACTTTTGTGCCATGATGTTGAAGTTCGCATCATTGGAGTGCAACGAAAATTTGTTCTTAATTTTTATTTCTACGTTTTCTTCATCATACAGAATCTTGTGACTCAGATTTCGGATAAGGATCGTAATCAACGTTTGAAGCCTTAGGCCACAATAACGGGTATAAAATCATAGGCGAGTTTAACCATTTTTTTCGTATGAAAAAGTGATTCACTCATAGAATTAATTACACATCTATTTAGTACGAATATCAAGCTGTTAGAAAAAATATATTTCTTTTTTCGATGTACAAAATGGCCGACCACTCGAAACAGCTTCTTTTTCAATTGGCGTGACAAAAAACTTCGATAATTTTCACTCGATTTACTTCAAATTAATGTTATCTTCCTAATTGCATTTCGCAGAGAAGTACGTACCAAATTTCTGATTAATCGAAAACTTTTCATTTTATGAGCAGTTTATGAGCAGTTATAACGAAATTTTTCACTGAAAATTCATTTCTTAAGGGGAGGAGGGGTTTCAGCGTGAAAAAACACGTTTTTGTGATTTTTTTCATCTGTATGGATAGAGTAGATTTATCGAAACCTTTTGTACATTGTTAAGTGTCATTTCAAGAAGATTCCGTGAAATTTATACGCGAAAATATCCACAATCAAGCCGGTGCCGCGTTTTCCTCGAAAACACTTTTTCAAAGTCCGTGTTCACTGCCATTTGAAAACTACATGACCGATTTATTTAAAACTTGGTATACACTTTCTGCATATAAAATACCTTCCCCCAACGGTTAGTTTGAGATTTTTTTTACATTAAGGGTGTTTTCCACCCCCAAAATGGCGGAATATTTCGTGAAAAATAGCACTTTTCACTTTACATGACCACCAAAGATTTAGAAATGAAAAAAAAATAATTATCAATGTCCGTTGGGGGTCGGATTTGATGACACTTTGACTAAATTTTAATGGTACTTGATTTCAGACAATTTCTAGCTGAGATACAGTGAACACCGCAAATCGTGTTTTTCCAAAGGCGTTCTTGGAAATGCTTTGTCACCGGCTTGTTTATGGACATTTTCTCGTACAAATTTCACGGAATAATCTTGAAATGACACTTAACAATGTACACAAGGTTTCAATAAATTTACTCTATCCATATAGATGAAAAAAATTCGCAAAAGTTTTTTTTTTTCACGCTGAAACCCCTACCCTCCTCTTAAGGTTCAAATACCTACAACTTTTGAATAAAACAATATTTTTTAAATTCCGTATGTACTTCTCCAGGTATTCTAATGTAGATCGACGCGAATTTTTGTTTTTTGTTCTAGGTAAAAAATTGTCTATGCTAAATGTCACGCTGCGGAGTGCCTAAAAAAAAAAAGATAAAAGAAAATATTAGTAGTCGGGCATTTTGTACATCGGAAAAAAAATATATATTTTCTAACAGCCTGATATTCATACTAAATAGATATGTAATTAATTTTCTGAGTCAATTACTTTTTCATACGAAAAAAATTGTTAAATTCGCACATGATTTTACACCCGTTCCTGTCGCCTGAGGCATTAAGACATTTTCGCAGCCCAAATTTGTCAAAAAAGCTTGGGCTATGAAATGTTATGTTCTAACGACGCAAATTTCAATATCATAAGTTTGCAACGCTGGTATGCAACGATTGTTCATGTTTCTTCCGTCACGTACATTTTTTTCCGCCGATTCGAAGTACAAAAATTACTCAAACGGTTTTTCTTATCGTCGTTAGAGAACCCGGCCTTAAAGTATTCGAAAAAATGGTAATTATGCAGTATGAGGACTTTTCCGAAAAACTACTAGAACATTTTTTTTCGCCATGATGTTTATTCCATTATAGTAAGTGATATTTCGTCGGGGGAAGCGGACATACCCCATTAATTCCATACGTTATGGGGTTTTAAAGTTTCAAGAAACATGTAATATTTCGACACCTCGCTAACCAGCTACATATTTCCTTATAGTGTATTATGAAGGTAACGATGTATATGTTTTGATTTCGTAACCACAGCTGTCCTGTTTCCGGAAGCAGGTAATATTTCGATGCCTCTTGTTTGTTGTCGCTAAGCAGCTACGTGTTTCCTAAGGACCAACCCAAACAAACAAACCCAAACAAACTACCCATTATAGGTGTCGAAATATTTTAAAATTCCACTATTTTATCACATGTTTCCGCAAACTTCAAAACCCCATAAATTATGGAGTTAATGGGAAATGTCAGCCTCCCCCACAGAATATCACTCAATATAATGGAATAAACAGATTGACGGTGAACAAAAAAATTTCCCCTCGTTTTTCGGAAAAGTCCTTATACTGCATAATTACCAAAAAAGTTACGAATTACATTGAAAATGACGAAATAGAAAAAAACAACAAAGAACTTTTACTGCGTTCCAATTATGGAGACGTCAACGCTATTATTTATTTATATACGAAACGAAATCAATTATTTATTTATAAAAATGGTCATTTCGTTACAGCTCAATATAAATTCTTTTTCCTTCCTCATTTTTATTATTATCCGAAACCATCTTTCTAAACGTGCATGTTGCTAAGGATCCGCGAAAATGTTTGCGTGTTTTTCGTAGCTCAAATCTGTTGAAAGAAATTAATCAAGCCAAAAGAATTGACTTTCGTAGGATTTCAAGTACGCAAGCTTTGTCGTTAATTTTTTGGCATTGCCTCGAATAGGTTATGAGAAGAATGACCTACCATTAGAATGCCTCGCAGCTGTGACAATGACGAGTGCACCTCGTCGTGCAGGACCCACTCGAATTCCATTTGCTGCAAGCGACAACAATTAATAATTTTTCAATTATCCCCAATCGAGTTGTTTTTCTGCATGATTTTTCGGCCCCAATTTGTACCATCTTGTTCGGGGAACTCGTCACGCTCCAAATCAAAGTCTGATCTCGTCAATCGCGACGCGAGCTTATTTAATGACCGATATCGCAGATCAAGTGGATATATATGAGGCAGTCGGAATTTCGACTATCGGGACGTATTTAGGAATTCGCCTTGGTAAAAGTCGCGGGAGAGAGTGAAAAAAGAAAGACGCAAACGTCAAGAATTGACAGTTCAGACGACAGTGACAGTGTGACGTTTCGAAAATCTGATGAATTTCGGTGGGACGATGAGAACGACGATGCTCCATCATAACCTCGAAATCACAGTAGAACGGAGTTTGCAGTGTGTGTTTTCGGCAAATAATATTACGATTGGTTCGAAGCGCGAGGCAGATAAGAGGCTCTTTATCTCGAAATACTTGTATCAACAAGGTCGGAGTGATTAGATATGCGTTAGGTAAAGGCAAATTCCTTACGAGATTATGAGCCTCCTCTTTTTCGTAATCGGCCATTTTGAAAACTCGACTGGCGCCATTCCGCGCCCGTTTGCCGAAGTCTGGCGTGATCGCTGTGACAGCTCATCGGATAAAGTAGGAAAGTCCATACGAGGATCCTCCCAAAAATGAGGTCGCCAAGGCACTGGGGACGAAGGGAAACTGTTCGCGCGGCTGTTGCTAACTGTTTGGTTGTGTTTGTTCTTTCCCCCACGCCCAAACAAGCCGTCCCGGACTCCGTCACGACGCAAGATCTTGGTTTGGCAGCGGTTTCCCAGGCAGCATGAATGTCCAATTGACGTCGATAAGTTACCGTTGTCAGGTTACCTTTAAGACATGACCGTAAGATAACTATTCGACATGTTTTAAATGACATCTCGTACAATGCTGCCGTAAAGTTGTCTTTTTAATGATATCTTTCGGCGATGAAAACGGATGTCTAAAAGGTATCCCAAAATATTATCCAATTGGTAACTTTTTTAAGTTATCAAAAAGTTATTTATTTACTGTTATCTATTGTATCCAGTTCAACGTTATCCAAAGAATATCATAAAGACGAATTACATGAGACGTCTTTTTCATGACATCTTTCAGATATCGGTAATATGCTGTCTTTTAAGGCATTTCGTATTGGCGAGAAATAGTAAAAAGTCATCCAAATGTCGTCCTAAAGATCACATCCAACGGATCACTTTTATCATAGTGCGAATGTAGCGTGTCATATTTCATTTCACTGGCAAAAAATTGTGTGTAACAACAATTAGTTGAAAAAATAAAGGTGCTGAAAGATATATACGTGAGTGCCTTTTATCCTACCATTCTTTTCGTCTCTGTGAGTACATACATATGTTTAATGTACCATCTTTTTATTCTAAAAGCGTATGTCTGCTTTTGAGGTTATCCACGGGATCGCTTGGAGCATGGCAACCACCAGAAGACGTGGCTGCAACGGGAGAGAAGTCTAATAACGACTGTACCGTTTTTATAATATTAAATTACATTTCACGTATTGGGTTGGTAAGAAAGTCTTGCGACACACAACATGAGTAAAATATAAAAACATTTTGTTTTAACAGTAAACAATTATTCAGTAATGTATGCTCCCTCTGTATCTACAACTCGTGCCCAACGCTCTGGTAGACTTTGCACGCCTGCACTCCAGAATTCTTTGGGTCGTGAATTGAAAAAGTCGACTAGTGTATTTTTGAGATCCGCGACATGATCAAATGTTTTATCCTGTAAATAATTTTTTAAAGCTCGAAACAGATGGTAGTCGGTAGGTGCTAGGTCTGCTGAATACGGTGGATGCGGTAGAACTTCCCATCCCAGATGCGAAATAGATTGTTGTGTCATCTTAGCTACGTGGGGTTGAGCATTGTCGTGGAGAAGCCGAACTTGGAGACGTTTACGCCTTTTTTGTTTGATAATTTCAGCTAGCTTTTGCAGTTGTGCAGAGTAAGTATTTGCATTTATCGTGGTGTTGGATGGGAGCAGTTCGTAATATAGCACGCCCTCAGAATCCCACCAACAACAGAGTAAAACTCTCTTCACTTCACGGGGCAGCTTAGGGGTCGGATCTGGTATTTCTCCTTTCGGTAGCCATTGTCGTTTATGTGTGTAGTTAACATAAAGCACCCAGCTTTCATCTCCAGTGACTATTTCTTGAAGAAAATCCTTTCTGAGTGGACGTTGCAGGAGTGAAAGACAGATGGACATGCGTGTCGCTTTGTTTGATTCGCTGAGATCGTGTGGTATCCAAGAAGAAAAAACTTTTTTGTATCCGAGATTTTGTAAATGTTGGAGAATCGTGGGATGGCTACAGCCGAGTTTGTAAGCTAATTCCCGTGACGACGTATTAAGCTTTGCCTTTGTAAGTGCTCGTAGTTCTTCATCGTCAACAGTTGATTTCCTGCCGGACCTAGGTTTGTCTTCAAAAGATGTATCGCCAGAACGGAAACGCTGGTACCAACGGGATATCGTTGAATGATGAACTACGTTGGCCTTGAACACACTACACATATTAGCGGCTGCGGTTCTTGCAGAAGGCCCTTGTAAAAATTCGTAATATGCAATCGATCGAAGTGCACTATGATCCATCTTCGCTCGTACTGTCTGCGCGGAACAACTGACTCGCTTATATACCCTACGGCATGGAAGGTTCTAGACTAGTCTTGAATATACTACTCTCGAATGTTGTAGAACTTCGTTACAAGAAAACATATTTTAATCGAAAGGAAAGTGTCGCAAGACTTTCTTACCAACCCAATATAATGAATTAATCGATGTTTTATTTATAATGACCTACGGCACTTCGAAAACGACATAACAATATCTTATCAATTTCTTCATGATAAGAATTAACTTATTAACAGTCTAGATTATTGAGCCATATTAAATATTCTAGACTATTAATAGGTGAATTTTTATAAAGAAATGGAGAGGATATTGTTATACATGTATATCGCCAATAAATAGATATCTTTTCGATAGTACTCTTCGATACCGTTTAGATGTCGTTTTGTTAACCTCATTCGGATGCCTATTGGACGACTTTTAGATGGCAGTGGCATCTTGGCATTTTTTGCCTTTAAGAAGATATCTTTAAGATATATCGATTTGATGACTTTGCGCTAACGTACCGTCGACCGAAAAGAGTTAACCTTTTGTCGACACTTTGTTAACCATTAAAAATTGCCGTATAGTTAACTATCGGACACAAATAAGTTATCTGCCAAGCGGACATAAGTGATACGGTTTGTAATGCAAAACGGCGTCCTTCTGGACAACCAAAAGTTATCCGTATCCGTTTCGCGATATCTTTCGGTTGCCATATAGATAACATTTTGCTACCTGGGACGTGGCAACGCTGCTGTCGAGTCGGCCATTTTGAAAAGGCGCCAAAATTTGAAACGCACAAACTATTGCTTCCTTGGTATCATTTCTTACCGCGGTTTCATGAAGAGTATCTAAATATTTTGAATCATCCTTTACAGAAGGTGCAGTGCATGTGTTTCGACATAACCTTCAAATCAATTACGCGTCGTCCCTCGACTGCGCATTCATTTTCCGGCTCAATTACTTTTTTCCGCCGCTTTCCAGGTTGAACTTGCTCGAACCGTCGATTGTACTGTTTTTCGGTTTGCATTTTTCCCTTCCATCTTTTCATTTTCGCCGAACAAAAAAATGGAATTCGCGAAGCATGTTTGACAGCTACGCGCTCGCGATGTGGCGTCTGCATCTGAGCTCGGTGATACCAGTTACTGAGAACTAAATTGCACGTTTGCCACGTTAAAACTTGGTTAATAACTTATTTGCGATGTGAATAAACAAAAAAGATTAATAACATTTCTAAACAGTTAATTATATGCATTCCACGTATTTATTAGCTGAAATTTATTTATTTTACGTGACCGAAAATTTGATTATTCGGGGTTGGCAGGCGTTACAGGCGCCCGTTTTCCCCTCTTGTCGCCTTTCCCACAAAGACCCTGAGCAGCCTCCTTAAGAGGTGAGATGCAGTCAGAATTTTCAAAAAATCGATTCCTTTTATTTACATTGTCTTGAAGTACGATGTTTCGAAAATATTCCCTGAAAATTTCAAGTCAATCCGATGAATAGTTTCCGGGATATCCCACAATTAGTGAACTGGCATCGGGTCCCCATGGCAGGTAACGGCTGATAAACGCGCAAAGGATATCACCCGGAAAGACAGAATGCGTCGAAGACAACAACAAATTGATATTTTGGAAACTTCCACATCGGCAGGAGCCCTATTGTATGGGCCAGGAATTGATGATTTGATGTAAGTATTTTTTTAATTAGTATTTCTATACATAGATCAAGCGTAAATTTGGAAAACTTTTCCAGAAATTTTCAAAAATGTATTACTCAAAAAATATGAACTTTAGCAAAATTTCATAAAGAATACTTTCGTTTGAAAATTGCCCAAAAAGTTTTTTTTTTTAATAATTCATCCCGAAAAACTTTAACTTTTTGAAAAATTGTTTTCACAATTGGCTACAAACAATTGAATGGTCGACTTTTCGGCAAAAATTATGATATTCGGATTCAGTGGATCAAAATACATTAAAAATACCGTATCCACATCGAAAATCTTTAAACGCGTTTTCTCTCGAAACTGTTTTTCAAGTCGGTGACCGCTATAATTAAAAAAACCACTCGATCGATTTCGATGAAATTTGGTGTGCTTATTGATAGCATTAAAAACTAGTCCTTAATCGAAGGATTTTCATTTTTATTGAAAATTTAGATTTTTTTATAATAATAAACGAGTGATTTTTTGGTCGCAAATCGAAAGTTATCTGTCGGATGCTGCTGTTTTGTTAATTTTTGAAAAAAGCTTCGATTAAGGACTAGATTTATTATTAAATTAATGATTTTTTTATTTCAGATGATCCAGTAAAATTTTATGATGGCCACCGCAAAGCACTACCTGCCTAAGGGGATCCGACAAAGATGGCGATATTGTTATAAATAATCAATATTTTTCTTTGAAAATTTGTACAAGTCAAGTTGAAATATAACATGAAAAGTCTGTGTAACCACTTTTGTAAAACAAACTTAATTACTATAAAAAAAACTATTCAAAATGCTTCGCAAGTGTTATGGAAAATAAACGTTTCTTTGCATTTCGAAAAAAGGAGGCCTTACCTTTCGCATTGCCCTCGTACATAAACCGGGTGTCCCATTTTAATCTTGCACTTGATTCATCTCGAAAAATACTGCTCCCCCGAGTAAAAATGAATATATATAATCATATATAATTGTATATTAATTGATCGTATACAATTGTATACAAAAATTGGCCCGATAGAATTTTATATATTTGTATATAAACGTATACAATTGAATACGTTTATATACAAATATATAAAATTCTATCGGGCCAATTTTTGTATACAATTGTATATGATCATTTAATATACAATTATATATAAACCTATATAAATATATATGATTGTATATAATTTTTAAATAATTGTATCTAAGTATATACAATCATTTTTACTCGGGTCATATACAGTCATATACAATTTTATATACCGTAAATAAAATTACCACGTATATATACAATTATATACAACACTATATTGAATTATATATAACTGTATATAATATTATATCTAATTATACAAACCGTAAATGAAAGTTTCACGTATATATATAATTATATACAACACTATATTGAATTATATATAACTGTATATGATATTATATCTAATTATATAAACTCCGTATCAAAATAGTATCTCCATATATCATTATATACAGAACGATATATAATTTTGTCAAATCAAATTTGATGGAAGTACATTTATATGGGATTATATATACGAATGTATAGAGTTATATACAATTATATATAAACCTATATATAAATATATATGATTGTATATCATTTTTATATAATTGTATCTAAGTATATACAATCATTTTTACTCGGGCCGATCGAGTATTGAGTATAATAAAACCTTTAAGAGTCAAAGGGAGAGGTGAAAAACAATCGTTTTTGGTCCAAAATTGAAAATGGCGATGCTACGATAGCCGCCATTTTTTTACAGAGGGATCATGCATTTTTTACCAAAACATTTATCAGGCCAAAACTAACAACTTTTGTTGGAAGAGTTTTTTGATAACTTTCATAATTTTTAGGTTAGAATACCATTTTTAGCCGAAGTGACGAGCTGCAGAAACCTAATCCTTGTTTGGGTTGTCGAACAAACTCAAACAAACTCACACCCACACACATACGCACACTTACACTAGGGATGTTGAAGACTTTACCTCCTCGTGGTGCATTCCGGATAGCGCTAAAATAGTAAGAAATGGCATTCTAACCTACACATTATGAACATCATCACAAAAAATTCATACAAAAGTTGTTAATTTTAACCTGATAAATACTTTAGTGAAGAAAAAAATGCATGATCCCATTTAAGGTAATCCTGTAGCTTCACACTAGTCATACCAATAATCACACTTGAGACTTGTACAATTTATATTTTTAACATAAGCAAAACAAATAATTTGTAATAACTAAAATTTTCAATGTATAGACTGTTTAATGAATGTTCACATTTAATTAGAAAAATGAAAAAATAGTTATTCCAATGATTCGCGCAGTATTTCTAGGTTTGATATTTGGCAACATTGGGTCTATCTTCGTCTCTTTTTACTCAACCAGGCGAGTTTAACTTATTCTTTCTGAGAACATTGGATTACTTCAAGTGTTAAGTATGTAAATCTGATTGTTTTCAAGAATGTGACGGATTCCCACTATTATATACATTTTTGTAGCGACCGAAAATTAGGTTTTTGCATGCGTTTCGGAATTCCTTTACAAAAATTCGCAATTTTAATATTTCATTTCTCTGTAATTAGGTTAATAACCGACCCTGAAATTTTACAGAGACGATTATTAATATATTTAGTGAAGCTCAGGCCCCTGACACTGGCCTACTATTCCTGTACGATAAACGAAAGCGGGTTTTGTCCCAACTTTTTAGTTCTTAAAATCGCCACTACCTTGCGTTGGCTTTTATGTTACAGCCTTCGGCTCTAAATACTCCGATCAGCTGAACGATTCGATATTTTCGTGGCCTTTGTCCTGTTATCGTTATTGCGACGTTGTTTATTGTGTTCGAACGGAAAATCATTAGAACGAAAAATCATTCCAAATAAGGTAAATGTCCCAATTATTGAACAGCTAAGGATCTGGGGGATTGAATTAGGTGAGAAAAAATATAAAATTAAGAAAAAAACCATCGCTTTCATGTACAAATGATACTTTGATATTTTTACTTTCGAAAAATCACCCTTTAAATTATTTTTAAATGATTTTAAATGAAAAAAAAGAATAACAATGTAAAGCATGCAAATGTCCCAATTATTGAACACTGGAAGTACCTATGTCCCTAATATTGAACAGGCATGTCCCAGTTATTGAACACTCTCGAGAATTCTTTTTCCGTTCTGAAAATATTATTTTGGGTACAATATTAAGAAATAAAAGCAGAATCAAACACTTAAATAATCTTTTATTAATCATGTAAAAATACAAAAATATATATTTAGTCTCTTTTGACAGGTTTTTGGTTCATTCGCATTTGGTTTATTTTTGCTTTTCATCTCGAATTTTATTTTATTTTTCTTTTCAGCTTCCTCGTTTTTATGTTCTGTTTTTGTTTGATTTTATCGCCGTTTGGCTCCCTGAAATATCGGAGAGCAAAAAATATTGAACATTACATTCGTATTTTTAGGTTACACTTGGGTTATATTCCCTTTTTACTTTTCTTTTTATGTTGATTGCACGAAAATACAAAAAAAAATATATTTGACGATCTTAGAGTTATTATTAAAAGAATAAAGGTAAGTTTATTCAGGAACTTAGTTTTTGTTTGAATAAATCCAATTCACACGATCTGTCACACGTTAACTGTCTCGATGGTTTGATGGATTTAATGACGCCATCTTGGAGAATTCGAGTGTTCAATAATCGGGACACACTGCATTTTCTATGTCCCAATGATCGGACACCGTATTTTTTAACAAATAATTAATACATTTTTTTTTAATTCTTATTTTGTAAGAAATTTTCTGAGCAAACTGAAACGCCTTTACTTTTTGAGATGCGACAGTTTTTGAATTTGTTATGCCCTTACGCATGAAGCGGCGCGTCTTAGCAAAAACGATAAGCAGTTACCCCGAGACGTCTAATCGGGTCACCGTTGCTGATTTAATAATTTTTTCTCTATTAATTAAAGCTTTTTTTGCACAAGTGAGGTAATATTTCGATAGCTAAAAGTTCCATATATGTAATGAAATTTTTATAAATAAGTAAATGCATGCAGGTGAATGAGAAACAATAAAAATACTAGATAGTGTTCAATAATTGGGACATTTACCTTATATCAATGGACTTTTATTCATGTCAAATATTCGAAGCACCGTCGCAACCACGGTCTTACATACAGGTCTTGAAACTCGCTCAAAATTTCAGTGGTGGGGGATGACCTCTTATTGAAGCACCGACTGTTTCAACTCGTGACCACGAGGATCGCTGCTATAGAGTGATGCAGGCTGTGTGAGAGAGACGGACACAGAGGCGGTTTATACACTAGGCTCGCTAGGCCCGGGCCTAGGGCGCCGCGGCAAAGGTGGCGCCGCGCGTCGGCGGAATCCGCAAGTACGTGCCTCCCTTTTTATCTCGCCCCCTTATGATCGCCAAGTGGCACGGCCGGCGCGGGGAGGGAGGGCGCTAACTTTCTCAGGCCTAGGGCGCTAATTTTCGTAAACCGGCGCTGGACGGACAGGAAGACTAGAGGTAAGGAGTACGAACGCCTGTGGCGAGCCCGATCCAAAAGCGTCCGTGAAACTGTGGATTTTAGTAGTTAGTGTTTTCACGGCGTGCGTCGCTAGTGCATGACCGCACCGAAGTGAACTAAGCGATAAGAATACAAACGACGTCATGTGTCATCGATGATTCCCGCTCGTCGTTCGTGTATTATATATATATTTTCTAGCGCGATCGGTCACCGAAAATAATCACGCAAGGAAAATTAACACGAAAGACAATAGCAAAAAATAAAAACTGTAAGATCGATTTATCTGTACAGCATGTCATAATATGCAAATATGATGTGTGATAATTTGTAAATCTTTTGTTTGAATTCAAAATTCTTATAAATTTTCTTGTGTCTATGTTTTTACTGCTTCCACAACGAAAAAAAAAACATTGACTTAATATCTGTATTTCGTTATTATTCTTTATCTGTACAGCGTATCATAATGTGTAAATATGAGATGTGATAATTTGAAAAAATTTTGTCTGGATTAAAATTGCTTATGAATTTTCTTGTGTCTATAAATAAGTTTTGTTCGTTACGGTTTCTGCGAGGAAAAAAAATGGACTTTATTTCTGTTTGTTGTTATCATTCTTTATCTGTACAGCGTGTCACAATGTGTAAATACGGTGATAATCTGTAAATTTTTTGTCTGGATGCAAATTTCTTATGAATTTCCCTGTGTCTATAAATGAATTTTGTTTGTTACTGCTTCCGCAACAAAAAAACTGACTTAAGGTATTCCTTTCACGAACCCAAATATTTTACACTTAACTGATTTTCGTCTATAATGAAGTAAAAATACATCCCAGTATACTGGTAAAATTTCAAGCCAAGTTACCGAACCTTTAACGAAAAATTACGGCCCTAAAAATCGTCTCACTTATACGGCGCTTTATGGACATGTCACGCTGGCCACATGTCTTTCTAATAATTTATACACTAAATAACTCTAGATGCCTAATACAAACTGCTCACAGGTGTAAAAAAGTCTAAAGATTCCGTAACAACAATAAAAACAGAGGGTCACCGAACGTTTAAAGAAAATATTAATGTTAAAACTTGGAAAAGTGTGGTTAGCAGAAGAATTTTTGTAGCCGTGACGTTTCAAATAAATGTAAAAATGTCTCAATCTACTAAATTTGCGCGAATTTTGTTATTCTAGTTTATCGTTGTGTATAATAATCCATTATAACTTGTTTTTTTTATTAAGCGCAATTGTAATTTACCGACGATTCAGAAGGCCCTGCTTATGCCCCCACAAAATACGGCCCTCCGCGAAAGGAATACCTTAATTTCTGTATTTCGGTATTCTCCAAAACAATCTATATATAAGAATTCTGTCTATCTATATAGAAATTGTCTTCACCAATTGGTTGAACAACTAATTTGATGAAATGATCGCTCCATATGAAGTGGCTAAGGGTGCTTTTTGCATGTCGTACGGCACTGCCTTTACAATTCATTTGATCAAATTATCGCTCCATATGAGGGAGCATATCTTACGGCACTGGTTTGTTGCTGACTTTACTTCGGTGCGGTAGGAGAGCAGTGCCGCCCTTCTCGTCCTCACTTTTGCGGACGTTTCGACGACACGGCGTTCGTACTCCTTACCTCTAGTCTTCCTGGAGACGGAAATGGATTTCAAAAGTAAACAAAACCCAAACATAACCGCTGATTTACGCGACCACACGCGACGTGTTCTACTTGTAAACTTGTAAAAACGGTGATATTGAAAAATGACTAAGTAGTGTATTGTGCCGACGTGTAAAACAGCCTCTCGGAGTGAAAAATCGAAACGCTCAGTGTTGCTGCCGAGAGAATGGGCGCAATTAAAAAAATGGGAGGTCGCGATACCGGGAGTTGGGAAATTAGAGCCGAGACACGTGGTGTGCGAAAATCATTTCGAACCGAAATATATTCATCGAGAATGCGCGAAACAGGCTTTCGAGCCGGGAACTTGAAAAAAATAAAAAAATATTGGGATCATTACAATAAATACTTTCCAGGCTGGAAAACATAAAACAAAGTTAGTGAATTACTTTCATTTATCCTACTCGAGAGTCCTTCGCTTAAAGGTCGGAAAAGAGGTTTTTTAAAATTTACTACCGCAAACCGTTTCGGAAACTGCAAAGTAGAGATTATTGAAAATGTTTCTTGGGACATGCATTAAAATTTTTCGAAGAGGAAATAAAGAATTGCAAAAGAAGCACTGTTTCTTAAGTATTTGGTTCATTTTCAAGAAATACATCCTGCAAGTGTTTCGGTCTGGATTCCACTTCGGTCTGGAATAGTTGCCACTTATTTTCCGGGCAATTAAAACAACGCCTAAAGCCTATTTTTTTTATAAAAGCTAAAGCATGTTTTAAAAAATCGAGCGCACAGGAATCGAACCCCTGAAAGCAGCATTACGAAGCTTACACCGAACCCCTCGACCAACACGAGCTCACATTGACACCTATATAAAAAACATTCATATTCATTGTACCCACTTGGATAACTATAGTCTTTTGGTTTTTTTCAGGTTTACGTTAAAGTTACTTTTAATTGTATTTAGGTCCATCATGCGTTTTTGACATTGAATATCATAATTTGCCTATACCAGCCAATTGTACAGCTAGGTTAGGTTCCTATGAGTCAACAATCGATTTCCATCTTTCTCGCACAACCTGCATCACTCTATCGCAGCGACACTCGTGGTCACTAGGCGAAACGGCCGGTGCTTCAATCCGAGGACATAATCGCACCACCAGAGTTTCAAGACCTGTATGTAAGACCGTGGTCGCAACATACATATATATGCATGCCTTCCACACAACTACTAGCGCCACAGTGCGGCAAGGACATTTTGCGAACAGCATTTACTTACCAGTGTCACGGAGCTGGTGAAGCTCAAAAAAAAATTATGAAAATCCTACGGATTGAAGCCTGGCGATAGGATTACCTTAAAAAAACATGTCAGCCATCTTAACGTCGCCATTTTGAATTTTGGACCAAATATGATTTTTTAACGTTCCCCTTTGAACCCAATAAGTTTTATTATGCTCAATACTTGATCGTAGCAGTATTTTTCGAGATAAATCGAAAATCGATTAATCGAGGTGTAAGATCAAAATGGAACACCCGGGTATGCATATATCGACGAAAAGAGAAAAGAGGACAAACCAATATGTTTCGTAAATGGACGGGTTCTTCCCTTCTTTACTGTAAAACTCACATAAAAAAATATCGAACAATACACAGCGGACGAATTGTTTGCAATACATAAATATACATATACACACTAGTAAAGATCGAGATAATCTTAACACGAAATGTTTCATATACAAAAAGAATTCGAATGTTACACTCGTTGACACGTCGTGTATTCAGTGAACGACTTTTTTGAGCTTTGGCATCTTTTTCGGGCAACTTTTCACGTGGCACTTCCAATGGCGTGCCTGACAATTCTCGTTGCAATAGAAGGCGACCTCACAGCCGAGGCACTTGAACATAGGTCCGGCACGGCCGCACTCGGAGCACTCGAAATTACCGACATTCATCGAGCCCGAGAGAACTTTGCCGAGGTTCGGTGTGTTGCATTTGCGGAAATTAGAGGACTCCAGCGTGTTAGCCTTGGAGATTTTCGACGAGCGGGAGGAATGAATTACGTTCGAGGGTGAAACGAAAGATGGCGTTGAGTTTGCGAGACGATGAGTATTCGGAATAGGGGAATTGGGGGGCCAAGCGTTGATTCCGGTGTAATTGTAATCGGATGACATGGGACCGAGCAAATGACTCGTACGCCAGCCACTTCCGGTCACCGGAAGTCTCGCCTCGCTGTAAGACCTCCCGTAAGCTTGCTGTTCCTGGGGATGTTGTTGCGGCCGTTGCGGTTGCTGCTGCAACAAATTTTTGTAATTCGCCGCGACTTCCGGACCGACGGAATTCAGTGAAATTCTGGGTTGAGCGGTCGCGACCGTGCAGTGTTGGTAATCCGGTGACTTTTTCGCGTGACCGACCGAGCTCGAAATCCCGTTCGCGTGTAACTTCGCATTCGCGTCACGCGATCCGTAGCTCATGGAGTCACCGTCGATTATCATACGTTTTGCCTCGCTACGCTGCTGGTGCTGCTGTTGCTGGATCGGCACGCGATAGGAAGCAGTCCTCTGGCTCATCGGACTACCGGGGAATGAGAGATTGCCCGGTGATAGTTGCGACGGCTGCTGACCGTTCAAGAGCCCTGATGCCGGACGCATCAAGGGATACTGCAGTATGGCGGCGCTATTCCAGAGCGAGGCGGCCGCCGCCATTGTCGGGTTGTAACTGTAAGCCATGCTGTAGTGGTCCAGCTGGCAGGGGCAAGAAAATACTGATTATTCGAAGAGCGTGATTTACTTTACTGTCTGGTAATTTTATATAATCTAGTGTTTCAATTCCAATAGCATTAGTACGTAAGGGGGCGTAGACAAATTACGTAACGCAAAAATTCCCAATTTTTGCCCCCCCCCCCCCCTACACGTAACGGGACCGCAACGCTTGGCCAGAACCCCCACCCCTATTCCGTTACGTAACGAGTGCTTTGTCGTCGATAATTGCGACTTTTTTCACAGACATTACGAATTATGAAAGGATCGGGTTTATACTAATTTTATGAAGTATACATTCATCAAGTTTTATACCAATTTTTATGACAAAATCTTGAAAATTAACCGAGATATATGCCTTGATATGACGACGAAAAAAAAATGTCTCTTCATTGTCCTGTCGATATCTTTATGAAAGGTATCTGTAAATGAAAAGTCAGCGATTTATCGATATCTATACAAATGTAGCTATAGTTATGCGTAGCCGTTTTTTCATTTTGGTTTTTTTACAAAATGCCGACAGTTTGGACATTTTTTTCTATTTTCAGGGCCCCTTTTTCTGTAATCAAGCAGTCTTTAAAAGGAGTAATTATCAAATGCTAAAAACACGGATACGTACAACCTTAGTCACTACGATCACAAAAATGTTTCCAAAAGAATTGAAAATCGGTTGATAAGTTTTTAAGTATTCGCTCGGACAAGGTCGAAAAAACGAGTTTCGAGAAAAACGCGTTCAAAGTTTTCGTTCTGTGTTTCTTGATATAAAGTTATGTTTTTTCTAGAATATTGATACTCACATTGAAGTATCTAATCGCGGGCAATATGACGGTTCTTTGTCTTCATGATAGTTCACAAAATAATAAGAGCCTGTACTCTATCTATTGTAAATGATGCCACACCTGTAGGGATTGAGGGCACTAACCGGTCGCGCTATCTGTTCTCACTAAAATTACTATAACTCCGTCAATTTTCGGACTTGTGAATAAAAATGTTGCCAACACATTTCTCAATACATGTACTTTCAAGAATTATATATTTTTTTTAATGTCCAAATTTTGCTTGCGGGACAGCGACTTTCCCCCTTAACTGACATTGCGTACAGGAAGCTGTGAGCTGTCCACGGTAAAATTGCACTCGAGGTTTAAATTAAAAACTTGTACATGCAGAAAATTTGCTATTTCTGGCCGTAACGCCTGTATTCAGAAAATATACCATAACGATTAGTGAAATTTTCATTAATATCTCTTTACCCCAATACTTTTAAGCAATACGCTTAAAACATATTAGGACGTTGAATAAGTTCTCGCTGTTTTCTAACAGATGGCGTTACTGAAACTGCGTGCGTGGGTAACGCCTACAAAGAAGTACTATAAGCAAGCTTGAAATTTTGTGTATGTCATTTCGCCGAAGTGTAAATAACTTTTCTTTTTCATAGTGTTAAACATGTCAAATTTTGTGCCAAAAGTAATGATTTTGATGTTGGAGGCATTACTTCATGAAGACTCATGTCCGACGCTAGCTAAACTTGCAGAATCATTAGGAGTTTATCACACGACAGTTTCGAAACGTTTGAAAGCATTAGGAATGATTTTTTTAAGGGGTTACCCCTAGTTGCGATTTTGAAAAAATCGATTTTTTTATTGCATTTTTTTTTAAGTATAAGTATCTGAGAATATGTCCTGAAAATTTCAAGTCGATCCGAACAAAATTGACTGAGATATGAGCGTTGAAAGAGAAGAATCCGTTGTGTAAACGACCGGCTAATTGAAACTTTAAACGCGTTTTTCTCAAAATGGCATTTTTGAAGTCGGTGATCAAGATTACTCGAACACTAATGAACCGATCTTCTTGAAATTTTGCAGGCTTATTTAATACATAAAAATGTAGTCTTTAATAGTTCGATTTTTTTTCGAAAAAAAAAATGGCCATTTTATAGCCAAAAAACGGCCGTTTTTTTTCGTTAAAATCCAACCATTAACTTTGACTGTCCGCCATTTTGTGAAAAATGAATATTTTTTAAAATCCTTCGATTAAAGACTAGTTTATACTTATATTTGACTAAATCCAACCGCATTTTTTTTTTCAGATGATCCACTTCGCCGCAATGTTGGTCACCGCAAACCGTGTATATAAAAACATTATTTCATTGACGGCCATTTGCCACTAAACAATGTAATATTTTTCAATAAAAAAATTACTGAAAGTTCTTCAAGATGTGTTCTTTAAGATGGTATATTGATCGATTAAAAAAGTTTTGTAGTTTTCTTTAAAAAAATTCATGAAAAAGGCCTTTTTTGCGCTACAAGTGGGGGTAACGCCTTAATGAAGCATCAATTTTCACGATAAAATAGCGAGAACTTATTCAATATCTCAATAACATTTCGAAAATGTTCTCTAAAAACTTTAAGTCTATTCGTTCAAAATTAAGGGCGTTATGGGCGTTTATAGGTAGGTTCCACGAACCGGCGAACTTTAAACTCTTTCTTTTCTCAAAATAACTTTTTTTGAATTGGTGCCCCCGATATCTAAAAAATCACCGCCCTGATGAACTTTGAGTTTTAGCTTGCCTTACATATCAAAAAGCAGTGGTTGAACGAAAGATTTTTGTTTTCGACCCATAAATGAAAATCGATACTTTCAGTTTGGACTGTGGCCATTTTTTAAAATCAACATCTTATTAGAACCTTCGTCCAAGCACTAGATAATTTCATGTCAAAACTGTATGCGTTGGATTTTTCAATTTCGGATGCTTTACTTTCGAAACAGCATGGTCTTTGCAAAATTCATCGTATCTACCATAAATATAAGTATTTTTCAATACAAAAATTGTAAAAGATACTCAAAACCGCATTCTTTAATGTAAAACAACAAAATAAAAAGCTGCACACGTTTTCTCAGAAAAAAGTCACGAAAATTCCTCCTTTTCAGGTCACAAGCTAGGTGTAACCCACGGTCTTATATACAGGTCTCGAAACTAAGGCGAATTTCAGTGGTGGGGCTAGGCACGCTAGTGTCCATGGCGCTGCTATCGTGGGGTGTCCTTCCCCCCTTACCCCGCCGCGTCCACGATAAACATAACCTATAACCTAACATAACCAAAACTTTATCGTCATAACGTGTTCGTGAATTCCGAGTACCGAAATGACTCGAACAAAACATATCAAAATAACAAAAAGGATTTCTTCTAGATTCAAATCACTCACGAGCTTTATAGAGAGAAAAAAAAATCGCTGATTCGGGATCGAACGCAAAATTTAACGGTCTCAAGTTCGGAACTGATCGACTCGGCCAAACTGTTTTGTTTAGGTTAGGTAATAAATATCGTACATATTTATCGCGGTCGCTTGGATTGAGAAAATTTGATAGTTCAGAGGCGGATGCGATTACCATTGTTGGAGAAGTGTTCAATAAATCTTTTAAACATTTTCTTTCGTACCAAGCATATACAAAATTATGATTAATATATATGGTCAGGGTCTACAGCGCATGCGCCATGTTCGGAAAAAGGGACGAAATTGCTATATTCCTTCTTTGTCGCACACGACACTCCGACACTATGGGCGAACCTTGCGGCGTAAATCTGAATTTCCGAACCTTGGACACTAAGTGGGCCTACCCCCACCACCGTCGTTTCAAGACCTCTGTGCAACACCGTCGTGTAACCCCCTTAACTAAATTCTTAACTTCTTATTTTAGCAGAATTAGTACCGTAAAATGGGGCTACTTCGACATTCAGGGTAATTTTGACAATTTTCGGAGCTACTTTGACAGAGCGCGAGAATACGTTTTAAATGTGTGCCCAGCGAGCCCGCTTGACCTCCTGTGGCGGGCGGCGGGTGCGGGGAATAGCCTTGAACAACAATTTGTTGTTCAAGTTTATCATAATGCTGCTAAAGTTGATTGTAATGTTGCTGAAGTTGACTTTGATCTTAATGACAATTTTAAGACTCATTAAGTGCCTATAATAGCACCCCAGGTACTTGATATTTTTATGTAAAATGTGTCCTTAAGGGAGGGAACAACTGTAACTGTCCATTTTCGAGCGTTTTCTTTGGATTTTTTTAAAGGAAAGGAACAAAATACATGGTTACAAGAGACTTTAGGTTTTATAAGGTATATATTGAAAAATGTAACAAAAAAATTATTTGTCACAAGTATACAAAATGGCGACGCACGAGTCACTATAGCACTACTGTTTTTCCGCCGACCCTCTCCGCGGCACGCAGTAGAACTGTCGTAAATTCAGTCCCGGAACGAAAAAGTGATATTTTTTCGTTATTTATTTTATTTGGAGCAGTCAAGTACGGGGGGAATTTCAAAATAACTTAAAGAAAAATAAAGACGAGTTTGAAAATAAGTTCGTTTTTTCAACCATAATTTTAATCTCAAAAGTAATATATTTTTTACAATTTTCGATTCCTCGAAAAAAGCGCTCATATTTGACTGTTAAGGGGCCAGTCCACTTTGAAAATTTCAAAAACTCGAAAGCAAGCAAGAATGAAGAAATCGACGATGATGAGCCATCAGATGGGATTTTGTACGGTGCAGGAATTGCCGATTGAGTTTAGGTAAGAGTTTTTCATAGTACAAACTTCAAACGCGTTTTTCTCGAAACAACGTTTTCAAAATCTATCTCCATCGTATCTCTAAAACTAATGAACCGATTCTCTTGAAATTGGAACCACGTATTGTAAACATGATTCGCAACAAGATGACCATTCATGGTTTTAAAATTTTTATTTTTACTCTTTTGTTTTGCGAAAAACTGCGAAAAACGCGTTTTTTAAAACTTTTTTCGTTTCTCATCTGCCATTTTTTTATTTTTTGATAAAGTTTATATCCGAGGGTCATTTTGTAGCTGGTGTCATACTGAATCTAATGGACTTTGATTTTTTTGGACTTTGATGGAGCTACCTAGCCCACCTATTTTTGAGGCATTGCCTTAAACTATAGTTTTTGCACTTAAAAATGGATAAAAATGAATTAAGATTTAAAAAAATGTATTTCAAGACTTTATTCATCAAGCCCAACAACTTTTATATTTATATCTTTTATAAAATCCTCAAAACAAAACGCGAAAATAGCCTTTTCTCGTGGCTCCAAAGTGGACTGGCCCCTTAAAGCAATCTAAGAAGCTACAGTTAAAACTTAAAGTTGATTGGACGAAAATTGTTTGATTTCTGCTGCCTCAATAACGATGACAATTTGGTTATAAAAAATCGTTGTTTTTCATCTAATTCCATGTATAATGCTCAAAATATTACATCTTTTATCAAAATAATTCCAAAGTAACCCTCAATCTTTGACATAAGTTGCATTTCTATGCCCTGTCAGAGAGGCCCCACACTCGGAGTTACTTTGACACTTTAAACAATGTATATATCAAATTGTGAGGGGGTTGTGGAGCTTGACTTTCTTATACATTTGATAGCCAAAGGACACACTGTTCTATTGGAGCAAGAAAAGTTGGTATCCAGGATATTAAAAAAAAGTTACTTACAAAAAACTTCCAAAACCTGTTCAAAGCAGCCCCGTTTTATGGCATCCTACTGAATTCTAGGACTCTTGTTTAAGGGGGGATTGTCTTTGTTTTTCGCAAAATTTACCGCTTTTTGGGAATTTTTTTGTGAAGAAAGTATACAACGGAAAACTTGTGAAACTTGGCATATAGTTTTATTGATCTGTTTACTACATACAAAAAAAATTTTAAACAATTTCATCAAAAAATCCGCCTCCCACCCCCCTCGACGCGCGATGGTCCTTTTGTGATGGTGTGCACGATTTCTCAAAAACTATTCAACCGATTGCCTTCAAATTTGGACAGAATGCTCAGCTGACATCCTTTTATCGTTTGATGAAGCAAAAAAGCAATACGTTTAATAGTTTTTTATTGATAACAAAAAATCGATCAATTTTTTTCGAAAAATCGATACTTCAAGTTCAAAACGTCACCAAATCGTCATTTTTTTTCCCCTTCATCGAACGATAGCTATATGTGTCTAAAGTAAAATGCTTTTTGGGTTTTTGTTGCAGGATGAACGTGAAGGCTGTAATCGTGCACACCATCAAAAAAGGACCATCGCGCGTCGAGGGGGGTGGGAGGCGGATTTTTTGATGAAATTGTTTAAAAATTTTTTTGTATGTAGTAAACAGATCAATAAAACTATATGCCAAGTTTCACAAGTTTTCCGTTGTATACTTTCTTCACAAAAAAATTCCCAAAAAGCGGTAAATTTTGCGAAAAAAAAGACAATCCCCCCTTAAGTTGCATTAGTATTCTACAAAGTTGCATTATTGTTATCCAAGTAAAAACAATATTCTACTAAACTTCACTGTTGTCATTCCAAGAGAATCGGCAATAAACTAAATTCGAGTATTTTTATTTCAGTAGAATTGATATTCTACCAAACCCGATCATTTTTATCTCAGTAGAATTAATATTCCATTAAATTCTGGTACCTCTTTTTCTAATAGAATTACTATTTCACTATATTCTATATTCTAACAGTAAAGTAAATTAAAAAATCCGGAGACACGTTTCGAGTACTTTTAAACGAGGAACAAAACAGCATAAATTTTCAGTTTTCTCGATGGACGTTTTCAAGGTGATGTAAAGGTCAACAATTTTTTATATGAAAAACTATTGTTTTTTTTCATAGAAGGATACCAAAATGTAGACATTGATGAACCATTCAAATGTTGTTTCTGACTTTTTCGTCTAAAATCAATATAAATAGGTGTTTTCGAGTGACTAACTTCTAGCGAATGACCCTTCGTATGAATTGTCTCCAAATATTGGATAAATGAAAATAGAACGGACATTCAAGAATACAAGAATAGCCACGATCCTCCGAGCTTACGTAATTTCTCGCGTAAAATCCCGCCATGGCGATTGGTGAGCACACACCCGGCTCGAGGGGTGGCGGCGGTCGAGAATGTGGCAAGGGCACGTTGGCCGCACCGTAGGACTGCATCAAGGTTTCTTGCTGTTGCTGTTGCTGCTGTGCGGGCGCCTCTTGCCATTGCTCGCTTCTCCATTGTTCGGCGCCAGCGGGATGATTCTCGTTGACGGTGTTTCGCACGGTGTTTTGCACTTCGATCGTTTTTACCGCGTCAGGAGTGATGACCTGAAGGGCGGAACATTTCAGGGTCAATATTTTGAGGCGAGATATACATTTACAACGATAAAAAAATCGATTAATGTTGGTTTCTTCTTTGAACGATAGAACTACATATGTAACATATTTTCTACTGTACAACAAAACTACTAAGGTAAATGTCCCAATTATTGAACACTATCTTGTATTTTATTATTTCTCATTCACCTGCATGCATTTACTTATTTATAAAAATTTCATTACATATATGGAACTTTTAGCTATCGAAATGTTACCTTACTTGTGCAAAGAAAACTTTAATTAATAGAGAAAAATATTATTTAATCAGCAACGGTGATCCGATTTGACGCCTCGTGGTAACTGTTATCGTTTTTGCTAAGACGCGCCGCTTCATGCGTAAGGGCATAAAAAATTAAAAAACTGACGCATCTCAAAAAGTAGTTAAACAGCTTTTGGAAACGAAGTTCTTCCCTTATGCAAAAAAGAGGGGACTGTTTAAAAATGTTTACTTCATGCAAGATGGAACGACGCCGCACCGGACTCATGAGGTGTTTGAAGGTATTAATCGCGTATATGGGACTCGAGTAATCGGTCTGGGGTACCCTAAATTTGCTCAAGGCGGACTAGAATGGCCTCCGTACTCACCGGCCCTGAACCCTTGTGATTTTTTCTTGTGAGGTTACATTAAAGATCATTGTTGCGCTAAAAACCCCAGCACAGTAGAAGAACTGATCGCGGCCATCCAGGAAGTGGTTCGCGGCATTAGGAACGATATGTTGGACACAGTTTTTCACAGTTTTCAAAAGAGAATTGATTTTTGTGCACAATCTAACGGTTCGCACTTCGAAAATATCTATCATTAATCACTGTACTTTTTCGTTATTTTTATAAGATGTAATAAATTGACATAAAAAATATTTGACTGGGTTTTATTTATATGCGTTTAAAACTGCAGAGTTTCCTCTATTTAAAGCAATTTGGCTTTTCTGATTCTGTGCACGTGTTTTAAAATGACAGTCGATTAGTTTCAGCAACTTCCTATTGGACACCCTGTACATGTCCACTTCTGAGAAAAAGAAAAGGTTCAGTGTACCCACTGTTGCCACCGTCTCCACCTTGACCTTATACTTTGAAAGACTTTCTTCTGATGAAAATTACATTGTAACCACAAATATGTATACAACATGCTGGGAAAAAATAATTTATTCCAACCAATGTGTTACTGGAAAAAAATGCGTCATTCTGACCTTTTAAATTGGACTTCCAGAGAGGGATACCCCGTTAATACATGTGTCGTAAAAATTCACATATAGTGCGTTTCGATGGTCCATAAAAAAATTCCGAAAAAAGGGTTAAGGGGTAAGGCCACAGTAGAATTTTCCAAAATTCGATTTTTTTTCTCGCTAAAATGGTGCTTTATCATCATAAGAATAAGTTACTATTCGATTTATAGCAAGAACGTTTTTTTTTACCCACCTTTGAGCGTATAACGTAAGCCCACCTCTGGCACTATCATAGAGTACCTAAAACTTTAAGGGGCTATACCAGTGTGACACTTTAAAAAAATCGAATTTTTTTTGTCTTTTTCGACAGTTTATACTTTCAAGAATATCATTATCATTTATATAATTTATATCAATATCATTTTATCTTGCAAAAATCGATAGTTAAATCTTTAACCGCGTTTTTGTCGAATTTAGGTTTTTCAAATTTGCTGGCATTGTAACTCAAAGAGCATTTATCCGATTGACTTGAAATTTGAAATGAGTACTGTTGCATATATTTACTCTATAATGACATAGGATATTTTTGATTGGATAAAAATTGACGATTTGGCATAGAAAAAAAGGACCATTTTATAAGCAAGATAACAGACTTTTTTCATAACTACGCCATTTTGTTAGATTTTGATATTTTTCGAAAATCCTACGTCATTGTACAGGAAATACCTTCCAGTTTAACGACATTTTTTCCTTTTTCGGTTTCAGCTACTCAATCGGCCGGAATCATGTCAGCAGTGGAGGAGCTTTTTTTTTAGCGCGTCCGAAGGCAGCGCATAAGTCACGTGGATCTCAATATTTTTCTTTGAAAAAGTTTTGTAATATAGGTCGAATATAGCCAAATAGATTCTTAATTTTCTGAAACATTTAATTGAGTACTTTTCTTCCAAAAAATTCCCGAAAATTACCCAAATTTTCATCGTTCACACTGGTATAGCCCCTTAAACGTATTTTTCTCAAAACAGCTTTTTTCCAATTGGCGTGACTTCAACAATTTTCTTCAACAATTTTCACTCGATTTACTTCCAATTTAAAAGTTATGTTCCTCATTGCATTTCGCAGAGAAGTACGTACGGAATTTCTGATTAATCGGAAACTTTTCATTTTACGAGCAGTTTTATACGAAATTCTATAGTAGAAATTAGAAAAATATTCGGATCGAATCAATGTTTAGAATCTTTTTTGTTGGAAGGTAATATCTGGAAAACGAAAAACCGATCTACTGACCTATCCTACACAATCGGGCAACGTTCATGAGTGGAAAATATCATCACAATCTCCGGAAGAAATAATTTTTCATATGCAAAGTATTCGGCGAAAAATAGTCACTATAAAAATGTTTTTAAAAAACCGAATGGGATTGTTCAAACATACGCACTAGCATCACTCATGAGTGAATAAGGCAATAAGAATAATGTGATTCTTTTAAGGTTTTGTAAATGTGGTATATAATAATTTTTAATGCCCTCACGTTTTTATCCTATTTTTGCCTATTATCGAATAACTGAGCGTAGTAATTAAAATACCACAAACGATTTAGTCCAAGCTATGGATACTGGTCCGTTTCCTATAATGCCCAAACCTGGCCCTATTGTGGCAATCGCTGTCGGGATTGCCATGATAGGACCCACAAAGGCCCTTATTATGCCAACCCCTGTCGGGATTGCCATATAAGGGCCTTCAAGGGCTCATTTGAGGGTTCTTTGATAGGGAAAGCCTCAAATAAGCCCTTAAAGGCCCTTATTTTTATGAGGCCTTGTCAAAGGCCCTTATTTTATGCCCTGTCAATTTTCCACACGGGGAGGGTTGAAACATCACCTGAAAGGCACTGGGTTGTTCAACGACGACGGGGACTTCCGGTAGCTTGGTGTTGTCTTCGATAACCTGGTTGTTGGACAACGTAGCGATCCAACTGGCGAGAGTAGGGAACCTCTCACAGATGGATACATCATTGGCATTGGTTTCCTCGATGTCCTCGTCCCTGAGTGTGACGACAACGTCTTTGGCACTCTTCTCCTTGCAGTCTTCCTTCTCGTCTTTGCTCGTCTCATACACGGAATCCGTCGATGCAGCCTTGCCTCTGACCTCGTCGATTATTCGCAACTCCACGTGCTTCGTCTCGTCAGCCCCATTGCTACTTTTCTCGATCACAATGTCGAGTGGACTTGCGGAGCGTTTTATCGTCGGTTCGATGATTTCCAAATTGTCCAGCCGTAGCTTCGTCTCGGTTGGAATTTTCGGCTCATCGTAAACCTCCATAACGTCTGGAGAATTACTGGACGACACGTCGACATCGCTTTTCGCGATTTCCACGTGATCGTTCGTCGTACTCGAGGTGGCGACGACTTCCTCGCGCTCGAAGTCATTCTCGCAATCGTTCTTGATGACTTCACCGATGATAATCGGCGATGCGATCGAGCACGTGGGAATCTTCGATTTATTCCGCGACGCCGAGGATCTTCTTTGCTTCGAGCGTCTCTTGCGACCACTCGACGTTGTTTTTTCGTCGCAAGAGTCGTCCGTGCAATCCGTCAAGGTTACGTACGCAGGTGGCAATATTGGCGGACTGTTGCGCAGCTCGCTCGGCGATCGCACGGTCTCGTAATTCGTCGGCAACTTGGGCGAGAGCTTCGGCGGCTCGAGACACGGCGAGGAATGCCGCGACGAAGAATTCGAGCTGCAAACTAACCTCGACGACAATTTCGCCTTCTCCGGGTCACGGTGCGTCGACGATCTTCGCTTCGGTGGCAACGAGTCGTAGGCTCGACTCTCCACGGCACTGTCCTCGATGTACGAAGTAACCTCCGGCAACTCGGTCAACACCTTTTCCAAATTTTCTATCTGGTTCTTGTAGCGATTCAATTTTTGACGGATTTGCCTGGTGAAGAGAAAGATTGGCAGACAGGTAAAGGAGGGGTCGTTGAAGTGGTTGGGGATGCATAGTAAAATGGGGCTGCTTTGAACAGGTTTTGGAAGTTTTTTTACACTGAGAAAACAAAATCATTGATCCAATATCATTGGTGTTATTAAATGCAATTTTGTGTGATTCCCGTGCAGAAATTTTGACCGGGATACCCTATGTCCGATCAAATCCCGATCAGGATTTGTCATGGATTCCCCAAAACCGGATCCCGGTTAAAATCCAACTTGCATCAGTATCGGCATATGTACAACGACGATGGCATCATTTTGAAAATTTTGGCGTCACGTGTATTTTCTGTATTACTATGGAATTCCTATCTATAGATAGGAATTACATAGTACCCGTGCAGAAATTTTGACCGGATACCCTATGTCCGATCAAATCCCGATCAGGATTTGTCATGGATTCCCCAAAACCGGATCCCGGTTAAAATCCAACTTGCATCAGTATCGGCATATGTACAACGACGATGGCATCATTTTGAAAATTTTGGCGTCACGTGTATTTTCTGTATTACTATGGAATTCCTATCTATAGATAGGAATTTCTGTCTATAGATTCCTATCTACAAAATTCCTATCTATAGATAAGAATTACATAGTAATACCGAAAATACACGTGATGCCAAAATTTTCAAAATTATGCCATCGTCGTCGTACATATTCCAATACTGATGCAAGTTGGATACTAACCGGGATACCGGTTTTGGGGAATAAGTCTCTGTTTATACCCGCCGACATGTCGGTGGGTATAAACATGTATTTAAGACAAATTAAAATCAAATTCACAATGATTAGATTAAAATTTACACCAACCGTGAGTTCTTACGTATTTCGAGAGAAAACATTTCGTCGAGGCAAAGAAATTTTTGCAAAAAAAAGTGAGTTTCAAATATTACATTATAAATATGAAAAAAATCACAAAATGAGTTGTGAATTTCCTCAAGTTGAAGAAAATAAAAATCGAATTCACGACAGTTATATTAAAATTTACACCACAAGTGTAAACGTATTTTGAGAGAAAACATTGTGTTGAGGCAAAGAAATGTTCGCACAAAAAGTTATGTGCAAAAATTTCTTTGCCTCGAGGCAATGTTTTCTCTCAAAATACGTACGAACTCACTTTTGGCGCAAATTTTAATCTAATAATTTTGAATTTGATATTAATTTGTCTTAAATACGAAAAAATTCACAATTAATTTTGTGAATTTTTTTGTATTTATAATTTCTTGTCAATACATTTGCATTCACAGATTTTGATGTGAATTTTTTTAATTCACATCAAAATCTCGCGATGAGCGCGATCTGCCATTTGAATCTTTGGACAAATTTTTTTTTATTGATAGTTTAATGCACCAAAACTTTATAAATGTTATTTATTTTTATAATAAATTTAACATGTCATAATTCCATTTTTGACATTGTATTTCAGCCTGTATTCACCCGTGATCCTTCCCAGATTCCTCAATGATTCCATGGGGAATCTATTTAGAGTCATTAAAGGATCCCGTTCTGGATCCCGACTGGGAGCCCGGGATACAAGTCAGAATCCAGCTGTACCCCTGCCAAAATTTCTGCACGGGTTCAATTGTAAAATTGTTGGTGTAAATAATCAGATTTATTAGTCCGAACAAAACTCTATTGAATTTAATAACATGATGAAATTGAAAGTTTTTTTTCAGTCAAAAGATATATTGTTAGCCGAGAACAATATATTATTGGAACTAACTAAAAAATTAACGCGAACAAATTATATACACGGAGAGAATTGAATGTTAAAAATTACCGTGCTGTAACGGTAACCAGATGACAACCCTGAAACTTCGCTTATTATTGCTGAGCAAAACACAGATTTTCACGAAAATAAAATAAAATTTCTTCTTCAGATAGAAAACTTTACCAAACTTTCTAGTACATTTTGATGTAAGTGTAACAAAATACGCAAAACTTAAATGTGAAAAATATAAAATATCAGCGAAATTTTATTGTGCATTTTATTACTTTATGCCTTTCAAAAATGTCTATAAAAAAATCGTATCGTCTTTGTAACAGTTATTTTAAGATTTATTATAAAATCTAATGAGTGTTATAGGAAAATGCATTGTGCTTTCGGTAAAAATTATCATGCGCGCTTGGTTAAAATTATCGTGCGGTACGGTACGGTAATTTTGAGGCACTGCATGATTAAAATTCCCCTCAAACCTTTACCTTCAGAATGGCACGGTGGTGGGGCTAAGTAGGGGTGCACGGTCTCGTTTCAGTGGTCAATCTATTCCTTATGTGGTGCGATGGGAGTTCCCAAAAAAAAATTCGTCTAAACTGCGTGCACTAACTGCTTACGAAAATTTTAAGAGTGAATACGATTTTACGATTTTAAATGATGACGATAATATGTGCGCAAATTAGTCACATCACTCAAGCCTACGATGGTACGAAATGTATTGTAAAAAAATGGTAGTATTAAATGAAAAATAAATTCTAATAATTAAATTTCTCTCCTTATCCGTTTGTTGAGCATACCAATTTATATGAAAGAAAAAAAATTCCCAACAAAAAACAAACAGCGTTAATTTGTACCAATTTTTCGATAATAAATAATATTTATTATCATTTCGGTTATTATTATGATTATTATCGCATCAGTCTTTGAAGAAAAAATACATTTCATTAAGGAACCGGTGCGATGGTCTAGTGGTTAGCGTACTGGCCACTAAACCAGCGGACGGGAGGTAGTACAGTCGTGCTGTATATTGGAATCGGAAAAAAAATTAGAAGAAGGCTAGTTTTTTGACAGGTGATTTTGTAGGTGCCACGGGTGTTAAAACCAAGTTTGCCTAAAAATAGGGGTGTAGGGTTTTTTTAGGGGTTGGGGGTGGATTAATTCCAAACTACAACCCCTACGAGGTCGGCGCCGGGAGACAAAATGTTCAGAAAAATCTGGGTTCTATTTTTGTCCATAGCGCCGAAGTCGTGGAAGTTCATTTTGGGGGTGAAAAAGTGGGGTGAAATTTTGAAAAATCAGTTTTCATTCGATTAATCTTTAGGACAAATTCATATAATTTTTGTTCAAATGGAAACGTTGTCGCCCTTGAAACGACGCGTCGATCGAGTATTCGATCAACCCTCTCCAATAATATCTTCACCCCCAAAAGAATTGTTGAAGAATTAACAAAAAAAATTGTTTATCGAATAACTCAAAAACAATCGATTTTTCGGGGATGGTTCAAATGTACGAAATGTAGAGAATAATGTTCTCTATATTTTCGTTCCTATGGACAACCCTTGAATTATGCATTTTCGAATCCCTCTCAGGGGTTGAAAATTCAAAATGAAATTTTGGCGAAACTATTGACCGAAACTAAAGAGATGCGAGTTTGGCGCTTTGGATAAAAATGTAGCTGAGGGTTCAAGCTGTAAATTCTTCCACGGCGGCGAATTCGTGCGGTCAATAGTTTTCCCAGAATTTCATTTTGAATGTTCAACCCCCGAGCGGGGTTGGAAAATGAAAATTCAAGGGTGGTCCATAGCAACGAAAATATGGAGAAAATTATTCTCTACATTTCGTACATTTGAACCATACCCGAAAAACCGATTGTTTTTGAGTTATTCAATAAAAACTTTTTTGGTGGTTGTTTTTTAACCATTTTTTGGGGGTGAGGATATTATCGGAGAGTGATGATAAAATACTCGATCGACGCGTCTTTTCAAGGGCTACAACGTTCCCATTTGAACAAAAAGTGTACGATTTTTTTTTAAAGAGTTATTGAACTAAAACTGATTTATCAAAATTTCACCCCACTTTTTCACCCCCAAAATGAACTTCCACAACTTCGGCGTTATGAACAAAACTAAAGCCCGGATTTTTCTGAACATTTTGTCTCACGGCGCCGACCTCGTAGGGGTTGTAGTTTGGTATTAATCCACCCCCTACTCCTTTCATCCTCTAAAAAAGAACCCTAGACCACGATTTTTAGGCAAACTTGAATTTAGCACCCATGGCACCTACAAAAACACCTGTCAAAAAACTGGCCTTCTTCTAATTTTCTTCGATTCTGGACTTTTTCAGCGACAGCACGACCCGGGTAAGGTCCCGGGTTCGAAACCCAGTCGGCGTACATTTCGTCGTGAAATATTTTTCTTCGGCATTTCGGGGCGAAATAAGACACAGAGGGGGAAGTCGGCTGGGCCGCAAGAGGGAGGGAACAGGGAGAAAGGTTGAGAAAAAAGGTAAACAAAACAGTAGAGCAAAGAAAACGGTCATAATGAGGGGAAGATGTATATATTTTACCAGCCTTATAGAGAATTTTTCTTCTGAGGTTGATGCAGGTAAATTTTACTGTGCAGTACCGTAAAAATACCCTACGGTGCCGATGTTAATTTTTAACCGACAGTAGGTAAAATTTCATCTACGTATTTGAAATTTTCTGTAACGTGAATTAAAAAAAACTTGTCGCATACGAATTATTATGTTTTTCTCACTTGTCACCACATTGAAATATATCACGGTAATTTTTACCGTGAAATTCACGGCAAAAATTACTTTTTAATTCTCTCCGTGTAGTTTTGAATGCATTTCCTGCAACGAACAAAAAAGCGTTTCAATTCATAACATGAATATTGTTGATTCGAGTATACGAGAAAAATTGAATTGCAGAATTTCTCTTTTGATTCACATAAAATTTCTATTCAGTAAATATGTTTTTTTTATTTTTTCCCCATATCCGATATTGATTTCCAAGTACATTATATGTTAGAATATTAATATTTTATTTTCATTGAAAAATATTAAGCAAATGTCTGAATTGGTTAAAAAATTATACTAAAATAAAATTTCGTTCTTGCGCATTTGGTTGAAAAATTCAACCAAATCATGGCCAAGCGCCACCGAAACTATAGGTTTGAGGAAACTCATAGTTCTCGGAGTAACCGCTAGAAGCCGCACGCGCGCTCGTTTCTCGTAAGCGTAGCGACAACCGAAAATCTACTTAAGGGGGGATTGTCTTTTTTTTCGCAAAATTTACCGCTTTTTGGGAATTTTTTTGTGAAGAAAGTATACAACGGAAAACTTGTGAAACTTGGCATATAGTTTTATTGATCTGTTTACTACATACAAAAAAATTTTTAAACAATTTCATAAAAAAATCCGCCTCCCACCCCCCTCGACGCGCGATGGTCCTTTTTTGATGGTGTGCACGATTTCTCAAAAACTATTCAACCGATTGCCTTCAAATTTGGACAGAATGCTCAGCTGACATCCTTTTATCGTTTGATGAAGCAAAAAAGCAATACGTATAATAGTTTTTTATTTATAACAAAAAATCGATCAATTTTTTTCGAAAAATCGATACTTCAAGTTCAAAACGTCACCAAATCGTCAATTTTTTTTTTCCCTTCATCGAACGATAGCTATGTGTCTAAAGTAAAATGCTTTTTGGGTTTTTGTTGCAGGATGAACGTGAAGGCTGTAATCGTGCACACCATCAAAAAAGGACCATCGCGCGTCGAGGGAGGTGGGAGGCAGATTTTTTGATGAAATTGTTTAAAAAATTGTTTGTATGTAGTAAACAGATCAATAAAACTATATGCCAAGTTTCACAAATTTTCCGTTGTATACTTTCTTCACAAAAAAATTCCCAAAAAGCGGTAAATTTTGCGAAAAAAAAGACAATCCCCCCTTAAACGCCGGAGAAACTCTAAAGAGTATTGCTTTTTTAGTACTGTCGGGCTGTCGCTGAAAAACCGCGGAATCGGAAAAAATTAGAAGGCTAGTTTTTTGACAGGTGATTTTGTAGGTGCCGCGGGTGCTAAATCCGAGTTTGACTAAAATTCGGGGTGTAGGGTTTTTTTAGGGGATGAAAGGAGATGGGGGTGGATTAATGCCAAACTACAACCCCTACGAGGTCGGCGCCGTGAGACATAAGCCGTGAGGCGGAATAAGTTTCCGCCGTTTGACAAGAGATTACCCCACCAGGAGGTTATGGTTGGAACTGTCAGATGTAAAACTTCACATCGTAAGGTTGGACATCTGGCAAGACCATAATCTTGAAACATTAGCGATTTTGTATCAGCATCACATAATTTTTTTCGTGCGAAAATATCGAGTTTGTGCCGAACAAGCGTCATTTGCAGGAACTTTTGATTTACTTCTTTAATTGGAAGAAATCTGCAGCTGAGGCGTATCGATTGCTTGTAGAAGCATATGGTGCGGCTGCTTTAAGGAGGTACGGTGATTGGAGCGAGTTCAAGATAAAAGTCCGATTTTTTTGTATAGTATTGTCGAGACCTTCGTCCATGCGTATGCGGAGTTTCCACGAGATTTACCGTACACTTTCCGAGTTATTAATTGTTATAGTTGGTGAATTAGCCACACGTAGACGATAAAATGTGCCTGTCCTCTCATACGAGGGTGGGGTGAAAAGTTTCCGGCCTGACCAAGAGATGGTGCCACTAGGTCTAGTTTTGGAGCAGCGTCCTACAGTACCATTTCTACCGAGCTTGTATGTACAGTTTCAGCCCATCGCTACGTTAGTTTGCGTTTGAGAGCACATTGCGCGAGACGCTTTCGTTGTTTTCGTAAAAATGGAAAAATTGGAAAAACGTGCTGTCATCAAATACTTCCATTTGAAAGGTTTTACACCAAAACAAATAAAAGAAGAGATGGATTCAGCACTAGGAGACTCCTCCCCATCATATTCAACTATTAAGCAGTGGGTTTCTGAATTTAAAATGGGTCGTGTGAGCACCTCTGACGAGCCTCGCTCGGGACGGCCCGTTGAAGTCACAACTTCAGAGATGATTGAAAAAATCCATAAAATAGTGTTGGAAGACCGCAGGTTGAAGGTGCATGAGATAGCTGAGACCTGTAGGATGCCAGCTGAACGTGTGCGAAATATTTTGCACAACCATTTGAACAAGGAAAAGCTGTGTGCAAGGCGGGTGCCGCGTTTGCTAACGCTCGACCAAAAACTGCTTCGAAAAACCATTTCTACCGACAATTTGGCGCTGTATAGGCGTAATCCAAACGAATTTTTGCGTCGATTTATAACTGTTGATGAGACATGGGTCCACCACTACACTCCTGAAAATAAAGAACAGTCAAAACAGTGGGTTGGAAAAGGGGAACCAACCCCAAAGAAGGCAAAAACAATTTTATCGGCAAACAAGGTTATGGCTACTGTTTTTTTGGGATGCGAGATGAATTATATACATTGATTACCTTGAAAAGGGTAAGACTATCACTGGTCAATACTACGCAGAGTTATTGCAACGTTTGAAGCACGAGGTGCAAATTAAACGACCTCATTTGGCGAAGAAAAAAGTTTTGTTTCATCACGATAACGCACCAGCGCATTCGTCGATTGTTGCCATGTCCAAAATCCACGAATTGAAGTTTGAATTGATGCCGCATCCTCCCTACTCTCCAGACTTAGCCCCCAGCGACTATTACCTGTTTCCTAACCTCAAAAAATGGCTTGGCGGAAAAAGATTTAAGAGCAACGTAGAAGTTATCGAAGCTGTAAATCAGTATTTTGAGGAGCTTGACGAATCTACGTTTAAAACTGGTATAACTAAATTAGAACACCGTTATGAGAAATGTATCAGTGTTGATGGAGATTATGTTGAAAAATAAAGCAAAAAAAAATTGTTAAACATCGTTTTTCTTGGTCAGGCCGGAAACTTTTCACCCCACCCTCGTATATCGATTTTTTTGTGCTACTTGGAGCCAAGAAACACGTAAAAAAACTGACGGTTGCGTTCGTTGAATCTTTGTGATCGATAAGGCACCTTGAATTGGAAAACTCACCGCAGAAATGAGCAATAAATTTAGAAATAAAGTCGCAAAAACCGAAGTTTTCGGAGAGCGAGACTTCTCGTGACGTAAGAGCAGCCATCTTGTTCGACTTGTGGCAACGCCGGATACCCGCGCAAATTTGATTCGTCTATCGGATATTTTGAACGCGAATTAAAAATGATATTGTGCCAAGCCGTACATTTTTTAATGGATTATAAAGGGCCTTTCGTCGATATTTACTTGAAGTTCTTTTACGTACAGCAAAGGCATCTCAATTTTTCTGGCGACATGTACCTATACAACGCATCTATATATAAATTGAGCATGTGAGAACCGTCATATAAAATAAACGTTCCTTTCTATACCTGCAAATATTGTGAAAATTGGGAAAGGGAAAAAGAACACAACAATCGATGAAATATGTTTTGACTTTGGACAGATTGGACATTGGACATTGAGGTTAACTTCAACGCGACGTTTTTTATTTGTAATCGCAATGTTATCTTTTCATTTTCTAATTCTTGTCCGTCAGAACCTACATTCGTCTCTAAACTGGACTTCAGGTGCAATCCCGTTACTCTTTTGATAAACTTCCACAGTATTTTCATTCTCCATGTTAACCGGCTACAAAAAATAATAAGCCGAGCGCGTGGAACCGATGACAGCCACCGAAAATGCAACGATGCTAAACGTCAACGATATGGCGTACTACTAAAGTCGAGTAGTAGATTATTAAGGTTGTTTCCATATTATAAAAATAATAGGAAACTCGAAATTCAATACTTAAAAAATATTTCTCGAAAAATAGGCTATATACATATATCTAAAACGTAGCGGTATTGCGGCGTGAAATAGACTCTAAGTTTACTAGCATGGTCATCACCGTAACTCCTTAAGTGAGAGAACCTGTGAGTGGTTTCAAAAGTTTAAGAACGGTGAGTTTGACGTCGAAGACAAAGAACTTAGCGGCAGGCCGAAAGTGTACGAAGACGCGGAATTGGAAGCATTATTGGAGGGAGATTCGTGCCAAACGCAAGAAGAACTTGCACTTACATTAGGAGTGACTCAACAAGCAATTTCACATCGTTTAAAATTATTTGGAATGTTTCAAAAGCAAGGAAATTGGGTTCCGTATGAACCGAAGCCGACAAACGTTGAACGCCGATTTTGCACATGTAAAATGCTGCTTGCCAGGCATAGGTCAAAACCTAATTGGAAACACTCAGTTGGGAAGTTTTACCCAACCCGCCGTATTCACCAGACATTGCTCCCTCTGACTATCATTTATATCGATCGATGACGCACGGCCTGTCTGAGCAGCACTTCACATCATATGAAGGTACCGAAAATTGGGTCGATTTGTGGATAGCCTCAAAAGATGGTTCTTCTGACGCGGTATCCATATGCTGCCAGGAAGATGGGAAAAAGTAGTGGCTAGCGATGGACAATACTTTGAATAAAACATAAAGTACCGTTCTTTTACGATAATTGCTCAATTTTTTATAAAAACGGCGGAGACTTGTTTGTACTCCCAATAACTTTTTTACCGGAACCTGGCTAGGGGACACTTGGTACACGTTTTTATGGGAGAGTTCATCCCCCGGCTCAAGTGTCCCTTAGTTATTGTTTTTCTTTCCTCTCAGAATTTCAGCAAACGTTTCAAGTAGCCTATTCAAGATGATATTAGTGCAATCGCTGAATATAAAGTTGGGACGAAACTGCCGGGTTCAAAGCTAAAATCGTCATCAAAGAGAATCATTAGCATGGAGTCTTCAAACTCATTGGGAAAGTTCAAAATTAAAAAGTAGATGAAAAGGAGATAGGTAACTTTGAGAAAGATCATTAATTTAAGGGGGGAAATCACAGTAGCACACAAAAAATAGGCATATTTTCGGGAATTAATTTTGGCTGAATAAAAGTATGAAGGCGCCTTTTTTTGAGCTCGCCGAAGACATAACTCGAGCAAATTTTCACCGATCGACTTGAAATTTCGACAGTAGCTTCGAAACATCTTTCTCCACGGAGCTACGTAGGATTTTTTCGATATATTGATTTTTCGCAAAATGGTGCATGTTTGAAAATAAAGTTAAATTTTTAACAAAAAAAAACGCCATAAAATCGTCGATAAAAAAAAAGTAAGCCATATAAAATAAAAAATCCTACGTAGCTCCGTGGAGAAAGATGTTTCGAAGCTACTGTCAAAATTTCAAGTCGATCGGTAAAAATTTGCTCGAGTTATGTCTTCAGCGAGCTCAAAAAAGGCGCCTTGGGGTATATGCTGCGCAGCCGCCATTTAAAAAAAAATTTTATTGAAAAAATTACATTTTGTACTTTTTTAGTATTGCTATAAAACCTACTTTACAGATTTTCGATTGATACTTTTATTCAGCCAAAATTAATTCCCGAAAATATGCCTATTTTTTGTGTGCTACTGTGATTTCCCCCCTTAAGATGAAATAGAATTGCTTGATTACCTTGAAGATATAATGATACCTAAATGATTTCAATTGATTTACTCGGAACAGAACATTTCGTTAAGTTATAAATAATAATATGTAGAATTTATTAGATACTAATGTGTTTTTGACCAAGCAGATTTTGTTTATATTTTTTTTAAATGAAGATATCAACTTTCTCTACAAAATAAACCAACGTCTAGGTAAAAAAAAATTAATTTGTTATTATTGTTCTTACAACAAATATCATTCGTTTTTCGATGTTTTTCGAATTTTAGCCGCTATTCTTTTAATTTGTATGTTTCATCAAATAATGTAGGTTCAGTATGTGGAGGAACATCCCCTGAAGAGAATAGCGTTTGGGAATTGCCGAAAACTTCAACTAGCGGCTCGGAATCGTGGCAATAAGGGAGCAGTGCATGAAACGCGTGGTCTTCTTTATCCGCCCATATTCCCTTATTTATATTTTTAAAACCTCAACCACTGAATTTAATAGCCAAAACTCCAATAAAACCGTTGCAAAGACGAAAATGTCTGTATGTTGTTTCGGTTCTTCACAAATGCCATTTGAATTTTATCCCATTTTCAGTCTATTTTCGTTGCACAGTCCCTTTAAAGGGTCTTCTCACTTCAGAGGCTAAGAAAGGCTATTTTCATGAATTTTTTGGTAGGTTTATATTGTAGATATTGAAATAAAAGTTGTTACACTTAATAAATACACGTTCGAAGTACTTAAAAAAAATTTATTTATTTAAGTCACTATTTATAGACGAAAATGGTAGTTAAAAAAATGTCCTTGAAAATTGTAGGTCTGCGCTGTTGATGAAATATCGAAGATAGATCATCAAAAAAAAAAAAAAAAAAATTAAACGGTTTTAGATTAAGTATGTTAATGGCTGTAGCGCATATCATACGATTTTTTATTTATGCAAAAATAACAGTATAGCGGACATTTTTCGAAAAAATAACGTGTTTTTTACCGCTTTTGGCAAGAAAAAAATAGTAAATGTCAAAATTTAAAAAAATCCTCGTTATGCGCTATAGCTGTAGTTGTAAAGAATATGTGGTTAAGGGGAGGGTAGGGGTTTCAGCGTGAAAAAAAAAACATTTTTTTGCGAATTTTTTTCATCTATATGGATAGAGTAAATTTATTGAAACCTTTTGTACATCGTTAACTGTCATTTCAAAAACATTCCGTGAAATTTGTACAGGAAAATATCCACAAACAAGCCGGTGCCGCGTTTTTCTCGAAACCACTTTTTCAAAGTTTTCGTGAAAAATAGCACTTTTCACTTTACATGACCACCAAAAATTTAGAAATGAAAAAAAAAAAAAAATTATCAAAGACCGTTGGGGGGAGAATTTGATGATGCTTTGACTAAATTTTAATGGGACTTGATTTCAGATCATTTCTAGCTGAGATACAGTGAACACCGCAAATCGTCTTTTTCCAAAGGCGTTCTTGGAAAAACTTTGTCACCGGCTTGTTTGTGAATATTTTCGCGTACAAATTTCACGGAATGTTCTTGAAATGACACTTGACAATGTACAAAAGGTTTCAATAAATTTACTCTATCCATATAGATGAAAAAAATCGCAAAAAAGTGTTTTTTTTATTACGCTGTTATTTTTTCTACAACATGAAAGTGTTTTCAGGAGAACCGCTAATCTATCCCTGTCTCGTCATTTGTTCATGATGAATTTTCAAGCTTCAAAAGACATTTAAAAGTATTTTCTTTTGTTTTTTATGCATCTGTGAAGTTAGGCGATCGATTTTCCCACGGTTAACAAAAAGGGCTGCTTAGGTCACGGAAAAGCGTGCGTAAAGTGCGGGTTTAGGTCACACTGTGCTATAAAAATTATTGTATATAGCCACTGATATGTACGATAAACACCCTTTTTGTAATCTCCATTTATTTTGTAGTTTTTCTGAGAAAAAAATCCACAAAAAGCCTATTTTTCGACTTTTAGCGTGGCTTAAGGCCTTAAATGAGTTTTTCTGGAAACAGCTTTTTTTCAGCGCGCGGGGCGCTCTACAGCTTCTACGGATGAACCGATTCCCACGAATCTCTGCGCAATTGAGAAGAAATTCAATTTGCGCGTCCATCAGGATGCCATTGTTGTCAAAAATTGATTCACAAATATTTTTTTTCCTCCGTTGAAGCAAAAAAAACCGCGCAAATTTTTTTTTTCCAACGGCTCCCATTTTATTAACCAGGGGTTTTTCAAAAAATAAAAAACGACAAGGCCCCTCAAATTTAGTCGAGTTTGATCATTTTTAACCCGTTTTTGTTTCAAATGAGCTGGCAAGACTGTGGAGCAACCACAACATGCCGTGCATGACTTTATTTGGCGGGAGCTGGAGCCGCCATTTTGAATTTTTTTATTATCCATAAAATTGAAATTTACTCTACATTAATAAAAGAATAAAATATTTAGACACCAATTTTCAAAAGCATTAATCTATACATATAAAAGAACATGTCCTGACTGATTCATCAACGACAGTAGGTTACTTTTATGCCGTCAGCACCGACTAGGAAGAGATTTTTCGATATTCAACCCTTAAGAGGAGAAAGGGGGTGGCAAAGTTTGTATGGGAATTTTTAAAAATCTCTTCGGATTTACTTGAAATTTCGTATTCGTCCTTCTTGGCAAAATTAATGAAACACGTATTTCAGCGTTTTTAGAAATTCAACCCCTAAGGGAAGAAAGGGGGTGGCGAGGTTTGTATGTAAAATAAAAATATCTGGTCAGATTTACTTGAAATTTCGTATTCGTGCTTCGTGACAAAATTAATGAAACACGTATTTCAGCGTTTTTAGAAATTCAACCCCTAAGGGAAGAAAGCGGATGGCAAAGTTTATGTGTAAAATAAAATAATCTGGTCAGAAGGTTTACTTGAAGCTTAGTATTAAACCTTTCACCACAATTAATAAAACACGTATTTTACCGTTTTTCGAATTTCAACCCCTAAACGAAAGGGGGTGGCAACGTTTGTACGGAAAATTAAAAAATTGGGTCAAATTTACTTGAAACTTTGTAGTATTGCTCCTAGACACAATTAATGAAATTTCAGCATTATTGGAAATTTTATCCTTATGTGGAAAAGGGGGTAGCAAAGTGTGTACGGTAAAAGTAAAATCTTTTCGCATTTACTTGAAACTTAGTATTATGCTCTTCAACACAATTCTACGTGTTCCTTAAGGCCGGAGCCTGAATGGAAGGTCCAAAAAATCGAGTATTTTTTATTGCTTAAATCGATAAATAAACTATCCAAGAATATATTTACAAAGTTACAGAGGACGATTGCAAATATTTTCGAAGATACGAGGCCAAAAGGAGAGAAGCGATTGATATTTAATAATTATACTTCCTTCTATTGAAAACTTTGAAGCGCGTTTTCTCCAGTTTTCATTTTCACGATTTTTACAAATGGGCGAGCGTGAATGCAAAAAACTAAACGACCTATTGAATCAAACCAAAGTTTATTTTCTTCAGTATGAAAATCTCTTATAAGTGAATTAAAAAAGTTGTTGAAAACGTCTTTTTAAATCATTTTTATAGCACGTTAAAGTGCCACTTAACACATTTTCTTTCAAACCTGAGCAAAGTTATAATTTCACGATTTTCTCAGCTTTTTCTTAATTCACCTAAAAGAAAAATATATGTCAATTAAAAATTTTATCGGTTTTTTTGTTTCAGTAAAGAATTACGAGCTGCATCTTTCCCGCCGATTGGGGACTGTAGTGGCAAGACGCTGATAAATCTGCAGTCATTTATTGTTTCATGTTGAACATTTTTTTTATTCATTTCAAATATTGATGAAAAGATACTTCAATGTTTACTGTGCTCACTTGTTTTTTCCCCTTCTAAACAAATTCCCGAAAAATGCTTTTTTGGACCTTCTAATTCAGGCTCCCGACTTACTGAAACATTTCAGCAGCACTGAAAGGAGGATTAAGGAGCATTCACCACAAGTCTGGCCGAGCGAAGCGGCGAGCGGAAAGTTACACTGAGAAAAAAAACCAATTTACACAAATAAATATATTGGTTGATTCAAATAAATGTCTGATCGCGGAGAGCCAACGATAACTGAGATTGCTACAATACTATAAAATATTGGAAAATATGATTGATTCAAACAACATATTATTTTATTTGAAAACCTCTTTTGTTCTCTGAATATCTACATTGTCCTGCAAATAAAATTACATTCTATTAAAATCATTCTATGTACAATGCGTAGATGTAGGGATGAAATGATTAAGTGATTGCTAGAACATTTTTTTTTCGCACAAAAATATGATCAATAGAATGAATTATTTCTTGACTACATCGAAGCGAATATGCCATGAGAAGTAAGTTTTTCAAATTGTTTTAAATCTTAAATGAAAAGTGATCATTAGAATGATCATCCACGATAATAGTGGAGACAATATCAGATATCCAATGGAATATGCATAGAGAGAATATCAGATATTCAACTGATAATAACAGATACTACACTTTGATCTTAGCCACAGGCCAAGAAACGATACTCTTTAGAGTTTCTCCGGCATTTAAGTAGATTTTCGGTTCGCGCTACGCTTACGAGAAACGAGCGCGCGTGCGGCTTCTAGCGGTTACTCCGAGAACTACGGATTTCCTTAAACCTATAATTTCGGTGGCACTCGGTCATGATTTGGTTGAATTTTTTCAACCAAATGCGCAAGAAACAAATTTTATGTCCGCATAATTTTTTAACCAATTCGGACATTTGCTTTATATTTTTCAATAAAAATAAAATATTAATATTTCAACGAATAATGTACTTGAAAATCAATATCGGATATGGTGAAAAAAGTAAAATAACATTTTTTCTCAGTAGAAATTTTATCTGAATCAAACGAACGAAAATTATTTTTTCTTGTGTACTCGAATTAACAATGTTCATGTTATGAATTGAAACGCTTTTTTTGTTCGTTGCAGAAAATGCATGCAAAACTATATAATTTGTTCGCGATAATTTTTCAGATGGTTTCAATAATATATGGTTCTCGGCTAACAATACATCTTACGAATGAAAAAAAAACTTTTAATTATATCATGTTATCAAAGTCAATAGCGTTTCGTTTGGACTAATAAATCCGATTATTTATACCAACAATTTTACAATTGAATCAACGAAATTTAATTCAATAACACCAATGATATTGGATCAATGATTTTTTTTCTCACAAGGAACATCTCTCAGGTGAGACGTGTCCCTTCGATTTTGTTGAAAATTGGATATGTTATAAAGCACCGAAAAGCAACCGATACGTATTTTTTTTTATCGGCAGAAAAACGATTTCAAGGGGTGAAACGAACCCTCAAAAATAGGGGTGTTTTTCGTTTTTCGTCGATAACGTTATCGTTCTCATCTCCAATGTATAGTGCACAAAAAATAAACATGGTTGCAATGTGAAGTTTTTTAATATCTCGTACCGTTAAAACGTTATCCGCCGATAAAAAAAAACGTGTCGCTTACTTTTCGGTGCTTTATAACATATCGAAATTTTAACAAAGCCGAAGTGTGTCACCTGAGGGATGTTCCTTGCCAGTGTAGTTCTTCATAAATTCCTATTCACAATACTCATCTACTCACTGTTCTTTCTTGGCGCGTGGTCCATTGGACGATGAGAGTACGGTTCGTAGCATCTCGTTACCGAGTTCGACGGCTTTGCTCCTAAGTTGTCCAAGCTTGACGATCAGTTTGCTCTTCTTGTACTTCAATTTGGCAGCGTCGAGGCTGCTGATACCGAGTTCACGAGTATCATTACGTCGGGCATCGATGGGGGGATCGTCGTATGGGGGTGTGTGCCCTGTGACGACTCTGTATTTGCTGGAATGTCCTGGGCTGCCGCGACGATCCTCGCTCGTCACTCCGCGATCAACGCTGTCGACCTGGACCTGCCTAGTTTGGAGATCGGCTGCTCCCTCGATGAGTTCCCGTAGATCGCTTATCTTCTTGAGTCTCAAGGGTGGCACGATTTTGCACCTGTCGTTTCTTTCCGTGCGTTTATCCTGATTGCCTCGTCGCGTGGATCCGTTATCGGGGCGTCCACGCCGTTTGCGTTTCCGTTTAACGGGAAACTCCTCATTGATGAAAGAACCGGAAGAGAGGACTTGTTCCTGTTGTCCAGTCGAATGGACTTCCTGATTGTCGTTTTCGTTAGCTTGGATGACACTTCTCTCGGGGCTTCTACTGATGTCTATTAGATCCTGTTGGTCTTCAGTTTTGCCATCGACGCATCGATGATCCCTCCACATGATTCTCGTGCTCCAGTTGGATTCCTCCCTCACCAGATCCTCCAAGCTCTCTATCAGTTCGTTCTCGATCATCTCGATCTTTGCCTTTCTCCTTGGACTCTCATTTTGGCCGGTCTCGTCCCTTCCAATTGCCTCGTTGATGCAACTATCCACCAGAGTCTGGGCGTCGCACGATTGGCTCACAGGGCTGCTCGTTGTTACAAAAGCAGCAGCTGTTCGCACGAGGCTTTGGGACGTACCTCTGACGGCGATGTTATTGCTACGGCAGTGGGTATGATGGGGCGCCGGATGAACTGGCAACGAGCGATTCGGTTGTATCGGTATCACGCATGACTGTCGATGATCCCTGAGGGCCGTCGCTATACTACCACCACCAATCGACTGATGAACCATTCTCTTACTCGACCTTACGTTGTCCAACATTGGCCTCTTGTTGCACACCAACGACGACGTCGACGACGGCGACGACGACGACTTTACCCCGTGCAGTAACGCACCTGCGAAAAAAAAGGAAAAAAAGGAAACAATAACGAACGCTTTTACCAGCTACTATTCGTGGCGAAGCCCGATTATACGGCGGGGAGGGCGATATAAGGATACCATTCGTAAATGGAAAGTACGCGGATTATGCATATGCCGATCGGGAGAGGGAGAGGAGGAAAAAACATCGACAACCCTTCCAGGGCAAAGTGACTCGCCGAGGGTCGAGACAAGGGATGAAGAGAGAGAGAGAGAGAGAGAGAGAGAGAGAGAGAGAGGGAGGGAGGGAGGGAGGGAGCTTTGTTCACCTAACTCAGACACTATAGACTTGGGGAACGCGTGCATACGCGAGTTGATGTAAAGAAAATCGGTCTTTTATTTCTCGTTTTCTTATTCGCACACTTCGATCTCGCGCACACATGCCCCTCTCCCTCTCTACTCGTCGAATGGAACCTCCTATTTTCTCTTCCTATTTTCCTATTTTCTCTTCCTATTTTCCCTCACAAAATACAGAATTATCGTACACCGCGCTATTTGCTCGATTAGTTGCAATTTTTGTTGTTTTCTCGAATTATTCTGTATTTTGTGTGCGGGGAAACGATAAACTGAACATTTGGTTTTTTTAGGGGCTGTACCAGTGTGGACGCTGAAAATTTGGGTAATTTTCGGGAATTTTTTGGAAGTACGCAATTAAATGTTTCGGACAATTAAGAATACATTTGGCTATATTTGGGCTATATTGCATAATTTTTTTATAGAAAAATATTGAGATCCAAGCGACTTATGCGCTGCGTTCGGAGGCGCCAAAAAAAAGTTCCTCCACTACTGACATGATTCGGGCCGATTGAGTAGCTGAAACCAAAAAAGGAAATATGTCGTTAAACTGGAAGGTAACGCCAAATCGTCAATTTTCATCCAATCAAAAATATCCTACGTCATTGTAGAGTAAACATATTCAAGAGTACTCAGTTCAAATTTCAAGTCAATCGGATAATTGCTCTTTGAGTTACAATGTCAGCAAATTTGAAAAATCTCATTTCGAGAAAAACGCGTTTAAAGATTTAACTATCGATTCTTGAAAGTATAAACTGTCGAAAAAGGCATAAAAAATCGATAGGTATAGCCCCTTAAAGAATAGTGGTCAATTCTCGTGTTGCGTAAGAATGAAAATTGTTTTAAGTGTAACGAAAAATGTGGTTTTGTATCGTATAGAAACGGAATTTTTTTTCAAAAATAATTTTAGTTTTTTTCTAATAAAAAAACAATTCTACAATGTACCTTTCTATTTTCCCTCATGAAGTACAGAATTATCGTACGCCGCGTTATTTTCTCGATCATTTAGATCTTTTGTTATTTTTTCGAATTATTTTGAATTTTGTATTCGGAGAAATAGTATACTCGACTTTACGTTTTTTGTTAAATAGTTTTTAATTCTCGTGCTGCGTTAGAATGAAAGTTATTCAGAAGTTATTTGAATTTTAACAAAAAAATGTGATATTTTCATATTCCATAGAAACGAATAGTTTTTTGAAACGATTTTTAGTTTATTTTTTTTTTTCGAATAAAAAAACAATTCTATAATATGCCCTCCTATTTCGCCTCACAAAGTACAGAATTATTGTACACCGCGTTATTTCTCGATCATTTGGAATTTTTGTTATTTTTGTAGAATTCTTCTGAATTCGGAAAAATAATAACTTGGACTTTTCGATTTTTGTTAAATTATTTTCACTTTTCGTTTTGCGTTAGAATCGAAATTATTCAGAAATTGTTTGAAGTTGATCGAAAAATGTGGTATTTTCATTTTCTATAGGAGCTGAACATTGTTCGAAAATAATTTCGTTATTTTTCGAATAAAAAACAACTCTATCTCTTTCTATTTTCCCTTACAAAGTACAAAATTATCATACACCGTACTTTTGACCGTTTTTATTTTTTGTCATTTTTTCGAATAATGCCGAATTTTGTATTCGGAGACACAATAAATTGGACTTTTCGTTTTTTGTTCAATACTATTCAATTCTCGTGTTGCATTAGAATGGAAATAATTCAGAAATTGTTTGAATTTGATCAAAAAATATGATATTTTCATATTTTATATGGAAGCTGAAAATTTTTCGAAAATAATTTCGTTTTTTTTTTTCGAATAAAAAACAATTGTATCTCTTTCTATTTTCCCTTACAAAGTACAGAATAATCCCATACACCGTATTTTTGACCATTTGTATTGTTCGTTATTTTTGGTGGACTTTTTGTTTTTTGTTAAATAATTTTCAATTCTCGCATTGCGTTATGACGAATTTGTTTATTCCGAATTATTACGAAATTGTTTTAATTTTACCGTAAAATGTGCTATTTTCATATTCACTAACAACTGAAAAATTTCCGAAAAAATTCTCTCTCTCTCTCTCGCTCTCTCTCTCTCTCGCTCTCTCTCTCTCTCGCGCGCGCGCCCCCGCTGCTCTTTCTTCGTAACTGTAGAAAATATAATATACGCGGACATGCACGTAAAAAAAATATATATATGTATATACATATATCGGAACACGGGGTAGGGGACCCCTTTAACACAAAGCGTTGCTCCTTTATTATTCAACCGCTCACCTATGCCACTCGTGATACTCCCGTGGCCACGAGTTTTCCCTCTTTATCTGCGCTACGCTGCCCGCACATGTATATATATATATATATATATATATTACAAGCCCAGAAACTATATGTAGAAAACCGAACGATGCTCTTGAATAAGTCAGAAGTAGATGTCGAGTCATTATACCCGAGAAAACTTGCCAAAGCACATCTATAGTATATGAATATATATATATATATATATATATATATATATATATATATATATATATATATATGTAGATATTGGCGGAAAAAAACTATTTCCGAGTGAAACCAAAGTTTCATTTTTAAACACAAAATCTGAACTAGTGCTTCGCCAGGGCAAGCTTTAAGTGCAACGCCCTGACGTACAAGCGACAATTGTTTTTCAACCCTAATATATCGAGTGATGTGCTAACAATTGAGCGTTAAAAAGTAGTCTAGTAAAACAGAAAATTTCAACGCTCCAACCCATTAATTTGCGCCCGCACGTTTATCACCGGAATAAGCTTGCGTTTTCTCTTCTTTCTTTCTTTTTTCAAAAGTTCACTCACTGAAAAATACTCACTCAAGGGTGCCTAAAAATGGCCTAACATTTTTAATTGCGCGCCATTTTTTTTTGTGGCGAACATAAATCTTAACAACATAACAGTAAACATAAATCTTCGACAACTGGCATCGGGAAGTATTGAGATTTAATCATGGAGAATTGTACGATTGAGCAACGCATGGAAATTGTTATTTGCTGTATTGTTACTGCAGATGAAGTTCCATGATCGTGTTATCTCGCGCCGCGGCGATGTGAATTGGCCACCAAGATCGTGCGATTCGACGCCGTTGAACTTTTCTGATAGGAAAAGTGTATGCCAATGATCCACAGACCGTCCCGAATCTCAAGAAAGCAATTGGACGCACCATTAAGGGGTCTTCTCACTTTAAACGCTAAAAAAGGCTATTTTCCTGATTTTTTAAATACGTTTATATTATAGATATTGATATAAAAATTGTTACACTTAATAAATACACTTTCGAAATATCTTAATAAATTTTTTTAATGGATTTATGTAATCCAAACAAACTTTAAGCGCGTTTTTTTCGAAACAACGTTTTTCAACGGCTTGTTAACAAAATCTTCGAAACTACTGAACCGATCCTTATGAAATGTTAACCACATATCCTTTACAACTATAGCGCATATCAAGGATTTTTTAAAGTTTTGATGTTTACTATTTTTTTTCCAAAAACGGTGAAAACACGTTTTTTGTGTTTTAGAAAAATGTCCGCCATTTTGTTATTTTTGCATACGTCAAAAATCGTACGATATGCGCGCCACTGACATACTGAATCTAAAACCGGTTGAATTTTTTTGTTTCGGATGATCCATCTCCGAGATTTCATCAATAGCGCAGACCTACAATTTTTTTAGGAAATTTTTTTAACTACCATTTTCGTATATAAGTGGCGATTTAAATAAATAAATAATTTATTTAAAAAAATCGAAAGTGTATATATTAAGTGTAACAACTTTTATATCAATATCTATAATATAAGCCTATCGAAAACATTCATGAAAATACCCGTTTTTAGCGTCTAAAGTGAGAAGACCCCTTAATGAAATTGGTCCGCAATTATGCCGAGATGGTATTGAAAATTTCGTCAAAAGAGTGAACGTTTGCATACAGGGACGAGGCGGCCATTTATCCGATATATTAAATAAAAATATATCCGATATATTCGATAATATAAAACCTTAATATAAATCCGATAATATAAAACCCTATATTAAACTAAAAATATTCGTACTTTTTAAATAAATGATACGTTTTATTAATAAATCAAAATGTCAGGTCATTTTGAGACAACCTTAGAAAAAAGTTCACTTATTAAAAAAAGAAACTTTCTATTTTTACTAGTTTACAAAAATGTAAACGAGTGTTTCCCTGGGCAGTGTTGAAGTGCATCGTCCTGAAGTACACGCGCTAAACTCACACGCGAGAACTATTGCTTTCAACAACTGAAGTGACGGTAGGAACAATAATAATAAAATTACACTTCGAATGGTTTGGCTAACAATAGAGGTTTGAGGCTTTAGACTACTGTGAAAATGTCAAAACTCTCGTTCGTCGCTTGAGGCAACTGAAAATGAGGAGAAAGGTCCAGCATATCGTGCAGAAATTGCACATTGAACGCAAACTTATGATTACACCAACAGAACTACTGGTAAAACTTTAAGGGGCTATATCAGTGTGACACTTTAAAAAAATCAACTTTTTTTGCCTTTTTCGACAGTTTATACTTTCAAGAATATGAAATGAGATTTTTCAAATTTGCTGACATTGTAATCCAAAGAGCAATTATCCGATTGACTAGAAATTTGAACTGAGTACTTTTGAATATATTTACTCTACAATGACGTAGGATATTTTTGATTGGATGAAAATTGACGATTTGGCATTGAAAAAAACGACCATTTTATAGGTAAGAACACAGACTTTTTTTCATAAGTACGCCATTTCGTTAGATTTTGATATTTTTCGAAAATCCTACGTCATTGTACAGAAAATATCTTCCAGTTTAACGACATTTTTCCCTTTTTCGGTTTCAGCTACTCAATCGGCCTGAATCATGTCAGCATTGGAGGAACTTTTTTTGGCGCCTCCGAAGGCAGCGCATAAATCCCTTGGATCTTAATATTTTTCTATGAAAAAATTACGAAATATAGGTCTAATATAGCCAAATGTATTCTTAATTTTCCGAAACATATAATTAGGTACTTTTCTTCCAAAAAATTCCCGAAAATTACCCAAATTTTCGGCGTTCACACTGGTATAGCCCCTTAAACGCGTTTCTCGCGAAACTATATTTTTCGAAACGGTGTATGAGATTCCTCGACATTTAATAAACGGATTGCCTTAAAATTTGGTCCACTTATTCAGTGTAATAGTTGTTTAGTCTTGACCGACGTTTTTATTCTTAGCATTTTTTTTCATTAGTTGTTAACAATAATGTCATTTTTCCGAAAAGAAACGACACCAAAATATTAACATTTTTTTAATGATTAAAAAATTTTAACATTAAAAAGTCCGGTTAAGTCTTAGCCATTACTACCCCGGAAAAAAAGATCATATCTGAACATATCTGAATCATATCTGTAGAATCAGATATGATCAGACAAGAGATTTGGTCATACCTGTTCATATAGTGTCATGACAGATCATGTATGCTTATATCTGAGCATATCTGTAGAATCAGATATGATCAGACAAGAGAATTGGCTATATCTGTTCATATAGTGTCATGACAGATCACGTATGCTTATATCTGAGCATGTATGATCATCCCGAGAAAAAGTTTTCAGACCAAATCACATCTGATTATATCTGGATTATATATGATCCAGATATGATTGATCATATCTGGATCTTGTCTAATCATGCATAAGAAAAATGGCCATATCAGAGCATACATGATTAGATTTGACGATATCAGAGCATGTATGATTAGATTTGACGATATCAGACCACCCGGGAAAAAAAGTTCATGCCTGAGTGGATATGCTCATATATGTTTCAGATATTGTCATATATGTTTCAGATATCGTCATATATGATTCAGATATTGTCATATATGTATCAGATATATTTATATCTGACATTTTACAGTATCATATATGATTAGGTCTGATCATATTCCACATCACATATACTTAAAGAAGATCATATCTGATCACATATCCCCGGGAAAATGGTCATATCTGAGCAGATATGCTCATGTAGGTGTTTATCTGCAACATAAATGAATCTGATCTGATCATGCATGGTCAAAGATGAACATACATGTATTTTTATGCGCTCAGGGGTAGCTCTATATCTGGTCAGATATGATCGCGCATAAGTAAATATGTGCAGATATGAATTTATAGCTGAACATGTCTGCCCATATGTGGTCATGTCTAACCAGATATAGTACAATTCACGACTACATTCGAGCTCATGAGCTCATGAGCTCGAATGTAGTCGTGAATTGTACTATATCTGGTTAGACATGACCACATATGGGCAGACATGTTCAGCTATAAATTCATATCTGCACATATTTACTTATGCGCGATTTACATTCGAGCTCATGAGCTCGAATGTAGTCGTGAATTGTACTATATCTGGTTAGACATGACCACATATGGGCAGACATGTTCAGCTAAAAATTCATATCTGCACATATTTACTTATGCGCGATCATATCTGACCAGATATAGAGCTACCCCTGAGCGCATAAAAATACATGTATGTTCATCTTTGACCATGCATGATCAGATCAGATTCATTCATGTTGCAGATAAACACCTACATGAGCATATCTGCTCAGATATGACCATTTTCCCCGGGATATGTGATCAGATATGATCTTCTTTAAGCATATGTGATGTGGAATATGATCAGACCTAATCATATATGATACTGTAAAATGTCAGATATAAATATATCTGATACATATATGACAATATCTGAATCATATATGACGATATCTGAAACATATATGACAATATCTGAAACATGTATGAGCATATCCACTCAGGCATGAACTTTTTTTCCCGGGTATCTACTTTTAAGAAAAAAAAACTCGGTTTTTCTTTCAGATCCACTAGGCCAAAATCAAGTACACCGTTGGCTCTTCTCACGTTTAAAGACCCTTGACGAGATTGTTTATAACTTCTTCAATTATTAATAATTTAAATCAAATTCGGTACACAACTTTGTTGATGTACATACAAATAAATGTACAAACGGGTCTTTCAATCATCTTACTTATTCCTTTAAAATTAATTTTTATTACCGTCTTTTACGGCTTTGTATCGTTTTTACATTGTAAAATCATTCTTACATTTCATTGCAAATGCTGCAAACAATAGTTTTAATTGTGTTGTCATTAAAAAATAAATAAATACCATACATCACTATTGCTATTATTATTATTATTATTACTATTATGAATGCCATCATCATCATAACCACCGTCGTTACTACAAAAACTTGTCATTTCTGTTATGTGAATAGCAACATAAAAATAATATTATTTTTGTTACTATTTATATTATAGTCATTATATTAGCTATGGCTAATGTGATTGTTCAAAAGATTCGGTTGCGTACATGTGGATGTGTCTGTGTGTGCCCCACGGTTTTCGAGATTTTGGGCTTTATGTTATTTTTTTTAATCATCTGCTTTTGGTTTTTCGCATGCCATTTCTACAAATGATATGAATCGACAATAACTAAGCCACTTTTTAAAGTAATTGGCACGATATGCGTAGTACATTGTTTTCACACCGCAGGCTATCACAGTCAGATGTTCAAATTGGTTTGTATGAAAATTCTGCATAAGACCTTTTTTTAAATAAAGTTCCCTTAACATTAAAGGTTAAAAAGAGGACTTTTCCAGATAAAACAAATAACCAAGAGTATTTGTTTAAACGGGGTCAAAAAAAAATTATCATTTGTAGACATGGTATGCGAAACACCAAAAGCAGATGATTTTTATCTCGAAAATCGTGGTACTTTTACGAAAGTGAAATTCCAGCATATAGTAGGACATGTGACCTATTGACAGTTATAGGATTATCCATTCGTAACACGACACCCTGCATCTTTGTGTGTGTGTGTATATATATATATATGTATGTGTGTATGCCTATATATATATATATATATATATATATATGAGGTATTCCACGTGAATCCGGTGGCTTTTTCCCTGACCCCCGCCAATTCGATTATTTTTTTCATCTAATTCCATTGACTTTAACAGACACCCTGCATTTCTTTAACATTTTTCGAAACAACTCTTAGTCAAAGAAAAAAAAATTTCCAAAAAAAACGCCCCGATTTAAAAATCTGAAAAAATTCCCAAAAATGCGTGATTATATGTGAAAATTTTCAAGTTACAACCCGCAGTGGAAGTATGATTTTTTCTGTGCTTTCTGAGCGATTATCGTTGAAAAAAATCCGAAAGATTCAAGAACCGCTTACTTCGGGCGGATACTTAAATATTTTGATACCCACAATGAATTTTCTGACCATTTTTGAATAGCAAAATGACAATCATGGACCTTGAACAGTTAGCAGTCAATTTTTCGGATTTTTTTAACGTTAATCGCTCAGAAAACACGAAAAAAATCATACTTACCCTGCGGGTGATAGCTTGAAAATGTTTACATACAATCACGCATTTTTGGGGTTTTTTTTCAGATTTTGAAATCGGGTCGTTATTTTCGTAGAATATTTTTATAGTCTACGGGTTATTTTGAACAATGTAAAAAAAATTGAAGTGTTTTTTAGAGTCAATGGAATCAGATAAAAAAAATTAATCGAATTGGCGGGGGTCAGGGAAAAAGTCCACCGTATTCACGTGGAATACCTCATATATATATATATATATATATATATATATATATATATATATATATATATATATATATATATATATAGAGAGAGAGAGAGAGAGAGAGAGAGAGAGAGAGGCGTACACACACACATGCACATATATCGATTAATAAAAATTTTCGTCTGGCAGCATGGACGCAACAATGGTAAAGTTTTGCAGTGCGGGCTCGCATGTATACATATAATGATCGTATATGTATAACACTTATCCTAGCTTTGCCCTCAGCTTTAGCCGCGTAGAAGTGCGAACGAAGGAAAATCTAGCCCTCCCCGTGCAGAAATTTTGGCAGGGATACAGCTGGATTCTGACTTGTATCCCGGGCTCCCAGTTGGGATCTAGTCCGATATCGGATCAGATTCGAAGACTAAATGTAAGATCCGTAAACTGGATTCCATTAGGGATCCAGAACTGGATCGTTTAATGACTCTAAATAGATTCCCCATGGAATCATTGAGGAATCTGGGAAGGATCACGGGTGAATACAGGCTGGAATAAAATGTCAAAAATGGAATTATGACATGTTAAATTTATTATAAAAATAAATAACATTTATAAAGTTTTGGTGCATTAAACTATCAGTAAAAAAAAATTTGTCCAAAGATTCAAATGGCAGATCGCTCTCATCGCGAGATTTTGATGTGAATTAAAAAAAATTCACATCAAAATCTGTGAATGCAAATGTATCGACAAGAAATTATAAATACAAAAAAATTCACAAAATTAGTTGTGAATTTTTTTGTATTTAAGACAAATTAAAATCAAATTCAAAATGATTAGATTAAAATTTGCGCCAAAAGTGAGTTCGTACGTATTTTGAGAGAAAACATTGTCTCGAGGCAAAGAAATTTTTGCACATAACTTTTTGTGCGAACATTTCTTTGCCTCAACACAATGTTTTCTCTCAAAATACGTTTACACTTGTGGTGTAAATTTTAATATAACTGTCGTGAATTCAATTTTTATTTTCTTCAACTTGAGGAAATTCACAACTCATTTTGTGATTTTTTTCATATTTATAATGTAATATTTGAAACTCACAACTTTTTTTGCAAAAATTTCTTTGCCTCGACGAAATGTTTTCTCTCGAAATACGTAAGAACTCACGGTTGGTGTAAATTTTAATCTAATCATTGTGAATTTGATTTGTCGGTGGGTATAAATACAGGCTTATTCCCCAAAACCGGTATCCCGGTTATAATCCAACTTGCATCAGTATCGGAATATGTACGACGACGATGGCATAATTTTGAAAATTTTGGCGTCACGTGTATTTTCGGTATTACTATGTAATTCCTATCTATAGATAGGAATTTTATAGATAGGAATCTATAGACAGAAATTCCTATCTATAGATAGGAATTCCATAGTAATACAGAAAATACACGTGACGCCAAAATTTTCAAAATCATGCCATCGTCGTCGTACATATGCCGATACTGATGCAAGTTGGATTCTAACCGGGATACCGGTTTTGGGGAATCCATGACAAATCCTGATCGGGATTTGATCGGCCATAGGGTATCCCGGTCAAAATTTCTGCACGGGTCTATTTGAATAACGTTATTGTTTTTTTTCCGAGGGACGTTCAAAAATTTCACATAAACCCTGGCAACTGTCGACGCTCCCTTAGTCTCTGGGATTCTTACCTACTGTGCCCTCTGTTCGTGTAGCTGGGATTTATAGCGACTTAGTGTCACTTGCTCAAAGTCTAATGGTTCTTCCCGATCAGCTTCCGACTCGCAATCAGCCGCACTTTTCGCACCCTGTCGCTGACCTTTCACGCTGAGCCGAGACTCGCGCTGTGTCTCAAGCGCTAAGTTACTTGCGAGACTTGTCTTTCTATAATCTACTAGCTTTCCGTCCGCGGCTTGTGTCGAAAGCTCCTTAAAGAAATATGCTCGTGAAATGTTTCATTAAGGAACACGTAAAATTGGATTGTAGAAGATTGATACTAAGTTTCAAGTAAATCTGACCAAATATGTATTTTACCATACAGACTTTGCTAGCCCCTTTTCCCCTTAAGGATTGAATTTCCCAAAGTTCTGAAATTTCATTAATTGGGTGTATGAGCAGTTTTACGAAGTTTCAAGTAAATCCGACCAAATTTTTTAAATTTCCATACAAACTTTGCCACCCCTTTTCTCCCCTTAAGGGTAGAATTTCGAAAAATCCCTTCTTAAAGGGTGCCTACAGAGTAAAATCGACATGCCCTGCCAATTTCACGTTTCTACATTCAGCGATTTAGACTGAGTGATGATGATGATCACTCAGTCAGGACTTTGCCTTTTATATATATAGATTAGGGCGGCCCTTGATATGGGTAAAAAAAAATTGATCGCGCCGCCCTCTAAAACGGTTCGAAATGATAAAAAAAAATCTACGCGAAGCCCCAGCTATATCCGTTAAGAGGAAGGCGTGTCTGTAAGCATGAACTTAAATTTAAATATCAATTTTTCTTCAGAATTGGACAAATTTCGATTTTTTAAATCTAGTTTATTTGTCAATTTTTCAACACGATACTTCTGTGGTTTAAATAAATAAATTCGTACTGAACGAACTAGGATCGATACCTCATGTGTATATTTTTTAAATATTATGTTTTTTCCGACCAATTGGATAACTTGTGCGAATAAATAATTTCTTTGTTTTCAATAAAACGAACAAGCTCGCCAAGTTTAAAATCCTGCCAAGTTTAAAATGTCCCTATGCATTTTTGCGAAAGTAATTTTCAAATACATTTTTTATCCACAGCACTGGAAGTCTGATCTCAGTGAAATATTAATGTGTTTGTATCTCAACACGCAAGGAATATTTCGAACAAAATTTAAAAAAAAAACAATTCGGGCCAATCCGGAAGTTCGATGTGAATGGTTTATCGTGAATTATTATCCTTCGTACTTAATAGTTTATTCTGACAAGATGCAAATTTAAAGTTTGATTTTGATGTGATAAAAAGCGTTCGACAGCAGCTAAATCGAACTTTTGTTTCAAAATAATAGGATGGTAAAACTGAACGCTCATCAAATCTAGTATGGAGGACCTTATTGTTTGATCTGTATATTGAATACCAATATACAATAGCTTCGGAAAGTAAAAAAAAATTGACAAATAAACTAGATTTAAAAAATCGAAATTTCTCCAATCATGAAGAAAAATTGATATTTAAATTTAAACGATCAATTTTTTTTACCCATATCAAGGGCCACCCTAATATAGATAGATTGCCATCCTACGTAAGGGAAGGTTCTGCCTTGTTGGGCCAAAAAATGTTCAATTTTTCACCAATTTTTTGTGCAAAAAGTATTAAATATAGAATGTTGATATTTGGTATGTTGACTAAGCGGTCTTTATTGAACATCGAAATATTTTTTTAAGTTTGACAAAACATGGTGGCGGGAGTGGGAGTGGGAGGACCTAGAAACAAGAAGAAAAATTGAAAAATAAAAATATAGGGAGCGTTCGGAAGAAAGTTTGTTTTTTCCCAAAAAATGTTGCACTTTTTTGCTCACAATTTTTTTATTTTTCAATTTTTCTTCTTGATTCTAGGTCAACTTATACACAATATTGTACAAAGTAAAAATATGTTCGATTTTTTGCTTCAGATCACCTGTCCGGGACTTAGGACTTCCGCAAGCGAAGAATGTCATCGTCCGCGCATCGACATACGTGGCTCCTCCCACTCCCACCACCATGATTTGTCAAACTTTAAAATATATTTTGATGTTCAATAAAGACCGCTTAGTCAAAATACCAAATATCAACATTCTATATTTAATACTTTTCGCATAAAAAATTGGTGAACAATTGAACATTTTTTGGCTCAACAAGGCAGAATCTTCCCTTAAGGAATAACACCACTCTAGGATGGTGTTATCCCTTATGGTGCAGGCATCACACATTGAAGGTAAACTAAAATTTCTCTCATATGGTGCAGGCATGGCAAATTAAAGGTAAACAAAAATATTAAGGTTTTAAGTGCTCGTACAGCCTTAAGGAGGTTGGAGCGATTTAGTTGAGTCAAATGACGGTTTATTCATTTTTTTCTTCAATGAACCTTCAATGAACCATACGAGGTACAGATTTATTCTATATATGCTATTTTTTAAAATATATAATTAAAGGGCAAAATTATACATTTTAACATTTTCATGACATAAAGTAAAAAACCTTTGTGTTACTACCAACTTGAAAAACCATAACATTATCGATAATTATTATGAAAAAACTACGACAACGAATGTTTTATACAATTCACAATAAAATTTTGAGTAATTCATAATTATGCCTATTCATTTTTACGTCACGAGATTATTGGCCCATAGTTTACGACGGGCAAGATGAGGATTTTTTTCTCATTGTTCACAAAGGTTCAGTTTGCGTTAATCCGTTGTTAGAAGTTGTTTATCTTGGTGCTAAATAACAATAAAAATTACATAATCTTTAGTGTGAAAGTCTTGCCCATCTAACCGCACGTTAAATTGCATATTTATCTCTTAGTACAGTCGTGCTGTCGCTGAAAGAAGCCGGAATCGGAGAAAATTAGAAGGCTAGTTTTTTGACACGTGATTTTGTAGGTGCCGCGGGTGCTAAATCGAAGTTTGCCTAAAAATCGGGGTGTAGGGTTCTTTTTTAGGGGATGAAAGGAGATGGGGGTAGATTGATGCCAAACTACAACCCCTACGAGGTCGGCGCCGTGAGACAAAATGTTCAGAAAAATCCGGGCTTTAGTTTTGTCCACAGCGCCGAAGTCGTGGAAGTTCATTTTGATGGTCAAAAAGTGGGGTGAAATTTTGAAAAATCGGTTTTAATTCAATAACTCTTTAGAAAAAAATCGTACGTTTTTTGTTCAAATGGGAGCGTTGTAGTCCTTGAAAAGACGCGTCGATCGAGTATTCGATCATCACTCTCCGATAATATCTTCGCCCCCAAAAAATTGTTAAAAAACAAACAAAAAAATAGTTTATTGAATAACTCAAAAACAATCGTTTTTTCGAGTATGATTCAAATGTACGAAATGTAGAGAATAATTTTCTCCATATTATCGTTGCTATGGACCACCCTTGAATTTTGATTTTCCAACCCCTCTTGGGGGTTGAACATTCAAAATGAAATTCTGGGAAAACTATTGACGGCACGAATTCGCCGCCGTGGAAGAATTTGTGGCTTGAACCCTCAGCTACATTTTTGTCCACAGCGCCAAACTCGTATCTCTTTAGTTTCGGTCAATAGTTTTCCCAGTATTTCATTTTGAATTTTCAACCCCTGACAGGGGTTCGAAGAAGCAAAATTCAAAAGTTGTGCATAGGAACGAAAATATAGGGAAAATTATTCTCTACATTTCGTACATTTGAACCATCCCCGAAAAATCGATTATTTTTGAGTTATTCAATAAACAATTTTTTCGTTAATTCTTCAACAATTCTTTTGGGGGTAAAGATATTATTAGAGAGGGTTGATCGAATACTCGATCGACGCGTCTTTTCAAGGGCTACAAAGTTTCCATTTGAACAAAAATTGTATGAATTTGTCCTAAAGAGTTATCGAATGGAAACTGATTTTTCAAAATTTCACCCCACTTTTTCACCCCCAAAATGAACTTCCACGACTTCGGCGCTATGGACAAAAATAAAACCCGGATTTTTCAGAACATTTTGTCTCCCGGCGCCGACCTCGTGGGGGTTGTAGTTTGGCATTAATCCACCCCCATCCCCTAAAAAAAACCCTACCCCCCGATTTTTAGGCAAACTTGGTTTTAGCACCCGTGGCACCTACAAAATCACCTGTCAAAAAACTAGCCTTCTCCTAATTTTTTCCGATTCCAATATACAGCACGACTGTACTATCTGGTGTTTGGTGGTGAAAAAGGTTCAAAAAAATCGTAAAGACTCAGTATAGTGTAAACAATAACATGTATTTTTTTTATTAAACATAACTTTTGGATTGTGGCTAACGCTCCAACCTCCTTAAACGCGTTTTTCTCGAAAACACTTTGTTCAAACTGGGAGGACGGATTACTCGAACACATTTGCATGGATCGATTTGAAATGATGATAGTAGCTTCACAATTACATTCTCTATGGGAGTACGTTGCTGTTTTTTTATTAAATGTAAACTTTTTTTTATAAACAATTTACTGCTTATTTTTTGGGCAAAAAATCGATTTGTCTTTCAAAATGCGCGATTTTTTCAAAATTCCATTTTAAAAAATCCCTCCGTAGTGCCATAGCTGATAATATATAGATTATATTTTTTGGTTTGTTCCAACGACCTACGATATCATTTTTTGATCCAACGACGCATCATTCCAAGGTCATGATATCATAGGTCGTTGGATTCATCTGAATATCAGCTACAACGTCTTAATAAAAGAACAACATGCTCCCATTCGAAAAACCATTGATGACCTTGAGAACGCAAAAACTATGACCTTGAAAAAAAATGCATTTTTCGTCACTGTATCAGCCCTTAGAAATCAATTAAATCACCTCGTGACATTTGTTTCGTCACTCTAAAGGCAACGTAGATATTTGGGGTGGTCGCGTTAAATGGTCCACCCTGTATATCGGGTATCCCATTTTGATCTTACACCTAATTTATGTCGAAGAATACTGCTCCAATCAAGTATTGAGTATAATAAAACTTTTAGGGTTTAAAGGCGGACGTTCGGAAAATCTTTTTCGGTCCAAAATTCAAAATGGCGACGTCAAGACGGCCTACATGTTTTCTTAAAAGGAGATAATGTTTGTTTTTCACCAAAAAAATTGTTATAGGACAAAACTAACAACTTTTGTGGGCATTTTTTTTTTTTTATAACGCTCATCATTTTTCGGTTAAGTGTAAATGTGCGTGCGTGTGTGGGTGTGGGTTCGTTTGGGTTTGTTTGCGTTTGTTTGATAACCTAAACATCCCCAAACAAGGGTTAGGCCTCTACGGCTGGTAATTTGCGTTATCGAACAAACCCAAGTGTAATGTGCTTGTGGGTTTGTTTGATAACGGAAGTGACGAGCCACGGAGACCTCATCCTTGTATGGCGTTTGTATGGGGTATCGGACAAACCCAAATACTTAACACTTCAAAATGGCGACTTAACGACGCCATTTTGAATTTACGACCAAGAAAGATTTTTTTTAACATCCCCCGCCCTTTTATTCATTTCCCGAGTTCCAACGTATCCCCTTGCGGGTTTTTACGTATTACCCGTCCCAATTGAACTTTTTCTTGTTATTGCCTATCCGCACTTTGCTGATTTAAGATTGTTAATGAGGTTAATTCAACATGTTACAATGCAACTGATTTTTTTTTCTGGACCTTTGTAACCTCTTTGCTGATCCTCCTGCCCGGGAAAAAAAGTTCATATCTGAATATATCTGAATCATATCTGTAGAATCAGATATGATCAGACAAGAAAATTGGCAATATCCGTTCATGTAGTTTCATGACAGATCATGTATGCTTATATCTGAGCATGTATGATCATATCAGATCCATTTTGATAATTTTGAGAGCAGACCCGTCCATATCGCAGCAGGTCTGACCAGATCCAATCACCAGGCAAGATCTGATCTTGTTGGACCAGATCTGATTTTATTGGGCCAGATCTGATCATGTCAGGTGGATCTGATTTTATTGGGCCAGATCTGATCATATCAGGCAAATCTAATCTTATTGGACCAGATCTGTCTGTCCGTATAAGAATAAAATAGCGTGGATCCCAGTAGACCAGGACATCTATGAACAATAGACCTGCCCATATGATAGAATTGTAGTTTATCTGAACCATCAGACCAGGTATGACTCCGACTATATCAGAGCAAATCTTACCCTGTTAAGACAGATCAAATCTTGTTAGTGCAATCATGAAGACATTAAAATGTTTACATATATAGAGCGGGGTTATTAACACGTCATCACTTTACGTGTTAATAATTAATAATATTGTAGTAACTCACATGATCACATATAATACAGTCAGGTGAGGTGCCATATCTGATCGGATATCGTCTCATATCCTCATATATCGTTTCCTATATTCAGATGTTTTCATGTGTGAACAACTGAACTGCATATACGACAAGGTACGAGTGCATAAGACTTCGTATATTTTCCAAGTTTGGTATCGTATCTGATGGGATAAAATTTTATATGAACGTGCCTGCTCATATATCACATCATATATGTTCAGATATGGTTTCACGCTGCCAACTCGCTTTGGTACCTGACCAGATAAAAACAGATATGAGATCTATATAGCGGAGTCTGGTACCATATTTGATCGGATATGATCTTATACGAACAGATACATTCACATATCACATCATGTATGTTCAGATACGAATTTACGGTACCAACTCGCCTTGATACTTAGCCAGATATAAACAGATATGAGTTCATATATGGTCAGCCCAGATACTGTGTTTGATCAGATATGATCTTCTATATGCATATGTGATGTGGAATATGATCAGACCTAATCATATATGACACTGTAAAATGTCAGATATCAATATATCTGATACATGTATGACAATATCTGAAACATATATGAACATATCTGAACCATATATGAACATATCCACTCAGACATGAACTTTTTTTCCCGGGCGATCATTTTTCAGTACGTTATTAATATCTGCTAAGTGAATGTTACCACGGAGCTGAAAAAATAGGTACTATTCAACTAATTATCGTACCCTTGGTACCGTGAAAATGAGGATTCACAGTACCGTTATAAAATTATTAATGTTTTTGATAGCGAATTTATGCAAAAATCAAGCACACCAAATATTAGACTGCGCAATCATGGCAACGTCGTAGACGGCACAAATGCCACCTATCTTATCGGTATTCGGTAATCATGCTCGAGAACCTCAAACTACTCGGTCAGGATAATTAACAACGAATATTCCCGAGTAAAAATTAATATATATAATCATATATAATTGTATATCAATTGATCATATACAATTGTATACAAAAATTGGCCCGATAGAATTTTATATATTTGTATATAAACGTATACAATTGTGTATAAACGTATACGTTTATATACAAATATATACAATTCTATCGGGCCAATTTTTGTATACAATTGTATATGATCAATTAATATACAATTATATATGATTATATATATTCATTTTTACTTGGGTACATTTATATCGGATTATATATACGAATGTATAGAAACATATACAATTATACATAAACCTATATATAAATATATATGATTGTATATCATTTTTATATAATTGTATCTAAGTATATACAATCATTTTTACTCGGGTTATTGGTACTTATTCTCTTAATTAGTAATAATTACTCAATATTAATTTCTTAACTATGTTCAGAAATGATATGTTTCTAGACATTTCTAGGCCAAGAAAAAAAAACGCGGATTTTTTTTTCATACATTAATTTTTTTTAGAATATTGGAAAATTATTAAAGTTTTCGAATTCTTCGAGATTATAGACGGCTTTAGTACACACTTTTTATTTCCAGTGGATTTTTCTTACTCGGACCGACATTCAATTTTGACAGCTCCTTGGGATGATATTGAGGTTACGAACGGGGCGCATATGTCTGCAACTTTGCGACACTTCTGCCAACCTGGGCGTTACGATATACCGCGATTTACGACGTTGCCAATTCCCTTCGCGTTAATTGAGCGAGAAAAAGTTATAGAAAAAAATTATACAAAGTAATGAAAACACTTAATATAATCACCGAATGTTCAAAAATGCATATTTTTACAAATTGATGTAGAATAATAGTTCGAAAACGCGCGCTCCCCTCGCACTTAACCCAAACAAACAAACCCCATAACAACCTTAAACCAACATTCGTCCATACCCGTCTCAGGCGACACTCTACCCAATGCTGGGCAGAAAAACGTAAATCTATTAATCATTAATTAACGAAGTTAACATATTCCTTAACGATATAACTTTTAAGTTAACTTTAAAAAACTATCAACGGTCTTATTAAGGAGGTACGGTGATTGGAGCGAGTTCAAGATAAAAGCCCGATTTTTTTTAATAGCATTGTCGAAACCTTCGTCCATGCGTATGCGGAGTTTCCACGAGATTTACCGTACACTTTCCGAGTTATTAATTGTTAAAGTTGGTGAATTAGTCACACGTAGACGACAAAATGTGCCTGTCCTCTCATATATCGATTTTTTCGTGCTACTTGGAGCCAAGAAACACGTAAAAAAAACTGATGGTTGCGTTCGTTGAATCTTTGTGATCGATAAGGCACCTTGAATTGGAAAGCTTACCGCAGATATGAGCAATGAATTTAGAAATAAAGTCGCAAAAACCGAAGATTTCGGAGAGCGAGACTTCTCGTGACGTAACAGCAGCCATCTTGCTTGACGTGTGGCAACGCCGGATACCCGCGCAAATTTGATTCGTCTATAGGATATTTTCAACGCGAATTAAGAATATGATTGTGCGAAGCCGTACATTTTTTAATGGGTTATAAAGGGCCTTTCGTCGATATTTACTTGAAGTTCTTTTACGTACAGCGAAGGCATTTCAATTTTTCTGGCGACATGTACCTATACAACGCATCTACATATATAAATCCAGCATGGGAGAACCGTCATATAAAATAAACATTCCTTTTCATACCTGCAAATATTGTGAAAATTGGGAAAGGGAAAAATAACATAACAATCGATTAAATATGTTTTGACTTTGGACAGATTGGACATTGGACCAACGCGACGTTTTTTATTTGCAATCGCAATATTATCTTTTCATTTTCTAATTCTTGTCCGTCAGAATCTACATTTGTCTCTAAACTGGACTTCAGGTACAATCCCGTTACTCTTTTGATAAACTTCCACAGTATTTTCATTCTCCATGTTAACCGGCTACAAAAAATAATAAGCCAGGCGCGTGGAACCGATGACAGCCACCGAAAATGCGACGATGCTAAACGTCAACGATATGGCGTACTACTGAAGTCGAGTAGTAGATTATTAAGGTTGTTTCCATATTATAAAAATAATAGGAAACTCGAAATTCAATACTTAAAAAATATTTCTCGAAAAATAGGCCATATACATATATCTAAAACGTAGCGATATTGTAGCGTGAAATAGACTCTAAGTTTACTAGCATGGTCATCACCGTACCTCCTTAACTACCGTTATATTTAACTTTCGTCAATTTAAGGTAGTACCTCCACAGGAGAGTTGAATTAAGAAATGGTTGAAATTTGACATATATGTTATTTAATACATTATCCAAACATCTGTGCAATTTGAATAAGTTTGACCACCCCAAACCTGAGATATTTACACTTAAAGTTGGCTTGGTTTACACGTAACAAATGCGTTATGATGGGCAAACAGAGCATCATTAATTCTACCGCCAAAACTAAAATTAAGAAATTGATAAAAAACGAGGATATGCTAGAGTAAGATATTACGAATAATGTGAAAAAAAATGAGAATCATTCACCATCTAGTTTCCAAGATATAACCATGAGAAGCCCTCACAATTTTGGTGCATAGCCTGGCAAAGCTTGGCAAAGCCTGGAAAAAAAACAATTGGGGCAAAGCCTGGACAGTCCCGGCAAAAAGTTCACTGGCAATAGTAGATCAAAAACACAATATAAAATATATTTTACGGCAATAAATGATATCCATCGTATTATCTACTAGTACGGAGTCAATATTGCGTAGTTTTTAATTTTATCTATTACTAATTAAACCAATTATCAATCTTTTAAACATGAACATGGTACGTAAACTTTTGGTTGAGATTTTCGCAGAGGAACTACCTTAAGTCCGTTACTTCGTCTTCGCGATGCGCGCCACGCTCATGTGGTAGGCGGCGAACAAATTGAGTACGCGGCGCGAGTGAGATGAGAAGCTACATTGAAGTTAAAGAACAAGAAGTTAAGTTGACATTAAGGGTAATTTTGTAATTTTTTCGGGCTGATTTAACAGAGCGCAATTATACGGTTCGTTTTTAACTTTTCTAATTCCTTTTTAACTTTTTTCTATTTTTGCTCAATTTTTTCGTTTAAGTTTATTATAATGTTTCTAAAGTTGATTTTCAATGTTGCTCAAGTTGATTTTGATCTCAATGATAATTATAAGACTGATTAAGTGCCTATAATAGTACCCTAGGTACTTGATATTTTTGTGTAAAATGTTTCCTTGATAAAGATGATAATTTGATTGTGAAAAATCGTTGTTTTTTTCATTTAATTCAATGTAGAATGCATAAAATATTAATCTTATCAAAATAATGTTAAAGTGACCCTTAATCTTTGACATAAGTTGTACTTCAATGCCTTGTCAAAGAAACCCCATACCCGAGGTTACTTTAACACTTTATATGTATATATATATATATATTTATATATATATAATTGTGTGGTGGTGGGGCTTGACTTTTTTTATAAATTTGATAGCCATTGAACACATTATTCAATTAGAGCAAACAAAATTGGAATTTGAGATGTTAAAAAAACGGTTACCTACAAAAAGCTTGCAAAACCAGTTCATAGTAATCCATTTACGTTATGCATAGCGTGGGTGTAAGCAGGACCCCTATACTGCGTTCAATGAGAGAACGACACAGTCCCGAACCCAAACTCGTCCGGTGCAGTCAGACCCCGTCGCTTCTTTATCCTGTCTACTTAGTTTTTTATTTACCCTACTTACCTATCCTACCCTACTAGACCCTATTATATTCTATATCTACCTACTATAGTACAATGTACCATGCTGTTATAAAAAAGTACTTACCCCGGAAAAAAGTTCATGTCTGAGTGGATATGTTCTTATATGTTTCAGATATGTTCATATATGTTTTAGATATTGCCATACATGTATCAGATATACGAGGGTGGGGTGAAAAGTTTCCGGCCTGACCAAGAGATGGTGCCACTAGGTCTAGTTTTGGAGCGGCGTCCTACAGTACCATTCCTACCGAGCTTGTATGTACAGTTTTAGCCCAATCGCTACGTTAGTTTGCGTTTGAGAGCACATTGCGCGAGACGCTTCCGTTGTTTTCGTAAAAATGGAAAAATTGGAAAAACGTGCTTTCATCAAATACTTCCATTTGAAAGGTTTTACACCAAAACAAATAAAAGAAGAGATGGATTCAGCACTAGGAGACTCCTCCCCATCATATTCAACTATTAAGCAGTGGGTTTCTGAATTTAAAATGGGTCGTGTGAGCACCTCTGACGAGCCTCGCTCAGGACGGCCCGTTGAAGTCTAAACTTCAGAGATGATTGAAAAAATCCATAAAATAGTGTTGGAAGACCGCAGGTTGAAAGTGTATGAGATAGCTGAGACCTGTAGGATGTCAGCTGAACGTGTGCGAAATATTTTGCACAACCATTTGAACATGGAAAAGCTGTGTGCAAGGTGGGTGACGCGTTTGCTAACGCTCGACCAAAAACTGCTTCGAAAAACCATTTCTACCGACAATTTGGCGCTGTATAGGCGTAATCCAAATGAATTTTTGCGTCGATTCATAACTGTTGATGAGACATGGGTCCACCACTACACTCCTGAAAATAAAGAACAGTCAAAACAGTGGGTTGGAAAAGGGGAACCAACCCCAAAGAAGGCAAAAACAATTTTATCGGCAAACAAGGTTATGGCTACTGTTTTTTGGGATGCGAGAGGAATTATATACATTGATTACCTTCAAAAGGGTAAGACTATCACTGATCAATACTACGCAGAGTTATTGCAACGTTTGAAGCACGAGGTGCAAATTAAACGACCTCATTTGGCGAAGAAAAAAGTTTTGTTTCATCACGGTAACGCACCAGCGAATTAGTCGATTGTTGCCATGTCCAAAATCCACGAATTGAAGTTTGAATTGATATCGCATCCCCCCTACTCTCCAGACAGCCCCCAGCGACTATTACCTGTTTCCTAACCTCAAAAAATGGCTTGGCGGAAAAAGATTTAAGAGCAACGAAGAAGTTATCGAAGCTGTAAATCAGTATTTTGAGGAGCTTGACGAATCTACGTTTAAAACTGGTATAACTAAATTAGAACACCGTTATGAGAAATGTATCAGTGTTGATGGAGATCATGTTGAAAAATAAAGCAAAAAAAAATTTTTAAACATCGTTTTTCTTGGTCAGGCCGGAAACTTTTCACCCCACCCTCGTATTTATATCTGACATTTTACACTATCATATATGATTAGGTCTGATCATATTCCACATCACATATGCATATAGAAGATCATATCTGATCAAATACAGTATCTGGCTTGACCATATATGAACTTATATCTGTTTATATCTGGCTACGTACCAAGGCAAGTTGGTACCGTAAATTCGTATCTGAACATACATGATGTGATATGTGAACATATCTGTTCGTATAAGATCATATCCGATCAAATACGGTAAGAGACTCCGCTATATAGATCTCATATATGTTTTTATCTGGTCAGGTACGACGGCGAGTTGGCAGCGTGAAACCATATCTGAACATATATTATGTGGTATATGAGCAGGCACGTTCATATAAAATTTTATCCCATTAGATACGATACCAAACCTGGAAAATATACGAAGTCTTATACACTCATACCTTGTCGTATATACAGTTCAGTTGTTCACACATGAAAACACCTGAATATATGAAACGATATATGAGGATATGAGACGATATCCGATCAGATATGGCACCTCAACTGACTGTATTATATGTGATCATGTGAGTTACTATAATATTATTAATTATTAACACGTCAAGTGATGGAGTGTTAATAACCCCGCTCTATATATGTAAACATTTTAATATCTTCATGACTGCACTAACAAAATTTGATCTGTCTCAACAGGGTAAGATTTGCTCTGATATAGTCGGAGTCATACCTGGTCTGATAGTTCAGATAAACTTTTGATTCTATCACACGGGCAGGTCTATTGTTCATAGATGTCCAGGTCTACTGGGATCCACGCTATTTTATTCTTATACGGACAGACAGATCTGGTCCAATAAGATTAGATTTGCCTGACATGATCAGATCTGGCCCAATAAAATCAGATCTACCTGACATGATAAGATCTGGCCCAATAAAATCGGATCTGATCCAACAAGATCAGATCTTGCCTGGGGATTGAATCTGGTCAGACCTGCTGCGATATGGACGGGTCTGCTCTCAAAATTATCAAAATGGCTCTGATATGATAATAGATGCTCAGATATAAGCATCCATGATCTGCCATGACACTACATGAACAGATATTGCCAATTTTCTTGTCTGATCATATCTGATTCTACAGATATGATTCAGATGTATTCAGATACGAACTTTTTTTCCCGGGTATATGTATTAATCTGACTGTGAAGTCCTCATTTGACTGGTTAAATAAAAAAATAAGTATTAGGTACAACATAATAATAAGAATTACCTACAACTTCATATTGATTGTTAACTTTAACGGATAACTTTAACTTGCGTTAAATTTTCACGAAACTAACGCCACCAGTATCGGTTATAAATACGTATATTTGCATATACATATTTATTTCCTTTTTTTCCTTTAAACAATAGAACTATACTGTAGAATATTTTCCTATCGTTTCAAAGTGAAATTCGAAAAACTTCAAACGTTACAGCCCGTCAACGCTGTGCCTCACCGTCCGCATTCGGAGCGGGCGTGAACTTCAAACGCGTTTTCCTCAAAACGGCATTATCGAAATTGGCATGCACGATTACTCAAAAACTATTAAGGTATCGTCTAGTGTGTCAGATCGAAAGAAGAGAAAACGACCTTGCATGACTTCTTTGAAGAAGAGGAAGGTGTACTCTATGGTCCAGGTATAGCAGATTGATGGTGAGACCATTTTTTTTATTACGAATTATATACAACAACTTTCAAACGTGTTTTTCTCAAAACACGTTTTTTTTCAAACTGCTGCCATGATATCTCAAAAACGATTTGATTGATTCTGCTCAAATTTGTACAGCATCCTTAGTACATATATAACTACAAGTTGAACTCAAATAATTAAGATTGCTTCGTTAGTTTTCTTTTTATCAGTTATATAGACCCAAAAAAAAACGAAAAATTGAATTTTTTTTCTAAAGCGTAAGAAAAAAATATTTTTTGGAATTCTAACTTTATTTTAGTTCCATGTAGAGCCTCAAGTCTCACGATCAAAATTGGGTTTGGTTTTTTTTTTATTTCACATAAGCAGAACGGCCGGAATCATGGCAGCAGTGGAGCGCCTCTTTTTATATATGTGTTCCTGTTGGGCGGTGTATCTCCGACTATATTCTATATAATGACTAAAAAATTCACAAAGTTTATTTAAATGTTAATAAAAATTATATACAATTTATAAATTATTTTATTTTAATGTTTTGTAAAAAAAAATCCCCAAAAAAGCATTAAAAACGGCCTTCACACCAGACGACCCCGTTAAGGGGAGGGTAGGGGTTTGCACTTTTTAAAAATCAATTTTTTTTGTCTTTTCTCACAGTTAAACATTTCAACAATATAATCCAAAAATTTCAAGTCAATCAGAGCAAAACTCTCGAAGTTATTGACTATTCAGTCCCGCTCCTCTAACACTGTAGCTCCGACTTCTCTAAACTTCAAACGCGTTTTTCTCGAAACCACTTTTTCAAAGTCCGTGTTCACTGCCATTTGAAAACTACATGACCGATTTATTTCAAATTTGGTACACACTTTTACATATAAAATACCTCCCCCCAACGGTTAGTTTGAGATTTTTTTACATTGAGGGGGTTTTCCACCCCCAAAATGGCGGAATTTTTCGTGAAAAATAGCACTTTTCACTTTACATGACGACCAAAAATTTAGAAATGAAAAAAAATCAAATACCGTTGGGGGGAGGGTTTGATGATACTTTGACTAAATTTTAATGGTACTTGATTTCAGATAATTTCTAGCTGAGATACAGTGAACACCGCAAATCGTGTTTTTCCAAAGTCGTTCTTGGAATACTTTGTCATCGGCTTGTCTGTGAATATTTTCGCGTACAAATTTCACGGAATGTTCTTGAAATGACACTTAACAATGTACAAAAGGTTTCGATAAATTTACTCTATCCATATAGATGAAAAAAATCGCAAAAAAGTATTTTTTACGCTGAAACCCCTACCCTCCCCTCAAGCCGATTAAGTTGAAACTTGATAAAAATATTGATAATATTGGTACCTTCTACTTGACGAGAATTGTTTTTAAAAAATTGGGACAAAAACGACTTTTTTCATCCACATTTTACAGAAATATTGCGTGAAATGTTGATTTTTTTGTAAATGCGTGCCATTTCTTAAATTTGCATTTTCTTCATTTTAATTACGGTCAATTAGAAACTAGACATGTTGTAATTGAAAAAAAAGTTTGAAGTTTTTTGCAAATCAAAGTCTACCGGAAGCAGACTGCACGCCGATTTGCAACTCCCGCGGCGACTTTGCTGTAATACTGCCACAGCTCCGTCATTTTGACCATGACTTCATTAAAAAAAAAAATGTTTTGTATACTTAAATATACTAATAAAGTATACCTAAAGTTTGATAATTGTAGAATAATTATTTCTTATTTTAAAAAATCCCTCAATATTGCTTATTTTTTTCCTGTTTAAATGTATATCCCGCCTTAATATACAAAGTGCAACATACTTTGTCGAAATCAACGAATTCATAAAGCGTAAAATCAAATAAATTATACGTTGTTTTTGTGTATTTGATATCGAACATTCGCGTTTTCAATCTTCCTTGCAATTTCCACTTTTTACCGTCGCGTTTGTTCGGCAGGTCGATTTTGGGTATACTCACAAGGAACATCACTTAAGAGTCCGCCATCGATTTTATTGAAACTCATATATGTGATTAAACATTGAAAACTTTCAGACACGTATTTTTTTATCTGCGGTAGAATGGATTTAAGGGGGAAAACCACCCCTCAACGAAAGGCGTGTTGGGGGTGGTTTTGCAGTTTCACCCACAAGCAGTCCACCGATCTGAATTGAACAAAAACCGAAATTCTTCTAATGTAAAGCGATGAAAAATCAACTTCAGAATAATTTTAAAAACATTAAATTGAGGGGTGACACGCCTGTCTTGGAGGGGTTGTTTCCTCCCTTAAAACGTTTTTCCGCAGATAGAATAAAAATACGTATTCGATAGTTTTCAATGCTTTATCACATATATGAGTTTCAACAAAATCGAAGGCGGATACTTAAGGATGTGTTGCCCGTACACTCCCTACCAAAAGTGAGTTTCAACGAGAATTTTAAGTACTTTGCGAAGAGACTACAATTTTTTTAAATCAACCACATTGAAAATAATAAGTACAATACCTTCCGGTAACAATAAGGCAAAAAAATTATAAGCAAATTGTTGAAAAAAAAAATCGTTCAACAAATGTCCGGTGACCTACTTTTTTTATATTATAAAATGAATTCGTAGATTTTTCTCAATAAGTATGAATTTTTGAAGAATTTTTAATTTATTTTAATTTTAATTTTTTCAAATTAAAAAATGGATTAAGCCATAGATTTTTAATATGTTTTCGGATCAACGTTCCACATTAAATCCAAGAAGTGTCCGAGGTATTGAACCAACAGTGTCATAGGTACAGCCTCTGAAAAATTCCAAAAACTGGTCTTTCGAAATAGAGAGAAAATTCTTTAAAAAATCAGATGTATTCAGAAAAATATCATAATTCATTTAATGGTACAAAAAATCAAGTTTAGCGGAGATTTTATGAACACGTTTTTGTTTAAACAGTTTATTTATACATTTTTGGCATTCTTATTATTCAAAACTAATGTTCTTAGCATCTTCAATACGGTTGATTTTTTTCAGATTTTAATGTTATCGCAAAGTACTCAAGATTCTCACCGAAACGCACTTTTCGTAGGGAATGTACGGGCAATACATCCTTAAGTGATAATCCTTGTCAGTTATTTCACATTCGACCACCGCATAAAAGGAATACAAGCGTATCTGTTTTGCGATTTGTCAGTCGCTCGTAATCTGGCTGTTTCTATTTATCGCGATTGATAATCGTAATAAACGTCAGTGAATTGAGGGAACGCTAAATTCATATATCGACTTGTACCAATAATAATGATATCAGAATTCACCAATGACACGATAAATAAATACAAACAGACGGTTTATTAAAAAGGTTGAGGCGGTCCAGTCGGGACAAATCACGGTTTCTAATTTTTTTTTCAATATCCCTCAAAAAATGCATACGAGGTATGCATTGATTCTGTACAGTAGAACCTCTATTATCCGAATCAAAATGAACAGAATTTTTTTTCTTATTCACGTAATAGAATTATAAATATGCATAATTTTGCCCTTTAATGATATATTTTATGAAAAATTAGCATCTACAGTAGAACCTCGATTATCCGAATCAGTTAGGACTGAAAATAGTTCGGATAATAAAAAGTTTTATTTACGTTATGTATTTGTTTCAATGTCTGTTATATTCCTCTGGAAAAAATTGCGTTCCGATCATCCGAAATTTTAATTATCCGAACTTATTTCAGTCCTAATTGATTTGGATAGTCAAGGTTCTACTGTAGATGCTAATTTTTCATAAAATATATAATTAAAGGGCAAAATTATGCATTATTATATTTTTATTACGCAAATAAGAAAAAGATTGTGCTACTGCCAACTTGAAACTTGAGTATAATGTTATCGATGATTATTGTGAAAAAAACTGCATCGGCGTATGTTTTATAAAATTGAGAATGAAATTTTGAGTCACTCATATTTATGTCTATATTATCTTCTAGAAGTTTAAAAAGGTTTAGTTTGCGTCAAACCGTTGTTAAAAATGGTTTATCTTGGTGCCAAAAAGCCAAAAAAATTACATCATTCGTAGCGTGAACGTCTTGACTATGTAACCGCACGTAAAATTACATACATTAAGCTATTTTTTATGTCTGGTGTTTTGTGGTGAAAAAATTACAAAAAATCGTAGACTCACAAGGGAAGTTTTCGAGGTGGATCTCTCCGATTTCGATTAAATTTGGCATGCTTGTATAATGGGTAAAAATAGGCGACACGTATTTTATTATATCTGCAAAAGCCGATTTTGAAGGGTGTAACGTACCCTCGAAAATTGGGGTGTTTTTCGTTTTTCGTCGATAACCTTTTAACGTTACGCGATATGAAAAAAATCCAAATTGCAATAATGTTTATTTTTTCGTGTACTATACATTGGAGATGAGAACGATAACGTTATCGACGAAAAACGAAAAACACCCCTATTTTCGAGGGTGCGTTTCACCCCCTAAAAATCGGGTTCCGCAGATGTAAAAAAAAATACGTGTCGCCTATTTTTACCTGTGCTACTAGCATGCAAAATTTCATCGAAATCAGAGAGATCGACCGCGCACCTTTTCCTTGTCAGTATAGTCTAGACAATAGTATATATATATTTTTTTTATTTAATCTTCGATTGTGGTTTACCCTCCAACCGCTTCAAGTTTAACGAACTAGTTGGTAAATACAATAATGAAAAAAAGAATAATTCTTTTCACTCACAGACACAACACGCCTTATTGTTTATAAAATTTTATTTATCTGTTTCTTTGTCTGTAATTATTTATGTTTGGTTGTTGTTGCCATTTGTCTGGGTGATTTACACGTTTCCTTTATTCGTTTGCTTCTCTATTGTAATTGCGATTCACGATACAGTGTGAGGCAGTTCAGACACTGAGGCATGTTTCCGTGAACGATTCGTTGAAATCGATTCTGTAGTGCTCGAGTTATAAGCGGGCAGACGTACATACGGACAACTTTCTTTTTAAAAATACGATTTTTCTACTTCGTTTCGTTTATGTAAACGCTTTCTGACGAAATATTGTGAAAATTGTCAAACTTACAGGCAAAGCAGCCCTTACAGTTTTATTACGTGTAGAGATAAAGAATTGATGGATTTAATTACAGTTTATAAACTGTTTACAGTTTATTTTATTACATATTTGCAATACAAAGTTTACAGTTTATTTTATTACATATTTATCTATCTATAGATAGATAGATAGCTAGATAGATAGATAGATGGATAGATAGATAGATTTATTAGTGCGCTAGGACCAAGCAGGGTCCTCTGCCACGTAATCTTCATATTTTGTACAACTACAGGAAAAAATACAAAAATAAAAGAAAGAAAAAAGTATATTCATAATGCGCCGTGAAATAAAATAAAATTAAAATAATAATAAGATCCATAATAAGCCTGTGCTACAATAAAAAATAGAAAAATGAAAGAAAAAGTTGATACAAAAATGAAAATAGGTTACTATAAAATGCAAAAGCTGTATCAAAATAATAAAAATAACAAAAAGAACGACACCGAAATTCAAAATAATACGCAGTGAACTAAAATTTAAAAAAAAAACAAAAATAAACGAAAAGCTCGATACAAAAACAAAAATACATTACTCTAAATAATGCAAATAACTAACTAAAAATAAGGTACATAATGAGCCTTGGCTAGAATAAAAAATATAAAAATAAAATAAATACTCGTTACAACAACAAAAATAGGTGACTCTATATAATGCAAAAAGTATATAAAAATAGCAACAACAGTAAAAAGACACACACCGAAGCACAAAATGAAAAATAATACGCTGTGATATAAAATAAAAATAAAAAATAAGGTACATGATAATCCTGGGCTAGAGTAAAAAAATGCAAAAATAAAATAAAAACACGATATAACAACCAAAATAGGCGACTATATAATGCAAAAAACTATATCAAAATAATAAAAATATTTAAAAGACAGACACCGAAGCACAAAATGATAAATAATGCGCTGTGATATAAAATAAAAATAAAAAATAAGTTACATGATAATCCTGGGCTAGAGTAAAAAATGCAAAAATAAAATAAAAACACGATATAACAACGAAAATAGGCGACTACATAATGCAAAAAACTATATCAAAATAATAAAAATATTTAAAAGACAGACACCGAAGCACAAAATGATAAATAATACGCAGTGAAATAAAATAAAAATAAAATTAAGTTACATAATAAGCCTGGGCTAGGATAAAAAATACAAAAATAAACGAAAAACTCGATGCAACAACGAAAATAGGTGACTATATAATGCAAAAACTATATTAAAATAATAAAAATATTAAAAAGACAGACACCGTAGCACAAAATGAAAAATAATACGCAGTGAAATAAAATAAATAAAAAATAAGATACATAATAAACCTGGGCTGGAACAAAAATTGCAAAAATAAAAGAAAAACTGGATACAAAAATAAAAATAGGTCATTATGTACTGAATAAACTATATAAAAATAAATAAAAATAAAAAAAGAAAGACGATAAAATGAAAAAATAAGATACCTACATAATAAGCCTGGGCTACAATAAAAACTCACCAATCGAGCACATGACAGTTGCACGTCAACTTACACTCTCTTCGTGTTGTCCCTTTCTCCTCTTTGCTCGTCTTCTCACCCTCTCGCCCTACCTCCCTCGCTATATCCTTTTTTTGTTGTTTCTACGCTCCCCTTATCGGGTCCGATTAAATTTTCGCGGTTGATCGCGACTTTCATGACATGGTACGAGCGCGGAGTCTGATCTCGAATAAGAGATCGCGAAATACGATGATGACACGTGTGCGGCGTGATGAAGGGTCGAAAGGGACGAAAAGGGGGCGGCGACGGGGAGGAGGTAGGGCGGGAAGGTACGCAGGGATGATACGAAGGGCCAGTGAGGCGAAACGCGAGGAGTATCGCGTGAGAGAGTGGACGCACGCGGACGAGGCACAACTCGCGAATGCAACTTATGTGCCGACGACCGCGCACTCGGTCGCGGTGTGTTTTCTCGTCATCGACGTCGACGTCGTCGTCGTCGTCGTTGTCCGCATCATCTCGATCGCGTTTTGCGGCGCGAGGGCCACGTGGTGGTCAAAGGTCATGCGCGTAAGGGCCTCGCGCGAGGCAAACCTGCCAGGGGATGCTACTCTTCTGTTATTGCGTCCCGTACACGTTTTATCTCACGCGATCTAGAAGTTACTCAAGGCCTTATATATGCGATTTCGCCGATTTTCGAAGGGACTTTTCTAAACGGGGTTAAAAAAAAATGACGCATATATTGACAACATTTTTTTTACGCATCATTTATGCACATGGTTGTATATGTAAAAAAGTATATGTAAAAAAAATCACGAATATTAACAAATGGCGGAGATATAAAATAATAAAGCAATGTATTTTTTTTCCGCGCGCGTTGATGGTGAACGTTCGCGGCATCGATGTGGGTGTCTGAAAAAAATGAACATATTTATAATTGCATAATGAATGTATCTTCAGTGTGAACCAACGATATTTTTTTTAATTAATAAAATAGTAAAAAATTAATAGAGTAAAATTTTTTTACTCTATTTTTTGTCGGTATTTTATTTTTTATATTTTTTTGTGTCATTGAAAATTTTGTTTCTGTGGTTCACACGATAGGTGATGATACTAAGAATATGTTGTAAAAATTTCAAAGCGATCGGAACCTTCGTTCAAGAGTTAGAACTTTCAGAAGATTCAAAAAAGCGAATCGTGGACAACGGCTTGAAGTTGGCGGTCGAGCGCGCTGCGCGGTGTGTAATATGCTCGAAGTGCTGTAACTTTAACAATTTTTGGAATTTTTCAATTCTGTAAAGCTTGAAATATTCCTAACCGTTCAGGCTAGGAACGGTTTATTAATTTTATTAAAAATTAATAAATTAGTAAAAAATTAATAGAGTACAATTTTTTTTACTCAATTTTTTTTCGGTATTTTATTTTTTATATTTTTTTGTGTCATTGAAAATGTTGTTTCTGTGGTTCACACGATAGGTGATGATACTAAGAATATGTTGTAGAAATTTCAAAGCGATCGGAACCTTCGTTCAAGAGTTAGAACTTTCAGAAGATTCAAAAAAGCGAATCGTGGACAACGGCTTGAAGTTGGCGGTCGAGCGCGCTGCGCGGTGTGTAATACGCTCGAAGTGCTGTAACTTTAACAATTTTTGGAATTTTTCAATTCTGTAAAGCTTGAAATATTCCTAACCGTTCAGGCTAGGAACGGTTTATTAATTTTATTAAAAATGAATAAAATAGTAAAAAATTAATAGAGTAAATTTTTTTTACTCAATTTTTTGTCGGTATTTTATTTTTTATATTTTTTTGTGTCATTGAAAATGTTGTTTCTGTTGTTCACACGATAGGTGATGATACTAAGAATATGTTGTAAAAATTTCAAAGCGATCGGAACCTTCGTTCAAGAGTTAGAACTTTCACAAGATTCAAAAAAGCGAATCGTGGACAACGGCTTGAAGTTGGCGGTCGAGCGCGCTGCGCGGTGTGTAATACGCTCGAAGTGCTGTAACTTTAACAATTTTTGGAATTTTTCAATTCTGTAAAGCTTGAAATATTCCTAACCGTTCAGGCTAGGAACGGTTTATTAATTTTATTAAAAATTAATAAATTAGTAAAAAATTAATAGAGTAAAATTTTTTTTTACTCAATTTTTTTTCGGTATTTTATTTTTTATATTTTTTTGTGTCATTGAAAATGTTGTTTCTGTGGTTCACACGATACGTGATGATACTAAGAATATGTTGTAAAAATTTCAAAGCGATCGGAACCTTCGTTCAAAAGTTAGAACTTTCACAAGATTCAAAAAACTGAATCGTGGACAACGGCTTGAAGTTGGCGATCGAGCGCGCTGCGCGGTATGTGTAATACGCTTTAAATGCTGTAACTTTAACATTTTTTTGAATTGTTGAATTCTGTAGAGCTTAAAATATTCCTAACCGTTCAGGCTAATGGAATCAAAAATAAAATAAAAATCAACATTTTCAAATGTATCGCGTATATAAGGCCTTAAGGGGTCTTCGCACTTTAAACACTAAAAAAGGAATATTTTCATGAATTTTTTTGATAGGTTTATATTACAGATATTGATATAAAAGTTACTACACTTAATAAATACACTGTCGAAATACTTTTTTTTTAAATTTATTTATTCGAATCACTATGTATAGACGAAAATGGTATCTAAAAAAATGTCCTGAAAAAATTGTAGGTCTGCGCTGTTGATGAAATCTCGGAAATGGACCATCCGAAATAAAAAAATCGAACGGTTTTAGATTCAGTATGTTAATGGCTATAGTGCATATCATACGATTTTTTATGTACGCAAAAATAACAAAATGGCGGGCTTTTTTCGAAAAAAAAACGTTTTTTTCACCGTTTTTGGCCAAAAAAGTGAATATCAAAATGGAAAAAAATCCTTGATGTGCGCTATAGCTATAGTTGTAAAGAATATATGATTAACATTTCATAAGGATCGGTTCAGTAGTTTCGAAGATTTTATCAATAAGCCGTCGAAAAACGTTGTTTCGAGCAAAACGCATTTAAAGTTTGTTTGGGTTAAATAAATACATAATTTTTTTTTAAATGTATTTCGAAAGTGTATTTATTAAATATAACAACTTTTATATCAATATCTATAATATAAACCTATCAAAAAAATTCATGAAAATAGCCTTTTTTAACGTCTAACGTGAGAGGACCCCTTAATTATAGCTAGATTATCTGGTTATACGATAGCATGATTGATTTTGCTTCTGGTATGCCCTTAAGGCAGTCTCGACAAGGCGTTTTTTCTGTAGATTTTTATTTTTAGGACACATTCAAGACACTATTAGGTGATTACGTGCAAAATTTCAAGAGGTTTCACCGTTCTGTATTCGAGATATGGGCAATCAAAGATTGCACGATTTTACACGTGTTCTTGTGGGGAACGGTGGAAAATTTGACATTTCATGCAATAACGTCGAAACTTTTCTACAGATTTTTCATAAAATATTCTCAATTACAGAGGAACATATGACGAAGTAGGTAAAAAACAATCATGAATTTTGGCAGTCTAGTTCCAGAGATATAGTGATTTAAATTAGGCAATGTCTAGCGACGCTAGCGCCACGAAGTGACTGGAGGAAACTAGAGCCGGCGATCTGGCAGCGCTGCAAGCGTTCGGCGCGCTCATCGGTAGAAAATGTATTTAGAGACGTGACAGATTTTTCATACTTACTTTTAATATTAAATACTATATATATATGGATAGGTAAAAATTAGTGACTTGGAGAAATAAAAAATTCGTTGAATCAATAAAGAAACTTTTATTATTAATTCATCGAAGTGAAATTCATCAATTCAACGATTCACGATATGATGTCCCACATTTTCGTTGTTCATAACCTATACATGGTTCTTCTTTTCGTTTCCTCTTTTTGCACGGGTCATAATTTCGACCGCTTTTCTATTTTTGGCGATCGTTTTTCGTTTGACAAATTTGCCTTTATGTCGCACTTTTTCCATTATTCCGGTCACAGCTCAAATTTTGCATTTCCGTTTATACTAAACATCACGACAAAAATTCACTGGGCTTGCGACGTTGCCACGATCTCCGCGCTCGCTAGACTACAGTAGTGTGTGCATATCCGTACACGCAGAGTGTCTACGGATCAGTAGTCGAAAGGGATGGTCTGATACAAGAGTGAGGGTTAGGTGATGGAGGGAACTTTGTTCTTTTTGGAACTCTAAACATTGTGTTGGGTGTTTTCTTCATTACTTTATAAGTTTTTACATCCTGATAAGATGTACAACCTACATTATAAAGATATATCACAATATTTCGAAGTTTTCGTCGATTGAGCGGAAAATACACTTTTCAACGTGACTGTGGCGAGACTACTACCTTAATTTAGGTAGAAGCTATTTGGAAACCCTCGAAAAAAGTTCCATTTGACCCTCTGCCGGGGTCACTCGAAACAGGGTCACTCGAAACACGGGGTGTTTTTAGCTGATTAAACTAATGTTTCTACTAAACCCAGGTACTGTTAAGGGCAGGGTAAAGTATTAAAATATTTTTTTTTCATTTTTTAAAATTTTTTAAATGAATGCATAATATATCAAGAATATTGTGTTAAAATTTCAAGTCGATCGGAGTAAAATTGACGAAGTTATGAGTATTTGAGCGTCTATTGCTCCATGCCGGGTTTTATACCTGGGCGGCAGCTGCGCGGCGCGCTATTGTATTTTTCGACCACGAATAAATTTCTTGATAAACGGGCCTGTTCAGGTCGAGTTATGTATATTCGAGGCATGGTGTATATTAGTATACACATTAGTCTGTACATCAGTTTTGCGTAGACAAACGCAAAAAGATGCTCTCGATCATCTTGATGGAAGCCTTTTGCTCTACGGACCTGGCATCGACGACTTTGAGTGAGTATAAGAAAATTATCGAGTTTTATTTTGAATTTCTAAAAATTCAAAGATAATTGAAAAATCTGAAAAAATTCATACGTATTCAGAAAAATGAACGAATCACGAAAAAAAAATTGGGTTGCGGGGAAATTTGTTGACTAATTTTTTTTTTCATCATTTTGTTAATAACATTTTGGAATTATTATTATGCAAAATTAATCTTTTGAGTACCTTTAATATGCATGCATTTTCTCACATTTTTATGCAATCGAGAAGTGTTCTCAAACTTATGTGCAATGAGCGCTAAGCGACCAAACTCTTCTGCGTTTTTCAAACCGTTTTTCTGAGACTTGTCATATTTGAAGTCCGTGTGCACGATAACTCAAAATCTACTGGACCAATCGCTTTGAAATTTTGCACAGTACTTCTTCACATAATTCACCAGGTATTGTCGAGAGCTTTTTTGTTTTTTTAAAATAATTACTAATTTTTCAACAACAAATTAGCCGATTTTTTTAGCGAAAATCGGGTTTTTGGCTCCCAAGTGCTACGAAAAATCGAAGAATCGAAAAAAAAAATCCTCCCGTCATTACCTCGAGGAACATCTCCTTTAACAAATGCATTTTGATTTTTTTGTTTCAGATGATTCTGTTGCGAATTATGGTGCACACCGCAAACCAACTTTTTTTCGAGGCGCCTCCGGGGTTTAATTTTCACTCGCTCAATTTTGAATATTTTGCAATGCAAATTTAACAGAATGTTGTTCAAATGTTACTTTATTATATGTAAATTTTTCAATCAACGAACACTATTCGTTACGCCAAAAAAAAATCTTAAAAACATGCCTTTTTTCGCCGAATTAACTTTACCCCGCCCTTAATGATGTGTATGAAGTGATAAAGTATGTTTGTGTGAATAAAATATACTTTTAACCAAAATGATCAGTTTTATTGCTTTTCACTTCAGTTTGAGTATCACTGAAGGTATATTAAGGTTCTTTAATATTGTTTTATTTTTCGGACGATTTCTTGGCATCTACAAAATAAAACAGGATTCGGAAAACTTGCTTGCGTATGAAATGCTTGTTCAGGGTAAATAGAAACACGTTTTAATTGATCCCGAACCGTTTGTTTCAACTACCCGCATACCCTTGCTTAAAATAGTTTATCAAACAGCAAAATACGTAAATTTTGTAGGTAGCTTCTGACCACAATAAACTCAACTAGGATATTCATAGTAATACTGATTGTAAACAACCCCGAAGAAGGAACAGTAGTTTTGAAGCAATACGCAAGATACTAATTTGAAAAAAATTTGAAAATTTGAAGAAATAATTTGAAAAAAATATCAAAAATTGAATTTTTGCCACGATTTTAAAAGTCAAGTTCCAAGTTTCGTAATTCTTTTTCAACCTTTCCAGCTTAAAAAAAAACTATGGCTGATGTCAGAAATATTCGAGTTCGGGTGAGAACTATAGATGTTTACCGGCGTAATTTACTCACGACAAAATGGGGGACAAAATAAGTAAAAAATAAACTTCCAAAACAGAACATACACGATTTTTTAATATGATAATAACAATCACAATCATCAAATATGATTATTATTATTTATTATTATTGATAAATATCGATATCATCATTTATAATTTATAATGACCTATATAATTTATAATTTATAATAACGATAAATATCGGTATTGAAAAATATCGAGAATTGAATTTTTGGTAACTATAACGTAATGTCACGAGATTACGTTATAGTTGCATAGTTGTAACAATCATATAGAAACATTATCACAAGCAGGCCTGTCGGAATGCCACAAAAATATCAATAATGATTATTGTTATTATGCAATTACCCTATCTATCGTCTGAAGGGCTGCGCGTGACACAAAGCTGGTAATCCCTATGAGCTGAGGCATGGGGTCACCCATTTACTCAATATGAATTACCTCAAGCTGCGTACACTCCTGGGGAGGAGTTCAAGCCCCTTCTGCACATCGCAGCGACGTACACGTGCGCGGTTGGTACGAACTTCCGGCTGAAGAAATCCGCGATTCTTGATCTCAGTCAGGGAAGATCGACGGAGGTTGAGCGAAACATTCAATTTATGAAGAAGAGCATCTTTAAGGGGTTATATCAGTGTGACACTTTGAAAAAATCGATTTTTTTTACCTTTTCGACAGTTTATACTTTCAAGAATATGAGATGAGATTTTTATACTTTCAAGAATATGAAATGAGATTTTTCAAATTTGCCGACACTGTAACTCAAACAGCAATTATCTGATTGACTTGAAATTTCAACTGAGTACCCTTGAATATATTTACTCTACAATGACGTAGGATATTTTTGATTGGATGAAAATTGACGATTTGGCATTGAAAAAAACGACCATTTTATAGGCAAGAAAACAGACTTTTTTCATAACTACGCCATTTTGTTAGATTTTGATATTTTTTCGAAAATCCTACGTCATTGTACAGGAAATGCCTACCAGTTTAACGACATTTTTTCCTTTTTCAGTTTCAGCTACTCAATCGGCCAGAATCATGTCAGCGGTGGAGAAATTTTTTTGGCGCATCCGACCGCAGTGCATAAGTCGCTTAGATCTCAATATTTTTCTATGAAAAAATGATGTAATATAGGTCAAATATAGCCAAATATACTCTTAATTTTCCGAAAGATTTTATTGAGTACTTTTCTTCCAAAAAATTCCCGAAAATCATCCACACTTTCAGCGTTCACACTGGTATAGCCGCTTAAGGCAGGATTCTACTTTGAAACCATGAAAAAAACGCTATTTTCGTGAATTTTTTCTGAGAATACTATTAAAGATATCGATATGGGGTTTAAACTGTTCAATAAATACACTCTTTAAGTACATAAAAAAAAAATTTAAGTGTATTTTATTCATTTTTTGTACACGTAAAATATGTTTAAAGCCAACGCCTCGAAAAGCAGGTACCGTTGCCGTGGTCGTGAAATCTTCCCGACGGATGGTCTGAAACAAAAAAATCAAATAGTTTCATGTTCAGTATGTCTTCAGGAACCGACCTAACTAGAATATTTTATATACGTGCAAAATTAACAAAATGGCGGCTAAAATACGAAAAAAAATGCGCTTTTTTTGGGTCTTTTTTTGCAATAAAAAAATAGTTCTAATCAAAATTTTAAGTTGATTGTAGTTAGGTCGGTTGGTACACACATATAGAATATGTGTTCCAAATTTCATAAGGATCGGTTCAGTACTTTTTGAGTTATCACGACCACGGTACTTGAAAATGTCGTTTCGAGAAAAACGCGTTTAAAGTTTTGGTGAGTCCGGGCCGCGCGCCGGGCGGGTCACAATAGCGCGCTCAGGTAGGTGCGTTCGAAAGGCGAAAAAGGATAGTTAGACTGCTTGGAACTTTATAAAATTTTGACCGAACATTCTTGAACATATTTACTTTCGAAAAATGTAAAAAAAAAAATTTTTTTTTCAAAGTTTGAAAGTAGAATCCTGCTTTAAACGTCTGACTATGATGTTGAAGTTTGCTTCTTTGGAATGCAAGGAATTTTTTTTTTAAATAATGGCTGATTTCGGCGGTGATGATCACCCAAACATTTTTACGTATTTTCATTGAAGATTCACGACCTCAGTTGGCAAAATAAAGATTTTGGATGAAGATGAAAATAAAAAATAAAAAATGAAGAACCCATGGCATTCCAACGGTGCAAACTTCGACGTCATAAGGGAGCTACAGATATCGACGTATCGACCAGTTTTCCGTGCAGAAGGGTGACCATGTCGAAGTCCTTTTGCAGCGGTATCAGGTGGATTTTTAAATATATTTTTTCAAAGATTGTTTAATACAATTTTTTCGATTTTTTTAACTTATTACTTCGAAACTATATAAAATACATATTGTAAATGTTTTCAAAATTGTCCTACAGTGCTCTCTGCAAGATGATTTCGAAAACATTTATAAGATGTATTTGATATATTTTCGAGACAATATATTAAAAGATCTATATAAAAAAAGTAGGACATTTTTTACGATCGTTCCTGGATGGTCGCCCCGGTGATGTAGAAGCCCTCGGTGGCCATCCAGCGATACTTTTCTACGCAATAATTACAGTAATGATAATAATAAGAATAATTGAACACTGATAGTAATATTAAAATATTATTGTATTGTCACAATGTTATAATTATTGTTGGAAATCTAAGAAGTCATGTAAATACAGCATATGATAAAATTATAATTATAAAGTTATATAATTACATTAGTATTATTATTTCTGCTATTTGTTACTAGCTGTGCCCTCGGCTGCGTCCGCGCTGAAAGCCTACCGATGACGAATCGACAGCCTAAATATTACATTTTTTAAATTTCATTTTCGACGGTTTTATTAACAATTTGAGATAAAATACAGAGAAGGTCCGAACTACCTCGCTGTGTGAGGTTCTCATCCACCTAAATATCTCTCTCTCTCTCTCTCTCTCTCTCTCTCTCTCTCTCTCTCTTGCTAGACTTTTTTAGCTTAAAAGAAACTATGGCAGATATCAGAAATATTCTAGTTCCGTTGAAAACTATAGATGTGCTGACTATACCATACAAATTTGAACGAAAGCTGTTCAATAGTTTTTGAGATATCGTGAAAGCCAATTTGAAAAATACAGTTTTGGAAAAAAACGCGTTCAAAAGTTCAAGTGCGATTTATATTACACAAAAAAAATGCTGACTCACCATTAGTCTACTGTGCCGGGTACATATAACACGCAGATATTTTTTGCAATTTTCGCACAAGAAATCTTTTCGATGTTTTGGACCTGCCACACGGGATTAAGGGGTTAGGCCACAGCAACAGGTATAAAATCATGTGCGAATTTAACAGTTTTTTTTCGTATGAAAAAGTGATTCACTCATAAAATTAATTACACATCTATTTAGTATGAATAACTTCAACAATTTTCACTCGATTTGGTCTTAATTTAAAAGTTATGTTCCTAATTGCATTTCGCAGAGAAGTACGCACGGAATTTCCGATTAATGGAAAACTTTTCATTTTATGAGCAGTTTATGAGCAGTTATAACGAAATTTTTCACTGAAAATTCATTTCTTAACTTCAAATACCTACAACTTTTTATCAAAACAATATTTTTTAAATTCCATACGTACTTCTCTAGGTATTCTAATGTAGATTGATGAGAATTTTTGTTTTTTGTTCTAGGTAAAACATTGTGGATGCTAAATATCACGCCACGGAGTGCCTAAACAATTTTTTTTTAAATATTAGTAGTCGGCCATTTTGTACATCGAAAAAAAATATATATTTTTTCTAACAGCTTGATATTCATACTAAATAGATGTGTAATTCATTTTATCAGTGAATCACTTTAGCATACGAAAAAAAATGTTAATTTCGCACATGATTTATACCCGTTACTGTGGCCTAACGCCTTAATTAATTAATTAATCCTTCGAAATATTACGCTTTGTCAGAACACCCTGATTATTCACGAATCTTTGTGCATTCATTTTTTTATTTCTTTGTTTAATACGAACGTTGTAGTTGTTTGTACGCTTGTTCATTGTAATTGTCTTTAACTACCTAACGTAGAGCTTAATGACCTAAAGCTTACTCCATATTCATAGGTGCGTTTCTCTGAAAGATTCATCGAAATAGATTCAGTAGTTCTCGATTTACAAACGCGCAAACGGAGACGAACGGACCAATGTTTTTCTTCAAAATACGATGTTTGTACGTGTTTTAGGTAATATAGGGTGTTTTAAAATTAACTGACATTTTAATTTATTAATAAAACGTATTATTTATTTGAAAAGTACGAATATTTTTATTTTAACATAAGGTACAAACATGGAGGTTATGTGTGGAACGCAATAACCGATAGATGGCGGCCTTGTCCCTGTTTGCAAACGTTCACTCTTTTGACAAAACTTTTAATAACATTTTGGCATAATTGCGGACTAATTTCATTAATGGTGCGTCCAATTGCTCCATTGAGCTCCGTAATGGTCTGGGGATCATTGGCATGCACTTTTCCTCTCAAAAAAGTCCAAAGAAAGAAGTCCAATATGGCGTCAAATCGCACGTGCAAAAATCAATTGAATCAATGAATTGATGAGATTGAATCAATGAATTGATGAGATTGAATCAATGAATTGATAAGAACGATAGGTTTCCTCACACCTATAATTTCGGTTGCGCTCGGCCATGATTTGGTTTAATTTTTTCAACCAAATGCGCAAGAAACAAATTTTATTTTCGCATAATTTTTTAACCAATTCGGACATATGCTTAATATTTTTCAATGAAAATAAAATATTAATATCTTAACGAATAATGTACTTGAAAATCAATATCGGTTGTGGTGAAAACAATGAGATAACATATTTACTCAATACAATTTTTATCTGAATCAAACGAGCAAAATTCAATTTTTCTTGTGTACTCGAATCAACAATATTCATGTTATGAATTGAAACGCTTTTTTTGTTCGTTGCAGAAAATGCATTCAAGACTGCATAATTTGTTCGCGATAATTGTTTAGATAGTTTCAATAATATATTGTTCTCGACTAACAATATATCTTTTGAATGAAAAAAGAAATCAATTTTATCATATTATCAAAGTCAATAGCGTTCTGTTTGGACTAATAAATCCGATTATTTACACCAACAATTTTACAATTAAATCGACGAAATTTCATTCAATAACACCAATGATATTGGATCAATGATTTTTGTTCTCAGTGCACGACCATGAAACTTCGTCTGCAATAACTATGCAGTAACAATGCAGCAAATAACAATTTCTATGCGTTGATCGATCGTGTAATTCTCCATGACAAAACCTCAATACTTCCCGATGCCAGTTTTCAAAGATTAGTACTCTATGTCCGCCACAAAAAAAATGGCGCGCGATTTGAAATGTCAGGTCATTTTGAGACACCCTTTATGAACGATCTGCAAAGAAATAGCGCGAAAAAGAAGAGACAAAGTAACCCTTAGAGTTTCACTGTATGTAGAGATAAATATAGATGATTGCAACGTCCTTAATTATATTACTTCTGTATTAATATTAATACTATTGTTGTTGTTGTTGTGAGGGCAACTAAACAACTACGCCTATTCAATATGAAGTTGCTCCAGCACAATTCCAGTGATTATCCACCGAAAGTTTTTTTTAAATTCGTCCTTCTCCCTTTGCCCAACTCGCTTATACGATGGAAAAAAGTTGTAAGGTCAGCCTGGTCTCTTCTGCACGACAGAAAAATAAGAGTTTCTCCCTCGCACCCTTGAGGCTATTCAGCGACGTCCGAGTAGAACGAAACGCGACACGCTGCAGCGACATCGTGTAAAACACGGTATTACGGGATTCCACTATTCTTTTTTTTTGTTCGCGTCCCCAACGAGCTCGTGACGACGGGGCACGCGATATCGGCTCATTCGGAAAACTTTTCGATTCCCCCCGTTTAGACAGCCGCGCCGTCGGGGCAGATAGAGCTGGCGGTGGGGGGAGGGGGTGCAGCAGGTGAGACGTCGTGTTGCTCGAACTCCTCCTACCCTTCGCATCGTCATCTCATAAATACTGCAAGGGTCTTTTCCGGCCCTTGTCCTTGAGCGAGTCCTGCTTACGAGCCAATTCCCTCCCCCCTCCCCCAGCCCCAGGACGTTGCAATTCCAATGATTTTTCTCGGTGATGATGGGGTGAGAAAAATCATTTCATCCACGGCGGGTCGTTTACCCGCCGACAAAGTTCACCTCCCTTAGGGGAGAAGAGGGAAGCTCCGTGTCCTATTCAGCTGCGGGTGAATTTTTCCAGCGCTACTTCCAAGCCCTGAATGTCCCATCCTGACCGCCCCGACGGATAAACGGTCTGTGCCGATAAAAAGAGAAAGAGAACAAACAGTGGGCTTCTTTTGACGTTTGGTTTATTCTCTTCATTTTCTTCGATGTCTTATTAGATTTTAGTAAGAGCCATCTCTTTAGATTTTCTTATGGCTTGTTCCCAAGTCTTGAGGAAATTCTATTGAGGATCTTGAGGTATCGAGTCTCAAGTCTCGAGGATCTTGAAGGATGAAGTCTTATGTCTCGAAAAACTTCATTAATCATGTCTCAAACCATGAGGATTTTGAGGGAACAGGTTTCACGTCTTGAGGAGTATGAGGAATCAAGTCTCAAATCTTGAAGATTTTGAGGTATTAAGCCTCAAGTCTTGAGAATATTGAGATATAAAGTCTGAAGTATTGAGGATCTTGAGGGATCAAATCTCAAGTCTTAAGGATCTTAAGAGATCGAGTCTCAAGTCTTGAGGACCTTGAGGGATCAAGTCTCAAGTCTAGAGGATCTTGAAGTATCAAGTCTCAAGTCTTGAGGATCTTGAAGTATCAAGTCTTAAGTCTTGAGGATCTTAAAGTATCAAGTCTCAAGTCTTGAGGATTTTGAGGGATCAAGCCTCAAGTCTTGAGTATCTTGAAGCAACAAGTCTCAAGTCTTGAGGGTCTTGAAGTAACAAGTCTCAAGTCTTGAGGATCTTGAAGTATCAAGTCTTAAGGATTTTGAGGGATCAAGTCTCAGGTATTAAGACTCAAGTCCTGAGGATTTGGAGATATAAATTCTGAAGTCTTGAGGATCTTGAGGGATCAAGCCTCAAGTCTTGAGTATCTTGAAGCAACAAGTCTCAAGTCTTGAGGGTCTTGAAGTAACAAGTCTGAAGTCTTGACGATCTTGAAGTATCAAGTCTTAAGGATTTTGAGGGATCAAGTCTCACGTCTTGAGAATTTTGACAAATCGAGTCTCAAGTCTTGAAGATTTTAAGATATTAACACTCAAGTCTTGAAGATTTGGAAATATAAAGTCTAAAGTCTCGAGGATCAGGAGAGATCAAGCCTCAAGTCTTGAGAATCTTGAGGTATCAAGTCTTGAGGACCATGAGGGATCAAGTCTCAAGTCTCAAGTCTCAAGTCTCAAGTCTTGAGGATCTTGAGGAATCAAGTCTCAAGTCTTAAGGATCTTGAGGGATCAAGTCTCAAGTCTCAAGTCTTGAGGATCTTGAGGTGTCAAGTCTTGACGGATCTTGAGATATTAAGTCTTAAGGATCTTGAGGGTTCAAGTCTCAAGTCTTGAGGATCTTGAGGGATCAGATTTCAGGTCTTGAGGATCTTGAGGGATCAAATATTAAGTCTTGAGAATCTTGAGGTAACAACTCTTGAGGATCTTGAGGGATCAAGTCTTACGTCTTGAGAATCTGGAGTTATCAAGTCTTGAGGATCTTGAGGTATGAAGTCTTGAGGATGTTGAGGTATCAAGTCTTGAGGATCTTGAGGGACCAAGTCTTCAGGATCTTAAGGGACCAAGTCTTGAGGATCATAAGGTATCAAGTCTTGAGGATCTTGAGGGGTCAAGTCTTGAGTTTTGACGATCTTGAGGAATCAACTCTCAAGATAATTGTTCTTTAGATGTCCTCAAGACTTGACACTTCAGAGTCGGGGTAGAGAAAAAAGTGAACTTTCACAAAAAAACTGTCAACATTTATTATTGTCAGGTCAACATCGAAAAGGCTTCGATCTCGTGAGTTTGTTTGGGATTTTGTTAGCGGGGGAAGGAGAAAATCCCGTTTCACGAGGTTGTGATGGTCCGGGGCACGTCCAACGACCAATTGTCAAATTATATTCCTTTTCCTTCTTCATCCTTGTGATTTTCATACTTATCGCCGTGATTGTTCCGGAAATACCCCATAAATAGCATCGACTGATAGTCGCACGATAATGGTCGTGGGGTAGGACATTCACCATCCAACGTACGACGACTATAATAATAATAGTACGTCTTTATGCTCTGTACTCTGCTAGAACGTCTGTATATATATTTACACACGTATATACATACGTATAGGTACATATTTATATGCATATACATGTATCTATGTTTCTCTTTTTCTCCATCAATCGATTCTTCGCCCTATCTCGGTGCTCGATTCACATCAAGAAAATATAAAACATCGTGGTGCCAGCAAGATAGCCCGTTACCCAACAACTCTCATTGTTTTTGAGGCTTGCAAAAATATTCTTCCGAATAGCCCAATTAAAAAACGTTCCTTTTTAGAATTGTTATTGGATTCGTTATAAAAATGTCATTTATCGAATACTTCGAATGCACCAAAAGAATTCAAGACCAACCTGGTCATTACGAGGTTAGGCTACTGCGAAAATGACGAACGATTTCTCGACATCTAATAAATGGATTGACTTGAAATTTGGTACACTTATGCAGTGTATGCAATGGTGGTACAGCCTTGGCCAACGTTTTTCTTGACATTTTTTTCATTCGTAATTAACAAAAATGTTGTAACTTTTTCTCGAAAAGTCGAAGAAAAAAATCAAATTTTCTTTTTTGATCATTGAAACACGATACAAAAAAAGCTCGGCCACGTCTTAGCCAATATTACCTATTTTAAGAAAAAATATCTCGTTTGTTTTTGTTTCAGAACAACTGGGTGGCCAAAATCAAGGTCCTTCACGAGATTTTTCATAACTTATTTTATTATTAATATCTTTCAATGAAATTTAGTCCACAACTTTTTCAATGTATTAAGACGTTGAATAAGTTCTCGCTGTTTTCCAAAAGATTGCATTACCAGAACTTGGTGCATGTAGTTTAAGATGGTAACGCATCTATAGAGGAGTACTATAAGCAAGCTTGAAATTCAGTGTATGTCATTTTGCCAAAGTTTAAACAACTTTTTTTATATCAATACTATGTGAAATTACGTGCCAAAAGAAGAGTATTTTCGGGAAATTTTACTGCACTACTTTAATCATAATAAACTCTGTCGGAAACAACATGCAGATATCGGTTTAAAACCTTCAATAATAATGATTTTGATGTTAAAGATAAAGAACGCTCTGGCGCACTGAAAAAGTTTAAAGACGATATTTGCGACCCCAAAAGTCTTGGCGCCTCTCGAGGCCTAAGGCCGAAGTTCTAGTATAGTAAACTTTGTCAAAATACATTGATAACAATGGACAACATTTAAAAAACGGAATAAATACTCGAGATTCTGCTGTGTTCCAGGATGCAAGACGGATAATAAAAGTGAACCGTCGTTCTATCAGCCACCTAAAGATAAAGTCTTTTGAAAAAGGTGGTTGTTGGCATTGAAAATGTTTTTTTTTTTCAGGCCATCAAGGCGCATTTGTAGTCACTGCACAAGATATTTCCTTTCCAACTTTGTAACTTTATTATTAATAAATCGAGCAATGTCAAAAATTATTTCTGTTATATACAATGTATAAATATAATTTTAGACGTCCCTTGTAAAAAGTATGCTCTGAAAAATAAAATCACTCCGCGAAATCTGCGAGTGACGCTCATAACGTTAAAAAACTAAATCCAGAGCTGACAGGGCTAAAAAAGGGGCGAAAAATAGATAATTCACTACAGTAGCATCTTTACTCGCAGGAACTCGCAGGAAATCAAAAACGAAGTAATTGTTTACGTTTGAGGTTATACTTTGACCGACCATATTGAAACATCGCTGCGCCATCTCTGGGACATGAAAATCCCGAATCGGAGGCATTACTTCGTGAAGACTCATGTCAGACGCTACCTGAAGTTGCAGAATATCAGTGTCGTGTTTTTTTTCTCATTTTCCAAAATTAAACATTAATTTTCACGAAAAAAGCAGCGAGAACTTATTCAACATCCCGATACATACAAATAAATGTCTAAACAATTTTTCGATCATCTTACTTATACCTTCCGAATTTGTTTTTGTTAAACAACCCTGATTTTTAGGTCGTCACAGTAGCCCAACTCCTCAGAACCATACGGTAGCGTGATTTCCGCATTCATCGCATTCTCAGTTCTCAGAAAGTAACTAGGACTGCTTCGTTACTTTCTGCGTAACTAGGAAGTCCTAATTACTTTCTGAGTAATTAGGGAGTTCTAGTTAATTTATGAGAACTAGCGAGTCCTAGTTACTTTCTGAGTAACTGAGGAGTCCTAGTAACTTTCTGATAACTAGAGAGTCCTAGTTACTTTCTGAGCAACTAGGAAGACCTAGTTTATCTTCTGAGTAATTAGGGAGTCCTAGTTACTTTCTGAGAACTAGGAAGTCCTAGTTACTTCACGAGTAACTGGGAAATCCTAGTTACTTTCTGAGAACTGGGAAGTCCTAGTTACTTCTTGAGTAACGAGGAAATCCTAGTTACTTCCTGAGTAACTAGGAAATTCTAGTTACTTTCTGAGTGATTAGGAAATCCTAGTTACTTTCTGAGAATTAGCGAAAAATCAACCCGTTGGGTATATTTCAGGGACGATAAATTTGGGTACGACATTACACCACCATAAAAATGCAATAGCCGTGTCCAGACCGGTCGAGGCAAGCACCGAGGCAGCGTCGCGCGACACTGCCTCGCACTGTGTGAACATGCCTCGCTCCCATCGTTTGTTTGGGTTGCCGCGCTCGAAGCATACGTACCGAGGCTGCCTCGCGAGGCAGCTCGGCCAGTTAGGACGCGGCTAACGACGTAGACGTAAAGCACAAAATATACCTCCAGCCTATGCGAAGCATTATCATCGTCATCAACGTAAATAGAAGCTAACCTACAAGCCGAGTGTGTGCTACGACACCTGCGATGACCGCGGGAGTCGCTTGAGCTGCGACACTGGTTACTAATAAGACGGTTTAGACGGCCTGCAGGAATATGCATTTACCTCGCCGACCGGGGAGACGATCGATCGCTCATCGCGTTGCCCGCGATTCGCGTATCGAGCAAACAAAGCGCCGAGCTTTTGCACGCTGTAGGGCGAGCAATGTCGCCGTTGGCATCGCGAGAATCCTGACGTTTCGCGTGACGACACACGCACACATTCGTCCAGTCTAGAAACATTCGGCACGAAAGAAAAAAAAAAGAAACCTCAGTCGTTGATCAAACGTGCGAGGCGACGTTCACGTGACTCAAAAAATTCGTTAACGTCCGACGCGTTTTGCCGACTTCGTTTCCTTATTTTTCCGCTCGTTTCTTTGCTTTTCTGCTGAAAAGAAATGTCGAGAAACGTTTCGAAAACTGCGGACGCCAGGGTCACACGAGGCATCGCCTCCGAGGCGAAATTTCCACCGGGCGAATACGCGATACATTCACCCTCGGTTTGCAACCATACTCTGAAGAACAGGCCGATACATTTGAAACGTGAGAACGCGTACGAGGACAAACAGGTCTGTCTATGCCGATACTCGACCTCTACGATTGGAAAATCTTTACTTATGTTTATTGTTTCATAAATTTAGAAAGTGTATTAATTCAATTTTTATAGTCAATATCTTTACCAATATGTATTATCTCTTTTGATATTTATTTAAGTATTTTTTACATTTATCCCTGTTCAAAGACGGAGATTCCTTTAAGGTAATCCTATCGCCAGGCTTCAATAGCCATAGGATTTTCATTTTTTTTTTAACTTCACTAAATATATTAATAATCGTCTCTGTAAAATTCCAGAGTCGATTATCGACCTAATTGCAGAAAAAAAATTAAAATTGCGTATCTTTGTGAAGGAATTCCGAGACGACATACAAGAACCCAATTTCCGGTCGCTACAAAAGTGTAGATAATAGTGGGGATCCGTCAGATTCTTCAAAATAATCAGATTTACATACTTAACACCCGTAGTAATCCAATGCTCTCAGAAAAGGATACGCTTATTGACCGAATTTTTATGTAATATCAAGTTTAATTTGAACTTCCGGTATTCGATTTATTGCCACTTGCTACGATAAAGAGACGTGACAATAAGGCAACAGCTGACTGTAATTCTAACCTCATCTCACCCATTCGAATTTGGACACATTTAATTTTTAACCGATATATTTCGCCGACACAAATTTTCCACGCTTTTTACCAGTCGCGGCCCGAATGCAATGCTTTATATTACCCGCACCTGGCATTGTTTTGACAGATTGACGTTGAAAAGCATGGAGGTTAAACTCGCCAGGTTGTGTAAAAAGAGACGGAAATAGAACCAATGTTGCCAAATATCAAACCTAGAAACATTGCGCGAATCGTTGGAATAACTATCTTTTCATTTTTTTAATTAATTGTGAACATTCATTCAACAGTTTAGACATGGAAAATTTTAGTTATTACAAATTATTTTTTTTGCATATGTTAAAAATATGAATTGTACAAGTCTCAAGTATGATGAGTGGTATGACTAGTGTGAAGCGATAGGATTGCCTTAAGGAGTTTGGCGCGGTCCAAATGAATCAAATTACGATTTATACATTTTTTTTTCAATGAACCTCAAATAATGCTCATGAGGTATATTTTTATATAGATGCTAACTTTTCATAAAATATATAATTAAAGGGCAAAATTATGCATTTGTATATTTTCATTACGAAAATAAGAAAAACTTTTGTGTTACTACCAACTTGAAGAAGTACAACATTATCGATGAGAATTATAAAAAAGAACTGCGTCAACGAATGTTTTATACAACTCACAATCAAAATGAAGTTTTGAGTCATTTGTAATTATGCCTATTTTTATTTGTCACGAGATTATTTATTATTATTTATTATCATTGATTAATATTAAGTGTTGCCGAAACACGGCAACTTCGCGGACATTGAGGTTGGCAGCAATGCTCTTCATTCGCCAGCCAAGATTCGTAATCTTTCATCATACATTGATGGTTCATGTCGAATATCTAAGGTGTCGATAAATGACCTGGCATTCTTATTTATTAATAAAACGGATTATTTATTTGAAAAGTACGAATATTTTCATTGCATATAAGGTACAAACATGGAGGTTATGTGTGAAATACAATATCCGATAAATGTCATAAACGGCATGGACGTGGAAGAAATATTCTTTCAACTAGATGGCGCAACCTGCCACACTGCAGGCGAAACAATGCAGTTATTATAGACGAAGCTTCATGGTTGTGTTATCTCGCGACGCGGTAGTGTTGCCAGGTTAGATTACCTCCTAGATTTAGGGGTATTTTACCTGGGTTAGGAGAGAAATAGGAGGAAAAAATTTGTAGGAGATTTTTAGGAGAATTCTGAAGCGTGAGGGTATTTTTAGGGGATTATAAATTTCCGAGGGTTTTTTTCGCAAAACAAGTTAAAAAAACCAACCACAAGTGCACCAATTCCGAGTGAAGGCAAACAAACAAGTCAGCCCAAGCAAACGAAAACAATCATTCAAACCCAACCGATACAAGCTTCGAATCAAAATGTCGGTCGCAATGATCGAGGCTATAATGCACGTTCAACTCACGCTCAGCGTTGATTGCCGTGGCTTTAAGCCGACAGCTCGTATGTTGAAGCGTTTCAGCTCTGAGAATATTTATAATAATATAAATGACAACGATGTCGGAACCCTCGATACATTTCCTGACAATTAGGACAGAAATTTAGCTATTCATGCATCAGTGAATTCTTCATTGCCATAAGTATCAATCCGATGGGAAATCCACCCTGTGCTTATTCTGTTCGTTATCGTTTTCGCTTTAAAATGCCGCTTCGTCCATCGTGCTGCGGGTATTTTTCGATTTTCGGCAGAATTTCAAAGAGGGACCATCGATTTTAGCAAATTTTTCCACACTTTTTTAATATAAATTGAGGGTTTCGGGGGAATTAATAGTGAATTTGTATTCAGGGGGCAAAAATAAGTAAAAAGAACTTAAAATGGACCGTCGTCAATAAGTATAAGTTACACTATAGAATAGTTCAAAGTATATACTCGGCTAATAAGTAAAAAATTGTACTACTAAACAAATATATAGACGAATGTAAAAGCGGGATTCTTGTAATATGCAAATTCAAAAAGAAATAATACCCCCCCAAGGCTTAAAGACAGATTACCATACCACGATAAATGTTTTTACCAACCGTACGTTTCACCTAACTACAACAATTTTTTCCATAAAAAAAGTATTCATCTTCATCTATAATTCACACAGATCATAGCAATTAAGTTTCAAAACAAAATATTCAATACACAAGTAGGAAATGCATTTTAAATAACAGCTATTTGACGACATTTGGCCGATTGCGAAAATTACCCTTCATTTACAGCAGTGTTCAGGCCAGTGGCTCGGTGGGGGCCATTTAGCAGATTTTTAGGGGGAACCAGCGATGGTCTAGGGGGCAGCCGCCAGAACCATTCGGCAACACTGCACCGCGGTGATGTGAATTGTCTACCAAGTTCGTGCGGTTTGACGCCATTGGACTTCTTCCTTTGGGGTTTTCTGAACGGAAAAGTGTATGCCAATGATCCACAGACCATTCCGGAGCTCAAGGAAGCAATTGGACGCACCATTAATGAAATTAGTTCGCAATTATGCCAAAATGTTAATGAAAATTTCGTCAAAAGAGTGAACGTTTGCAAACAGGGACGAGGCGGCCATTTATCGACTATTAGGTTTGTTCGCGCTAGGTTAGGTTCGCGCTTTGTTAGCACTCTACATTCGGCAGTGTAAACGGAACTAGGGCAGTGTCTAGGGAGTGCAGTTCATTTCCTCGCGGGTAAGCAACTTTAGCGCGAACGCAATAGTGTACAGGAAACATGTCGGCGATCTAGTGGACCACACCTTAACCTCAAACGACACATGAGATTACGGAGTCTCATCTAACCGTTAAAGAGACATACCGTGTAACCTCAAGCTTGTTGATCTCATAAACTGATTACAATGGACGGTGTTATTGAAATTATTAACTTGTACTTGTAATTGCGCTCAGAATGGATGTATTGATGCCAGTTTTACATAGAATGGAGTGTTAGTGATACGCAGCCGCCTGACACTGGACTACTATTCCTATACGATGAACGAAAACGCGTTTTGTCCCGGCTTTTTAGTTCTTGAAATCGCCACTGCCTAGCGTTGGCTGTTGTGTGACAGCCTTCGGCTCTAAATACTCCGATCAGCTGAACGATTCGATACTTTCGTGGCTTTCGCCTGTTATCCTTATGGCGACGTTATTTATTGTGTTCAAATGGAAAATCATTAGAACGGAAAATCATTCCAAACATATCATTAGATTTTTATTCATGTAAGAGATTCGAAACACTGGCGCAACATACATATATATGCATGCCTGTCACACAACTACTAGCGCCACAGTGCGGCAAGGACATTTTGCGAACAGCATTTATCTACCAGTGTCAGGGGGCTGGTGATACGATTGTAGAAATCCAAAACCTTCACAAATACACACGTTGTTGTCAGCATCAACGACTAAGCCGCCTTCTGAATCCCGGAATAGCACTGCTGACTTAATTTATTGCTCCTGTTCCATGGTAGCTTCTGTTTGCGTTGATAGTAGATTGGAACGTATTGTGATACTGCGAATTTATAATAAACACTTGTCATTATATCTGATCAAATTTTTTATCACCTTGATCAACAGAAATTGATAATTATAATACTTTGTTATTTTGAACCTTTATTATTGATTGTTTTTCATAATAAATGAGAATTTGTTTGTGATTGCTTTATACATTTTAGGTCATGTTAATTTTTTAATCACCTTGATCGATAGAGATTGATAATTATAATCGTTTGTTATTTTCAACCTTTATTATTGATTGTTTTTCGTAATAAATGAGAATTTATTTGTGATTGCCTTAAATATTTTAGGTTATGTCGTACTCACCTCTGTATACACTCACTGACAGTTTCGCTGGTTATGGGGTTGTTCTAGTAATATCACTGTTACACTTTTCGTGTACACCTCGTCAAGATCGAGGGTAGAAAGTCTAGGGTTAGTGGCACGAAAGTGTAGCTACACTCGTAACGCGAACAGCGGCTCGTAACGTAATTTCCGTTAAAACGAACGCGAAAGTGTGCACTCCCTAAAAAAATGTAGAAAGTGTAGCTGGCGCGAACAAACCTATTGTGTTCACACATAACCTCCGTGTTTGTACCTTATATTAGAATAAAAAAGTTCGTACTTTTCCAAAAATTATACGTTTTATTAATAAATGAAAATGTCAGGTCATTTTCTCTAGAAATAGTTCCCACCGCCGATCCTTCTCAACAATTCGATAAATCAAAAAATCTACGTTTTTTTTCCCGTGATCCGTCTCCTTCGTCGCAGATGGGCTATGACGCGAAAGAGGCGAACGGCCGTTCCCGCAAGTACATAATCCCGTCCAAAGAGCCCAACGTCTATCCCAAGATCATAAGCAAAAAGGAGTACGATTACTTTCGCGAGCGAGCCGCCGCAGGCCTGGTGACCAAGGAAGAGCGTGAAGAGGCTCGTGTGGCCGTCGAGAGAGAGAAGGATCGTCTGGTTGCGGAGAGCATGGCCCGCAAAGATGCGATACGAAAAATTGACATGGAAAAAACGATGAGGCAAAAAGCGACGCGTCTGGATGATATCGAAGCCGAAGCGCGAAGCAGAACGATGCACCTGCTTGAACGAGCGTATAATCTCAAACTCGAGCAGGAGGAGGAGATACAACAATGCAACAGGTTGATCCTCGAGACGAAGTGTAGAGCGATTAGGGATGCTCAGGTAATCCCCCATTCTCGTGTCTATGTCTGCACTCGCGATTCCGGAAGTACCAATAAAAGACCCTTTTTACAAGCTTCTATTTAAGGAGGTTGCTCAGCTAACGCGAACTAGTAAGCAGTTGCTGACATTTATTGAGGATATTTGCGAACAGGTGTTACTACTCCATGTAAAATTTCAAGTACTTCATCTACGTGATTGTCGAGCAATTAGTTATTGAAATTAGGCGTTTATACACGGGCAACATAGCAAAGGCTTCATGAGAACTCTAATACGACTGTCGCAACATAATAAACATAGTACGAATTCAATGGAAATAGGCGGAAAACATTCTTGAGATGTTTATGGATAATTTCAGAGAAGAGTACAGCGTTTTATCTGTCTCGTTATCGAGATATTCGCGAAATAAAACAGGAAATTTCAGCTGATTCGCGTAAAACGATAAAGCGCCCTACGGCACGTGGCAACACTGCTGTCAAGTCGGCCATTTTGAATAGGCGCCAAAATTTGAAACGCACAAACTATTGCTTCCTTGCTATAAATTTCTTACCGCGGTTTCATAAAGAGTATTTAAATATTTTGAATCATTCTTTACAGAAGCTGCAGTGCATGTGTTTCGACATAACCTTCAAATCAATTACGCGTCGTCTCTCGACTGCGCATTCATTTTCCGGCTCAACTACTTTTTTCCGCCGCTTTCCAGGTTGTACTTGCTCCAACCGTCGATTGTACTGTTTTTCGGGTTGCATTTTTCCCTTCCATCTTTTCATTTTCGCCGAACAAAAAAACGGTATTCGCGAAGGATGTTTGACAGCTACGAGATCATGATGTGGCGTTCGTATCTGAGCTCAGTGATACCAGTTACTGAGAACGAAATTGCGCGTTTGCCACATTTCAGCTTGGTTAATAACTTATTCGCGATGTAAATAAACAAAAAAAAGATTAATAACATTTCTAAACAGTCGATTATATGCATTCCACATATTTATTAGCTGAAATTTATTTATTTTACGTAACCGAAAATTTGATTATTCGGGGTTGGCAGCCGCTACACGCGCCCGTGTTTAAGCATATGTGTTCCTCTCTTGCCGCCTGCCCCGCAAAGACCCTGAGCAGCCTCCTTAACTTGCTTCGTTCGTAGGTCTGTATTTCCGGTTCAAAATTTGTTATCTATTTTTCGAGCACTTGCTGGCATCCGACTGAGCTGAAATGTGGCATACCTATATAACTTTGGTGACAATGCAGTAAAATTTGCACTTTGGTGACAATGCAGGTCCAAAGTAATAGGGTACCAAGGAGCTGGTCTGATTATGGAGGTGGGAGGTGGGCAATGCACTCCTTAATTGCATATACTAAGACAATCGAGTTTGTGCTCATTTGTTTTGTTATCATGAGTACTTTCTATTATACATGATGACAACAGTCTGGTGATGGAGGTGGAAGGTAAATACTGGAAGTCCACAATGACATATGTTAGGATGATCGAGTTTGTGCTCATTTGTTTTGTTATAATGAGCACTTTTCATTACACATGATAACGAGAGTCTGATAATGGTGGTGGGAAGTGGAAACTGAAATTTCCTAATGGCAATGGTAGGACAATTAAGTTTGTTAACATTGTTGAACAACAGGCCTCTTAGGTACCTGTAAATATTGCAATTGCATCAAAAATATATTATATTAATTTTTTTCCTTCTTATTTTACGCAAATATTGCAACTGCATTAAAAATATATTATATCATTTTTTTCTTTCTTATTTTATCAATATAAACAGTATAGATCATATGATCAATATAGTCATACCAAAAAATCAAAATTTGATAACGAATCGTCGAAACCCAAAACTGAAAATACGTACTACATCAGTAATACCTAGCAAGAAAAAATTGTAATAAGACATCAATTGTACACTGAGAAAAAAAATCATTGATCCAATATCATTGGTGTTATTGAATGAAATTTAGTTGATTCAATTGTAAAATTGTTGGTGTAAACAATCGGATTTATTAGTCCAAACAAAACGCTATTGACTTTAATAACATGATGTAATTAAAAGTTTTTTTTTTCATTCAAAAGATATATTGTTAGCCGAGAACAATATATTATTGAAACTATCAGTCAAATTATCGCGAACAAATGATAAAGTTTTGAATGCATTTTCTGCAACGAACAAAAAAAGCGTTTCAATTCATAACATGAATATTGTTGATTCGAGTACACAAGAAAAATTTAATTTCGCTCGTCTGATTCAGATAAAAATATCTATTGAGTAAATATGTTATTTTATTTTTTTCACCATATCCGATATTGATTTTCAAGTACATTATTCATTAAAATATTGATATTTTATTTTGATTGAAAAATATTAAGCAAATGTCTGAATTAGTTAAAAAATTATGCGAAAATAAAATTTGTTTCTTGCGCATTTGGTTGAAAAAATTCAACCAAATCATGGCCGAGCGCCACGGAAATTTTAGGTGTGAGAAAACCCGTAGTTCTCGGAGTAACCGCTAGAAGCCGCACGCGCGCTCGTTTCTCGTAAGCGTAGCGCGCACCGAAAATCTACTTAAACGCCGGAGAAACTCTAAAGAGTATCGCTTCTTGGCCTGTGGCTAAGATCAAAGTGTAGTATCTGTTCTTATCAGTTGAATATCTGATATTCTCTCCATGGATATTCTAATGGATATCTGATATTCTCTCCACTATTATCGTGGATGATTATTCCAATGCTCACTTTTTATTTAAGATTTACAACAAATTAAAAAACCTACGTCTCATGGCATATTTGTTTCGATGTAGTAAAGAAATAATTCATTCTATTGATTATATTTTTGTACGAAATAAAAAATGTTGTAGCAACCGCTTAATTATTTCATCCATACATCTACGAATTGTATACAGAAGGATTTTCATAGAATATTGGGAGTACAACTTTGCAGTGACCGTTTTTTTCAAAAGTTTAAGGCTTTATTATAAAAAAGTGGCTACATATTTTTTAATCAATGTACTGCCCGTCGCTGGCTACGACCTCGGCCCATCTTTCAGGTAGCATTTGAATCCCGCGTCGATAAAAGTCTTGGTCCTTGGAGGCAATCCAGGAATCGACCCAATTTTTTACTTCTTCGTAAGTACCGAAGTGCTGGTCAGCCGAATCGTGTGCCATTGACCGGAACAAGTGATAGTCGGAAGGGGCAATGTCTGGAGAGTACGGCGGGTGGGATAAAACCTCCCATTTCAGCGTTTCCAAGTACTTTTTCACGACATTTGCAACATGGGGTCGGGCATTGTCATGCTGCAGTATCACCTTGTCATGTCTTTCGTTGAATTGTGGTCGTTTCTCTTTGAGTGCCTTACTCAAGCGCATCAACTGACGTCGGTAGAGTTCCCCTGTGATGGTTTCGGATGGTTTGAGCAGCTCATAGTACACAACGCCCAGCTGGTCCCACCAAATACACAGCATCACTTTGGATCCGTGAATATTCGGTTTGGGCGTCGATGACGGAATATGACCAGGCAGTCCCCATGATTCTCGGCATTTAGGATTATCGTAGTAAACCCACTTTTCATCTCCAGTCACAATCCGGTGCAAAAATCCCTTCCTTTGTTGTCTTTGGAGCAGTTCCCGCAAATGCTGAGAATTCGGCTCGTAGGTTGCCATGTTTGAGTGCCAATAACTTTATAATGCATACACGTATCCGTTAGCTTTTTAAAATTGTTTACATTGGCAGAGCCTCTAGTTTAAAATGCCACTTTTTTATTGAGCCAGGGCCACTACTTCGGCCCAGTGGCTCTCTAAGTAAAACGGTCACTGCAAAGTTGTACTCCTAATATAATTTTATTTGCAGGATAATGTAGATATTTAGAGAACAGAAGAGATTTTCAAATAAAGTAATACGTTATTTGAATCAATCATATTTTCCAATATTTTATAGTATTGTAACAATCTCATATATCGTTGGCACTCCGCGATCAGACATTTATTTGAATGAGCCAATATATTTTTTTGATTCAATTGGTTTTTTTTCTCAGTGTAGGTAGAGATTTTCAAATTCTCCTACCAACATATCTCGAAAACCGTGAGATTTTTACAAAGGTCAAGTTTCAATATGCCAATAGGTCACGACTTGGTCTAATACCGTCTAAGATTGTCCGAAGTGCTCTAGACACCTTTTATCCAGTCAGCCATTGAATGATACATTTCTTATATACAAATACAGAGCGCGAGAAATTAATGAATTGTCCGTAAATGACGATAAGATAGCTGAGAAAAAGCTGATCGAGCGTGAGCTGAGCGAGGAAGAGAAACGTCTGAACGAGATGATGGAGAACGAGCGAAGGCACGGGCTGAAGGAGGAAGAGCGCAAGCAGCAGGTGGAGGCAGCGAAGAAGAAACAATTCGCGCGTCTCCTGAAGAACCAAATAGACGAGAATGAGGAACAACGTATTATGGAATACGAAAGAAAGCAAGAGGAAGGAAGACTCGTGGCGCTCAACAATATAGTTTGGCAGGAAAACGAGCTTGCGCGAGTGCAGAAGAAGGAAGCAGAGTCCGCTCTCATCAGGAAAGAATTAGCCAGTGGCAACGAACAATTGAGACACTTCAAGAACATGGAACGAGAAGAGAATCGAATTATGGATCTGAGGTTTCGTTCAGTCTCGACATTTGCCTTTTTGTTCAGCATGTTCCTTGCATTTTCCAAGTTCCACGCTACGATTTATTTCAGGATTCGAGAATTTCAGAAATTAAAGGAAGAACGTGCAGCCGAAATTGCGGAAGCTCAGAGGCTCACGAAACTCCGCAAGGAGCGAGAGAAGGAGAGGGTCGCCGCACAGACTCGCCAGGCTCAAGATGTCCAGGTACGATTTTTCTTTTTCTTTTACCGACCAGTCAGAATGATGCCGCCAGAATTGATCCTTCTATTGAGGGAACTAGGCAGCGAAAATAGGCCGAAAATAGGATAAATTTCAAATGGCATTTGTGAAGAACCGAAACAACATACACACATGTTCAGTGTCGCAACGTTTTTATTGGAATTTTGGCTATTAAATTCAGTGGTCGAGGTTTCAAAAATATAAATATTTAAGGGAGATATGGGCAGGTAAAGAAGACCACGCGTCTCATGGACTGCTCCCGCATTGCCACGATTCCGAGTGGCCAGTTGAAGTTTTCGGCAATTGCCAAACGCCATTCGCTTCAGGGGATGTTTCTCCACAAAATGAACCTACAATTTTTTTTTAAACATAAAAATTTCAATAAATGGCGCTTAAAATTGGAAAAACATCGAAAAACTGGTGACATTTGTTGTAATAACAAGAATAATAAATTGATTTTTTTACATAGCCGTCGGTTCATTTTGTGGAGAGGATTGATATCTTCATTTTTTTTAAATCAACGCGATATCTTCAATCGTTCTTGAGTTATTGCGGCAAAACTAGTAGAGTAAGCTGGTATAGGAGTACGCACCTAAGCTTCAAAGCGGTGAAAAAAACAAACGAGGACATTTTACGAATTAGTTTTTGTTTTAATTGAAAGAATATCTAGTATTCTATTTAAATTATGAGCGACAATTGGGAATCTTAATTTTTTTTTGAGTAACAAACTAAAAACTACGAGACGGGATTTGCGAACTCTTAGACATACGGGCGTTTAAGGGGGCAGTCCACTTTGGAGCAACGAAAAAAAGGCCTGTCGCGATTTTTTTTTTGAGGATTTTATTAAAGTTCTGAATATAAAAGTTGTTGGGCTTGATAAATAGTCTTGAAATACATTAAGGCAGGATTCTACTTTGAAACCATGAAAAAAACGCTATTTTCGTGAATTTTTTCTGAGAATACTATTAAAGATATCGATATGGGGTTTAAACTGTTCAATAAATACACTCTTTAAGTACATAAAAAAAAATTTTAATGTATTTTATTCATTTTTTGTACACGTAAAATATGTTTAAATCCAACGCCTCGAAAAGCAGGTACCGTTGCCGTGGTCGTGAAATCTTCCCGACGGATGGTCTGAAACAAAAAAATCAAATAGTTTCATGTTCAGTATGTCGTCAGGAACCGACCTAACTAGAATATTTTATATACGTGCAAAATTAACAAAATGGTGGCTAAAATACGAAAAAAATGCGTTTTTTTGGGTCTTTTTTTGCAATAAAAAAATAGTTCTAATCATAATTTTAAGTTGATTGTAGTTAGGTCGGTTGGTATACACATATAGAATATGTGTTCCAAATTTCATAAGGATCGGTTCAGTACTTTTTGAGTTATCACGACCACGGCACTTGAAAATGTCGTTTCGAGAAAAACGCGTTTAAAGTTTTGGTGAGTCCGGGCCGCGCGCCGGGCGGGTCACAATAGCGCGCTCAGGTAGGTGCGTTCGAAAGGCGAAAAAGGATAGTTAGACTGCTTGGAACTTTATAAAATTTTGACCGAACATTCTTGAACATATTTACTTTCAAAAAATGTAAAAAAAAAATTTTTTTTTCAAAGTTTCAAAGTAGAATCCTGCCTTAAAACAAAATTTGATTCATTTTTATTCATTTTTAAGTACAAAAACTATAGTTTAACGTAACGCCTCAAAAATAGGTGGTAGCTCCATCACAACTTGGAAACGGCTTGTCTGAAACAAAAGAATCAAAGTCCATTAGATTCAGTATGACACCAGCTACAAAATGACCCTCGGATATAAAGTTTTATCAAAAAATAACAAAAATGGCAGATGAAAAACGAAAAAAGTAACAAAAAACGCGTTTTTCCCGCAGTTTTTCGCAAAAAAAGAGTAAAAATCAAAATTTTAAAACCATCGAGGATCATCTTATTGCGGATCATGTTTATGCAATATGTCGTTCAAATTTCAAGAGAATCGGTTTATTGGTTTTAGAGATAAGATGGAGTTAGATTTTGAAAACGTTGTTTCGAGAAAAACGCGTTTGAAGTTTGTACTATGAAAAACTCTTACCTAAACTCAACCGGCAATTCCTGCACCGTACAAAATCCCTTCTGATTGCTCATCATCATCGATTTCTTCAACACTTGCTTGCTTTCGATTTTTTTAAATTTTTAAAGTGCACTGGCCCCTTCAGACTACGCACGGGGGTCGATAAGAATACGCAAGTATCAATCGACACATAAATCGCAATTAAAGTTGCCCACATTTGTATGAGCGGTGTATTTCTCATGCCACCAAGCTTTACACTTTAAACACTCGATCCATTCCTCACATATTGGTTTTGCGTAATTTTTTTTGTATACTTTTTATACTTGTAAAAAAATATATACTATATATAGAGAATATTATATATATATATATATATATATATATATATATATATATATATATATATTAGACTGATTCAAAAAAAAAAATTTTTTCTGGATTCTCGTGCTATTGTTGGGCACTGATAAAACAAAATTTCTCTAAAAAGATGGGCGCGGTCACTCAATTTTTAGAGGTGGCTATCTCGACTTTTTTGTATTTGAATTTTTTTTAACGAACGTATTGCATTTAAACATAGTCATGGCTTCGGATTACGGATAAAAATCGGAAAAGTTTTGAGTTTGTTCTTTTACAAACATAACAGAGAAAAACTGACCATACGTCGAAGTGCACACGAAACGATGAAAGAAATTTTCGAACAATGGAAATGTGCTGCAATTCCAACGCGTCGATTGAATAACGCAATCTTGAAATCAATAAAACTCCATCTAGTCTGGAAACAACTTTTAAAAAATCGAGTTACAAAGAATTTGCCGTCACAAATATCGAAGGAGCGTAAATTTAAGAGAGATTTGGACAAACTGTTCAACGTTGCACATTTTCTTTCTGCCCAAAATGTTAACGAACTTGAGAATGGCTGGGAAGAAATGTAAATGAGTTTGAAGATAATATAAGCGTAGCATTTTGAAAATGTAAATATACGATTTATGAATAAAAGCTTATAATTTAATTTTTCGTAAAAAGTGCAAAATGTTAATGCGTATAAATAAATCTACATGAATAACGAGAGTAGTATAGACGCCATTATTGATCTACCTGGATTTGAATTGTGAATATTGCACCCTTTTCAAATTGTTAGAGTTTATTTTTGTTACGAAAAAGCTGCTGGATGTGATTTTTATCCGTAATCCGAAGCCATGACTATGCTTAAATGCAATACGTTCGTTAAAAAAATTCAAATACAAAAAAGTCGAGATAGCCACCTCTAAAAATTGAGTGACCGCGCCCATCTTTTTAGAGAAATTTTGTTTTATCAGTGCCCAACAATAGCACGAGAATCCAGAAGGAAATTTTTTTTTTGAATCAGTCTAATATATATATATATATATATGGGGCATTCGACGCCATTTCACTGAGCCCGTAACCCCAACCATTTTTGGTTTTCCTGATTTTTTTGTGTTACCCCATGAAAGGAATATCCAAACCAATTTTTAGATTGTTATCTCTCCTCTTTTAGAAGTTATAATTTTCCAAAAAAATGTCGATTTCGAAAGTTTCCAAATAACGTTGATTTTCCAAAAAAAAAATCCAAAAAATATCGATTTCGAAAGGAATATACCCGATTACCCCATGAAAGGAATGTCCAAACCAATTTTTAGATTGTTATCTCTCCTCTTTTAGAAGTTATAATTTTCCAAAAATATCGATTTCGAAAGTTTTGGAAACGTTTAAACGCTGATAACTCCTGAACTAATTGAGATATCGACAAATGTCACTATGTCATTTTTTTTATTTTGAAGCATACTTTCGTTAGACAATATGAAAAAATTATCAATTATCAATGTCAACGTTTTTTTGCTTCTAAAGTGAAAACTATTTTTTTTTAATGATTGCCTTTTTTTATTCAATTTTTTTAATTCTCTAAAATAGAGTCGCCCATCCTATGATTTTTAAGACTAGTCTCATCGTGGGGCTATTTTTACTTCTATGTTTTTTCGAATTTATCAGTTTTTTCAGAAGACTTTTATTATTTTAATCTCCAATAATGCTATTAATGGTCTTGTGATTTCCAATTCGGTTTTGTTAGGCCTGAAACGGTTTATTTTTCATTTGTGCTGACATTAACGGAAAAAAATGTTTTTTGTTATTCAAAATGTAATGCTCCGTCTTGATGAAATTTGGTGAGAATATTCTTCAGATATTGTACTTGAAGAATAAGCAATCAAAATTTTTTCCATTTTTCCGACCATCACAAGTGTATATAAGACGTTAAGGAGTGAGATGCAGTCAGAGGCGTGAAAAACGAGCATTTTAAATAATTATTTTTTATAGTAATTAAGTTTATTTTACAAAGCGGTTACACAGACTTTTTATGTTATATTTCAACTTGATTTGTACAAATTTTCAAAGAAAAATATTGATTGTTTGCAACAATATCGCCATCTTTGTCGGGCCCCTTTCGGCATGTAGTGCTTTGAGGTGACCATCATAAAATTTTACTGGATCATCTGAAATGAAAAAAAAAAAAAAAAAAAAAAAAAAAATCATTAGTGTAATAATAAATCTAGTCCTTAATCGAAGCTTTGTTTTTTCTTAAAAAATTAACGAAATGGCGGCTTCGGACAGATAACTGTCGAATTTCGACCAAAAAATCGCTCGTTTATTGTTGTAAAAAATAGATATTTTCAACAAAAATGAAAATCCTTCAATTAAGGACTAGTTTTTAATGCTATCAATAAGCACACCAAATTTCATCAAAATCCATCGAGTGGTTTTTGAATTATAGTGGTCACCGACTTGAAAAACATCGTTTGGAGAATAACGCGTTTAAAGTTTTTCGATGTGGATACGGTACTATATGTTCGTAAAATTTTCGGCTCGATAGATGAAGCTAAACTTTTTTTATGTATTTTGATCCGCTGAATCCGAACATCACAATTTTTTGCCGAAAAGTCGAGCATTCAATTGTTTATAGTCAATTGTTAAAACAATTTTTCAAAAAATTAAAGTTTTTCGGGATGAATAATTTTTTGTTAACATTTTGGACAATTCTAAAACGAAAATATTCTCTACAAAATTTGGCTCATAGTTTTTGAGTAATAAATTTTTGAAAATTTCTGAAAGAGTTTTCCAATTTTACACTTGATTTATGTATAGAAATACTAATTAAAGAATTCCTTATATCGAATCATCAATTCTCGGCCCATACAATAGGACTTCTGCCGATGTGGAAGCTTCAAAAATATCAATTTGTTGTTGTCTTCGAAGCATTTTGCCTTCCCGGGTATTATCGTTTGCGCCTTTGTCAGCCGCTACCTGCCATGGGGACCCGACGCCCCTTCACCAATTGTGGGATATCCCGGAAACTATTCATCGATTGACTTGAAAGGCCATAGCCGGGTAAGTAGGGAAAAATTGCCCCCGCATTTCTCCAGCGAAATTAGGAGTATATTCTGAGGTATAAAAAAAAAACAAATTTTCTGAAAATTTCATCCCCGTCAACGCAATGGTTTTGGAAAAATGAATTTTTTTTTAATAAAAAATAAAATATAAATTCCGGAAACGCTTCAGTGGATCGATTCGATTTTTTTTGGTACTTGTTATGATCAAACGTGTTACGAAATAAAATTATAGAATATCTTGCGCAAGATTAAGGTTAAAAAAAAATAATGTTCCTTGTTTTATTTTTTTTTACTATAATCCACTTGGGGTACAATTACGAATTTTTTTTGCATATAATCTTTGGGCACCTTATTAGATTATATAATTTTTTCAAAATGATCGGTTTGGTACGCCACAGTGAAAAAAAAAGAAACAGACTTTATTGATATATTTCAGTTATATATCTATATAACTAAAATATATCAATAAAGTGTGTTTCTTTTTTTTTTTAATATATCAAAAGTGTGTTTCTTTTTTTTCACTGTGGCGTATCAAGCCGATCATTTAGTCACATATCAGACTTTATTCATATATTTGATTTATATATCTATATAACTAAAATATATCAATAAAGTGTGTTTCTTTTTTTTTACTGTGGCGTACCAAAACGATCATTTTGAAAAAATTACTTAATCTAATAAGGTGCCCAAAGATTATATTAAAACAATTTCGCTATTGTACCCCAAGTGGATTATAGTAAAAAATAATAAAACGAGGAACATCATTTTTTTTCAAACATTAATCTTCCGCAAGATGTTCTATAATTTTATATCGTAACACGTTGGATCGGAACAAGTACCAAAAAAAAAATCAAATCGATCCACTGTACCGTTTCCGGAAAAAAAAAATTTATATTTAAAAAAAAATTCATTTTTGTAAAACCATTGCGTTGACGGGCACGAAATTTTCAAGAAATTTTTTTTTTTTTTTTATACCTCAGAATATACTCCAAATTTCGCTGGAAAAAATGCGGGGGCAATTTTTCCCTACTTACCTGGCTATGGCCTTTTCAGGGAACATTTTCGAAACATACTTCAAGAAAATATATTAAAAAATCGATTTTTTGAAAATTCTGACTGCATCTCACCCCTTAATGAAAATTGAGGGTTTGGGATAAATCGCTTACGCTTCTTTAGACGTATCGTTGTTGCCAAGATCCTGAAAGCATTTTTCAAGATCCTTATTTCGATATCAATAATTTGAATTTGCCAAAAATCACGTTTTTTTAAATATAAAAATCAGGCTCAAATCGACGAGTTGAACGCGTCTCGAGTTCAGGAGGAAGTGGAGCGCGAGTGGCGTCGCAAAGAGAAGGAGGAAGCCTTGAGACGGGCCGAGAAATTGAAAAAAATTGAAATCGAGCGAAAGCAACAGATGAACAGTCGCAAAGTGATCCAGGCGATGGAAATGGAGCGGGATCGTCGAGAATTCGAAAACATTTTGAGAGTCCAACGCGAGGCTCTGTGTCGGGAAGAAAAGCGGCGGGAGGCGAGACAACGCGAGGCGCGTCGTTATCGAACCGAAATTTTGCGTCAAGTTAACGAGAAGGAGCGCGATAGAATCGAGGACAGGAGAAAAGTGTTCGAGGAAGGTACGGCGATGAGGGCCGATATCGAGACGCGTAAGAAGAAATTGCGCGAGGCGATGGAACGGAAATGCGAAGAGATGAGAGCCAACAGAGTGCCCGAGGTCTACATAAACGAGGTCAAGAGCATGATCAATAACGTGGCCTGACGAGACAGCGTTGCAAAATTCTGAATAAGGTACTACGTCACTTTTTCCTCGGTATTTGATTGGTGATATTCTCCCGGTGGATTGACTTCGAATTCTCATCAGCGAGTTCTCGAGCTCCGTGAATCAACATCGTTCCCATGGTGCAACAGTGTTCAAAAGTTTTCCTCATAACACATGCACGTATTCTGAAATACTGGCAGACTTCGTGATTATGTCTGTTAAAGTTTTGATTGAGTTTAAACTCGGATCGCTGGTGCACACGAAAGAGAATAGGTTATTTTACAATATTAAAAATATGGTTCATTCGGTTGTCATTCTAAAAGAATATAGCGTTTAAAAAGCATTTTTTATCATTTTATCGAAAAAAATGCTTTATTTTCGTTTATTTCAATTTTCAAATTAAATAAATTAGAACGTTTGGTCACGTGAACGAAAACGCTCCAGGATTGGTTGGATCTCTAGTGACGTCACATGCAAGTAAACAGATTGTCATTACGAGTCCTGTGACGGGTAATGAGCGATATTCTAGTTCTAGTTTCTAGTGTAAGCGTAATTTTTTTCTGAGAGCACTGAACTACTGCAAGTGTTAAGTATGTAAATCTGATTATTTTCAAGAATCTGAGGGATTCCCACTGTTATATACACTTTTGTAGCGACCGCAATTTTAATATTTCTTTTCTCTATAATTAGGTCGATAAACGACCCTGAAATTTTACAGAGACGATTATTAAGGCGTCTGGCCACCTTGGCCGATCGAAAAATGGGTATAGGGGCCGTCCATATATTACGTCATCGATTTTTGCTGATTTTCGACCCCCCCCCCCCCCTACAATCATCCTATCGTCATTTTCTAATGACACCCCCCCTCTCGCAAAACTGACGTCATTACCAGTTTGGCAAAATTAAAACATTTGCGGATTTGAGAAAAATTGGGTAACATTATAACATTTTGTTATAGAATCATCTTTTATTATTTTGTACTTTGGCAATGTTTATTAATATAATAATATTATTCTTCCCTATTCTTTAGTTTTCTTTGGATAGCTCCCACATTTTGTTATAGAATCATCTTTTATTATTTTGTACTTTGGCATTTTTCATTAATATAATAATATTATTCTTCCCTATTCTTCAGTTTTCTTTGGATAGCTCCCACGGAGTTTTCACCCATTCTTGCGAATCCTGGATCACGGGTAATATCTCCGTATCCTCCCCATATTCATTTTGGCTCGATCGAACTATTTTCATAGGTACGCTGTTATTTGAAGTTCTCGAATATAATGTAGACAAACCTTGTGTAATAAATAAATAAATAATGAGTTCAATAATTAATACCATTAGGTACTTGCAAAATACTTTTCATCACTCATGCGGGGAAATCTCTCTAGTTGTACAATATACTATTGTACATTTTGAATTAACTGGTATCACAAGAATGACGTCAATTTCGAAACGCCCCCCCCCCCCCCTCATCCATCATTTACCGTCATCCGCAGACGAACCTCCCCCCCCTCCCCAAATTTAGCATGACGTAATATGTGGACGGCCGCATATTTTAAAAAAATAATAATAAACTCGAAAGTATGGGCCGGAATATTTTTATTTTTTTACACAACGTCAGAAAGGGCTTTAAGAATAACGTTAATAAACTTCCGTTCAAAATATTAAAAAATGGCGCCGTTATGCACATTGCAGCGGAGGCCCTCCGCACGATACGGGCGGTGGTTGTCCCAGCTGTTACCCGGTCATGTCACATCAGAAAAAAAATCAGCTCATTCGTGAGTAGTGTCGCTACAATGTAGCGTAGCGGTTTTTTTTCGACCATTAAAAAGATTATGGTGAGACGAAGAAAAAAATTTGTATTTTTCACCAAAATTTTTCGAGCAAAAACAATAATAAAACAAAAACTAATCAAGTTATCGCAAAAATCCTACGTGACATTTTTAGATAATGTATCTAAAAGTATTGTGTAAAAATTTGAAAGCAATCGGACCGATAGTTTACGATATTTCGATAGTACCAGTTCAAAAAATGTAGTTTCGAGATAACGCAGGATAGCTGCACGAGCTAAACTGTGCGAGTTATAAATACGGATCGAACCGCACGGTCGACCGCCCGCAGTGGCTCAAGCTTCCTGCCGAAAAATAACTAACTTGATCAATTTTGCATTTTTCAATACGTACTATGGCTTAAATTGTTCTCGACAGATCAGGGTTTATTTTTTTTATTTAAAAAATGAAGAAAAAAAATTACATGGTGGCCAGATGACTTAAGGCGTTAGGCCACTCTAGAGGCTGAAAAAATAGGCTTTTTGGGGATTTTTTTTTTTTTCAGAAAAACTACAAAATAAATCGAGATCGACCCAAGCAAAAAAGGGTGTTTATCATACATATTAGTGACTGTATACAATTATTTTTTGAAGCGATTCATCTCAAAATGGCGACTGTGCAGCGTTTTTGCGATGACGTCTCCGTTTTTCCAGGGTCCACGGCCTGACAAAAAGCTCTTGTAATTTTTGAATTTTAATGAGCCAATTAATTTTTTTCGTTTATATATAATAAATGCTATAGAAGTAGGATTTTTTTCTCGATATGATTTTTGGCCAAATAGCGCACTTCCAAATTAGAAAGTGAAAAATTTGCCTAAAAAATTGTCAGATAATTGTTAATAACAAATGAACTATGCAATATAAAAAAATCCTACGTACTTCCATAGACAATGTATTTTTCAAGATATATTCAACATTTCAAGTGAATCGGTTGAAAGTTGTCTACGTTACGTTTCCGGCCAACTTAAAAAATGCAGTTTTGAGATGAACGCTGCGAAGCCGCCATTTTGAAATTAAACGCTTCAAAAAAAATTATTGTATACAGTCACTGATATGTATGATAATCACCCTTTTTTGTAATCTCGATTTATTTCGTAGTTTTTCTGAGAAAAAATCCCCAAAAAAACGATTTTCTCGGCCTCTAGAGTGGCCTAAGGCCTTAATATATTTAGAGAAGCAGAACAAAAATTATGAAAATCCTATAGATTGAAGCCTGGCGATAGGACTACCTTAACCCTAGGACCCTACACTACCTGTACGAAACAAATAACCTACACTGGGGTTACGCACACCCTAGCACTTCAAATCGACGCTGCTAACGAACTGTTTGTCTTAGAGATTTTTTTTTTTTAATCAAGCGCTTGAAAACTGACGAATGGAATAGGCTTTGCGAGAAAAACCTAATATGAATTGTTCGCCATGAAAAATGGGATTGAACAAAGCAAGAAAAATATTTTAGCATATATCGCTAAATGTAATTTAAAAAATCATCACACTTTTTGTACGCGTATGTTGAACAATTTTTTTCGTTGATTCTTAAAGATCGTATGGACTAAGCTTAACAAAAATATAAACAAAAAATTCGAAGTTCTTGAAGAATTTCACAATGGGTAAAGATGGCACTATTTTTAAATTAAAAATGTTTCGGCATGGTTTCTTGAGGGAAAAAGTGTAGATAAATGTTTAAAAAAATGATTTTATGCCAAAAAATAGTGTTTTCTAGTCCAAAAAACATATTAAAGGATATTGAGCTGATTATAAATGAAGTTATTTTCAAAATAATACATTTAGCTCAAGATACAGGATATAGAACTGGGTTTACATAATACTGAAAAAATCGCTATAGGCAGTTTGACATGGGAAATTAGAACTGAAAACTAAAGAAACGAATACTGTAGTAATAAATGCAGAAATGTAGATTTGTTCGTTGTAAATTCACTTCGGTGCGCATCGAAAGCACTGCATCGAGCGATGGTTTTGGCAACGCGGGAATCGGCATTCAAGGTTTCGTCAGGTGACAAAAGATACCACGCTACAACTTCGCTCCTTACACTGGCTCCGGCCCTGACGCCACACGGCCTATCCATCTTATAAGCAGATGTAATGCGAGAGCGAGGAGCAGGAGGGTCGAGTGACCATTTGTATCGGTTTTTTCCCGTAAAGAAATTTACTCCGAGTACCACCGAGAGCAGATTGGGATGTACGAAGCATTTTTATTCTCTCCGCTTCTCATACGATCATGTCATCGTCACCGTCTGCACCATCACGGGCAGAATCCCGCCCTCCTTTTAAAGAATCTTCATCAGAACCCTCCAATTCTTCTTCATGGTCTCATTCACTATCAGTCGAGTCGTTGTCCTGAGGTTCCTCTTCATTGTTGTGCGCCTGCAGCATTCTCCGGAACTTCTCCGCCTTTCGTACTCGCGACCTCGTCCCCATGGTCTTATTCTAATAACTCAGGAAACAATTCAGAATAGGATAAAAACGTTCATAATGTAATTTCTGTTGATAACACACTGATTTTATAAGGATAAATAACAAAAAACAATGGAAATAATTATATACTTATACAGAGCAAGACATCGCAAAAAATGTGGGGTCACGCTAACCCCAGGCTCTCGAAGTCACTACGATACGTTCAAACTATAACTGATGGTTGTTCCTGCACGAACCTGCTCCGGACAGTCCTCCCTCCTAATGGGATCGATATTTTCACGTGACTACCCAAACTACCGGAACACCAGGGCCCCAAAAATGATGTGGGGTTTGGGGTACCCATGTGTAGAGTCCTAGGGTTAAGATTTCCGTACAACAGTCAAATACCATACTGCCCGTGCAGGCACACTCGTAGCACACGGTACTGTCAAGGGTGACGGTGTGCGACATCGCACATCAATTGCAAATCGACCATATAGGGTCAAGATCAGTGGCTTATTTTTTTCAGAGCTCTATAGCTGCCTAACCGTTCACACTATCTCAAAGAAACCTTGACTAAACGTGAGGTGTGTTCAATGGCTTCATTTTCTTAACCCATTAACGCCCAAGAATCACGATTTTTTCCTTAATTTTCAAGCCAGATTTTTATTATATAAAAAAAATCATAAAAAATGAAGAGATACGTTCCGTAGTATTTTCGAGGGTGCTCTTTCAGAATATGGGGTCAAAATCGGGTTTTGTCCATTAGGAAAAAATTGAATTTAATTTAAAAATTTTGAAAAAAAGTGTCGTCGATTTTTCCTGTTTTTTTCTGTATAAAAGCCGCCATATTTTTTTCCCTAATGGACAAAACCCGATTTTGACCCCAGATTCTGAAAGAGCACCCTCGAAAATACTAGGGAACGTATCTCTTCATTTTTTATGATTTTTTTTATATAATAAAAAGCGTTAATGGGTTAAAAGACACTGAACGGCCTAACCCAATAGATATTGACATGATAACCATTTTTCAAAAAGTGGGATTTCATCCACTGTGTACTTGGGGGTGTGCACAGTGAAACATGCCCAATTTCACAGTCAAACGAAATTTCAAAATCGAGCAAAATTTGAAGAAAATTACCCTTATTCACTGTACACTTGTAGGTAATGCAGTGCTTTTCTCTGTACAATGGGGAGTATTGTACAGTAAACTATTGAAAAATGAATGAAAAAAAGACAACATGTTATGAGATCAATCACAATAATTTATTCAATATTAATCATCAACGAGTACCTACCTAATGAGGTAGTACCAGCACCTATCTAAATCACAACGCGAAAATATTCATATTATGACTTACCTCTGTGTTCCTCGAAAATTTGAGCCACTGTGTACCGATCCTCTCTTTTTTTCTAAAGCGGGTATTGACAAGTTTCTATTTTTGTTAGGTTAACAAACACAATGCTCAAATACCGCAATATAACTGTATATTGCGGGAGAACAATGACTTTGAACATAATTGCGATAGGTAACGAAACAAAAAACATACAATCTCAGCTGGTTTTTCAACTTTTGACACCAAAAATAATATAAAATCACCTCACACAACCAAATTGCACGGGAGCGACTAACAGACAGGTTCGAACCTATTGGCATCCGAGGGCTGTGCTAATGTGAAAAAGACTCGCATATATACATGTCCACTTCTGAGAAACAGAAAAGGTTCAGTGTACCCACTGTTGCCACTGTTCCCACTTTCACCCTACATATTGCACTCAGCAATAACGTCGAATTTTCATGACATTAAGGGAGCTTTCCAGTGTGACAGCCCGAAAAATCGCTGTTTTTCGCGATTTTTTTTTTAAAGAAAAAATAATCTAATCGGTCTGGTTTTTTTTGTATATTAATTGGGTATTGAAGAATACAAAACAATTTTTTAAAGATCGATTTATTTATTAATTAATATCTATAAAAATGATGAAACAATTGTTGCAGAAAATGCACTTGGATGTGGTGTCCACGTTGGGGGTCACAATTTTGATCTGAAACAAAAAACACAAAAAGATTATTGATCGGTATATAATTGGCTTTCGTGCTATGGAGGCTTTTTTTTTTTGCAAAAATGGCGCCGGTTTGAACAAAAAGTATCGATTTTAGCATTTTTTTTGGCAGTTTTTTTTACAAAAAAATAGGAAGATGTCAAAAAAAAAAAAGCTTCCATAGCACGATAAACAATGACGTTAAGAATATTGTGTAAAAATTCAACTCGATAGCTTTAAAACTCTGCCCTCCAAGTTGGACACCGTTTTGAAAAATGCTGTTTCGAGAAAAACGCGTTCAAAGTTTCAAGTGAGGAAATTTTAGGTAAATCGTTTACTTACGGTCAATCAGCGATGCCAAAGAAGCGATGGGAAGAGTGTATACTATTCGATAAAGCAAAAAAAAAATCGATTTTTTGAAAATTTCACACTGGAAAGCTCCCTTAAAGTGTGCATCGTTTAAATGCAACGAAGATTCATTTTTTTCTACTTACTCATTTTTTTCCCCCGATTTTGGCTTTAAAAATGTCTCGAACGATTTCACATATTCTTCTTAGCTTTATTATCTCAATTCGCAAAAATAAGGCTTTGGATAATGATAAAAATGAAGACAAAAATCGTGGCGTTCCAACGATGCAAACTTCAATGTCATGAATTTTCAATGTGAAACATCGAGGTGTGTCAAGTCGATTTTTCGTTAAAATTTTACTGTTATGAGAAAGCTTACATAAATTAATTTCAGTGCAATGGTAATTGTCGCTTCATATACAGACCAATGCTAATTCGAGAAAATTCGCGCTATTTCGAATATTCTTTTCTGCTTACGATATTCCCGGCAAATATTGCAAAAAAATGATCTTTTTCGTGATTGTATTCCGCAAGCGGAACGATCAGCTATTTTTTTGTATCTTATATGTACAACAGTCTTCCGCTGTCTCATATATTATGGAAATATATCAACACGCTTACTCGTTATATTTAAAGAACGGTAGCAGCGTTAGTATTTCATACTATATTCAAAATGTCGAACTGTGATATCAAATGTCTCGAATAAGAGATGCTAAAAAGCTCCTTGAAATTTCACAAATACTTCGAAATTACGGTTCTCTTCACTCACTCTGCATTTTTTAAATAAATTCCGTCGAAAGAGGTATTCACATGGTACGGTAAATAAAAAAAAGAAGTCCTTGTTCTCAATTTCCATCGATCATTTGCAGAGCATAACGACACTCGGATCCTTTTCCACGATTTCCTCGATCTGAGCGACCGATTGGCCCGTGTTGCAGCAAATCTCGTCGAGGCTGTAAGCACCGGTGAAATACTTGCACACCGGCTCGCTGCGACCCTCAGCGCCGTCGCCACCCTCGACCTCCGGACAAGCTCCTTGCACGTGAATGGGATACTGTAAATTGAAAAAAAAAGCAACCTGAGTGAACTATCGACCGCGACTCGCGAAGAATAAAAATGTCAATACTAAATGAGACATAGGTGAAATTCCTCACTCGAAAAAAGGAACGGACTTGAAGTTTGCATCGGTGAAACACAACGATAATTATTTTTTATATTTTAATTTCCTTATTTTTATTATTTTACAAAACATTTTTTTCGTGTTCAAATTCTAGATTTCGAAATAAGTGATTGAAAAAATGATTGAGGCGCTTTCGTAACGAACATTTCCAAAAGAAACTCAAACAATTGGAACATTATAGTTTCCATTGCATTTCAACGATGCAAACTCCAATCTCATGAAAAGGATACCGATCGGAGATTTATATCTCGAAATGTATTGAAATAAGAATAATAGTAACCGTGAAATTAATAATTGTTATTAATATGATGATGATGATAATGAAAATAAGAATAAACAATGATTTTTAACCCTGCGCGATCGCATTGGAACGGCCTCGTCCCAGGCAGTTTCACTTTGAAATTCCTAGTTATTATTAGCAATTAATATAATAACTTTTGAGAGCTTAGGATGGAAGAGTCAAAATGGCCAAAAATCGGTCTATTTGGGGAAACAAGAGCACTTACAAACGGAATCCCGTCAAATTGGGGAAACAATTTACAACAAGTTGTGAGGGATATAGAAATAGAAAAGATAATAACAATGATAAGGGAAAGAAGAGAAGTGGAAATAATAGACGAAAGGATAAAAGTAAAATTGAAAAACTCAAAATAGGACATTTTAAGGACTGAAGAGGAAAAAATAAAATTAACGCATAATGAAAAATACGAATATATTGTGGAAAACGATATGAGGCCATAGAAATACTGATCGGAAGACGTAGTAAAGGGAAGACATAAGGAAATGTGTGAGAGATTAAGATGCGGAAACATAGGAAGAGCGAGAAAGAGGGGGCAAAAGGATTGGAGGTGCAGGGTTTGTTAAGAGAATGAGACGCTGGAGCACCTGTCAGGATGTGAAAAAGGCTGGGAGTTAGTAACGGAGAAAGCAAGAAAGAAAGCAGAGTGGGCGCAAGTAATGGATAATTTGGCGATAAAGGGAGAAAATATAAATATGTCGAGTGGGGAGGATACAAAAAGGTGTATGCGAGTATTTTAGGGAAATAGAAGAAGTGTGCAGAAATCTGTGCAAGGAGGGAGGTGGAGGAGAAAGAGATGGAGGGGAGGATTAAACTAAGAAAGAGAGAAATGTTAGATAGGGACAAGGAAAAGGGTATGTAGAGTGGAAAATAAGTTAAGGGGGGAAGACCATTTAGAAGGTAAAAAGTTAAGGTTTGTTCGTGATTTTTTTTTTTCATGTAAAGAATACTTATGGAAATTTGTAACTTTGTACTTTTTTTATTTGATATTTTGAGAATGCCAAAATATTTATTGTTTTTTAAAATGCATATTGCCAGTCGTGTACATAGATGTTCAGAGGAAGTCGCTCAAAAAGTTTCCGCACTGCTGGAGTTCTCCCTCGCTAGATATCCATTCGATAGGACTTTTTGAGTCCGTTTGGATGTCGTTTTGTCAAGTTTATGGATAGGCCAAGCGCCGGGTTCTTTTTGGTTTAAAACGTTCGGGAACAGGTATTTTTTTTGGAATATGTTCAGGGGTGTCCCCTGAATGTAAATCCAAGTGGGCGTCGTGGCTTAAGGTTCACTTCAGCCGCCATCTTGAAAAACACGTTTTATTAAATATCTCGCGAACCGCGCATCGTACGACAAAAATTGTAGAGATCATTATTGTAGATAATAATATTCGCCATCTTTTTTATTTGAAACTTTTTTTTGTATAACGCATAGATTTTTAATTATAGCGTTCCAAACTTTTTTCAATATGGTTTTTGCTAAATATTTAGTTAATCGTCAATGATAAATTAAAAATGGTGGTAACTGAATTGTAGAGCATGAAATTTCCTATAAATTTCATTTGAAACTTTTCCCGTAGTATTTATAGTTTAGGAGCTGCAGCTTGGTAAAACTTGCACCTCGTACATTATCAGTGGCAATATTGATCGTTGTATACGAAAAAAATTTCATAACGCATAAAATGGCATAAAGTGTTCAAAAAATGTCAATGCAGCTGTGTAGCGAATGAATTAAAATTATAAATAGTGTGGAGAACAACTAATAATTTATCGATCTTTATTGTTACTTAAAACGGTATAATCATACAAGAATGTCCATGTGGCAAAAAACAATAGTACATAACGCTACGTCGTAAGAATTGTTATTGTTATTATTAATATTATTATTATTAATTAACGTTATGCTTGTATAATGCTATTTTATATTGTACAGTATTATTTTATATTATATATTGTAATGTGTTGTAATATTAATAATGATTTCTTTTTTAATAGAAGAATATGAAGGTTGGTATTCAATTTGAATTTTTTATTTTTTTTAATTCAACGTGAATCTGAGTTTTTCGGAAAATCGCTAAACCGTTTTAATTGTTGCAAATTTTGTAAAATACTGTATATATTCGTCAGCACTTTATTTTCTCTTTCGAAAATTGTTGTCGAAATCACTGAAATAATCACATGCTCTACAAATTAGTTGCCACCATTTTTAATTTATCATTGACCATTAACTAAATATTTAGCAAAAACCATATTGAAAAAAGTTTGGAGCGCTATAATTAAAAATCTATGCGTTATACAAAAAAAAGTTACAAATAAAAAAGATGGCAAATATTATTATCTACAATAATGATCTCTACAATTTTTGTCGTACGATGCGCGGTTCGCGAGATATTTAATAATACGTGTTTTTCAAGATGGCGGCTGAAGTGAACCTTAAGCCACGACGCCCACTTGGATTTACATTCAGGGGACACCCCTGAACATATTCAAAAAAAAAAAAATACCTGTTCCCGAACGTTTTTAGCCAAACCTACTTTTTTGGTTGGGGCTCTTGGACTAGGATGCCTTTTGGACAACTTTTAGATGCCTATGGCATCTTGACATTCTCGTGCCTTTAAGAGGATATCTTTCGGATACCATTGTAATCCCCCGAAAAAAAACTGAGAACTATCCGAAAAAAACGCGGTGCGCTTCTGAGCCGGGATTCGAACCCGGGACCTTTCGATTGCCGGTCGACTGATCTGACCAACTGAGCTACGCCAGCCCGCTTACCTCACCTTTCTCGGATAGTCTCTATATGGTAACGCAACGTTACAAACCCCCCTGCCAGAGTCGATCCGGCTCTCGAGGGTCGACTTGAAATTTTTGCCCAAACTAATCTCAACGCAACGGGAACTACTACAGACGCGGGGATCGCCTGAGGGACGGAAGGGGGAAGGGGTACAACAGACCGTCCTGGCCTGAGGGGAAGGGAGGGGGCTAAGCTCAATGAGACTCTTATCTCAAGGAGGGGATTTTTTTTCCACAGCAATCAAGAACAATTCTGGTTCCGTATATCCTTGATTCGGCCGTGGGCCACTGTTGGGCGCTATTTGTAATCCCCCGAAAAAAACTGAGGAGAACTATCCGAAAAAAATGCGGTGCGCTTCTGGGCCGGGATTCGAACCCGGGACCTTTCGACTGCCGGTCGGCTGCTCTGACCAACTGAGCTACGCCAGCCAGCTTACCTCACCTTTCTCGGATAGTCTCTATATGATAACGCAACGTTACACCATATAGATAACATTTTGCTAGCTGGGTCTACTCAGCACGAACGATCCTGAAGTTTTTCCGCGAAAACTCAGGCATCTCTTGGAATTTCGCTTTAAAAATTGGACACAATATTCTCAAGACATTGAACTATCGATTTATGCAAAGAAAAAAAAATCGATTTTTTTTTCGAACTTGTGAATGGTCTTTCCCCCTTAAAGTTGATGTAAGAGAAAAAATAGCATTTTGTAAAAAGTTGTGCGGTGACGTTTTCGCCCCAGTACGACCGCGGAAGCAGCAAAATTACAATGCGACTGCGCAGGGTCGATATGATAATGATAATGATAATAATCGTAGCAATAGCGATAACATAATAATAATTATTGCAACCTTATAGACCCTTCGTATGAGGCCCTCGATAAGGCCGAACTGCACGAGCTTCCTCTCGTTTATTCGAAGATTCTGAGGATTTAAACGCTGGCACAAGTCCCTCATGCTTGTACCGTGCGTCATGCTGGCGTACATTCGATATATGTCTCGAAGATACGCCGGTTGACGAGCTAAACAACAAATTAAAAGCAACCGTATACATTATCGTTTTTTGCTGACCGTTTTAACGTCTTCATTTACATTTACATACGCGATTTGGACGCGTAGACTATACACCTCTCCTGCAGGTTTTGATCTTCCGCGAGATCTTTCAGCTTGGGAGTTGCCGCGTAGACGTTGCTGTACTGAAATATCGGTATCAGAGTCACAACACCGTAATACCTTAAAAAAAAAGGAAAACGAAATAAAACGGTTGACGTGGTACCAAAGTTACTTTGTTCCAGTTTCTCCGCATCACCGCTTTTTCATACATACACGAGGTTCTGAACGCAACTCTTGACCAAATTGTTCTCGACGTCGGCCTCGGCGGCGATTCGGGCCACGTGGTTGAAACCATCGATGTAAGGTAGAACCTGCTGGGTCGTGAGGTCCCACTGATCGCTGCAAAAGGCCTCACGACCCTCCAGGAATATCGGAACCTGGTGATCCAGCACGGGCTTCGGCTCGGCTGCCAATCTCACCACTTTCAGATGAGAGGTCATTGTCCCTTCTGAATTATCCAAAGAAGGATTATTAAAACGCTCGAGAGAAAGTGCCTACGTAAATAAATTATATAAATGAACAATGAGGCAAAGAAAAATAATGCCCAAGTAAATGAATAATAGCATATTATTCATTCGTTTGTGGGATGACGTAAGGAGTGGAGAAGTGCGGGCGGAAGAGGAGGGCGCAAATAGAAAAATAACAGGGTACATATGTTAAAATGGCAATGGGTATAAGTGACAATACGCCTGGCTACATATTGAGAATTGGCTTTCCACTCGCAGCTTCGCTCGCTTAGACTTGTGTTGAATGCTCCTTAATGAAATGTGCTTCTGAAATGTTTCATTAAGGGGTTAGGCCACTCTGGAATTTTCAAAAAATCGAATGTCCCAAAAGATTATGGCCGGGAAAAATCTCTAAGTACTCAGTTTTCGAATTTTAGTACAAGGCCGCCTGGTCCGTAGCGAGACTACTCAAAAATTCACACGCGCTTATTCCAAAACTGCATTTTTTAAGTTGGCCGGAAACAGAACGCAGACAATTTTCAACCAATTCACTTGAAATGTTGAATATATCTTGAAAAATACATTGTCTATGGAAGTGCGTAGGATTTGTTTTTATATTACATAGTTCATTTGTTATTAACAATTATCTGATGATTTTTTAGGCAAATTTTTTATTTTCCAATTTGGAAGGGCGCCATTTGGCCAAAAATCAATATATCGAAAAAAATTCATTGGCTCATTATAATTAAATAATTACAGGAGCTGTTTGTCCGGCCGTGGACCCTGGAAAAACGGAATATACGAACGGAGATAAAGACCCTTTTTTGTAATCTTGATTTATTTTGTAGTTTTTCTGAAAAAAAATCCCCAAAAAGCCTATTTTTTTCGGCTTCTAGAGTGGCCTAAGGCCTTAAGGAACACGTAGAATTGTGTTGAAGATCATTAAGGGCGGGGTAAAGTATTTAAATTTTTTTTTCATTTTTTAAAAATTTTTTAAATGAATGCATAATATATCAAGAATATTCTGTTAAAATTTCAAGTCGATCGGAGTAAAATTGACGAAGTTATGAGTATTTGAGCGTCTATTGCTCCATGCCGGGTTTTATACCTGGGCAGCAGCTGCGCGGCGCGCTATTGTATTTTTCGACCCCGAATAAATTTCTTGATAAACGGGCCTGTTCCGGGAACGGGATTATTGTTTAAATGTTACTTTATTATATGTAAATCTTTCAATAAACGAACACTATTCGTTACGCCAAAAAAAAATCTTACAAACATGCCTTTTTTTCGCCGAATTAACTTTACCCCGCCCTTAATACAAAATTTGACGTAAATCTGAACATGTAATACTTTTACCATACAGACTTTGCTACCCCCGTTTCCCCTTAAGGATTGAGTTTCCAAAAACGCTGAAATTTCATTAACTGTGTCTGGGAGTAGTAATACAAAGTTTCAAGTAAATTCGACCCGTTTTTTTTCCGTACATACTTTGCCACCCCCTTTCGTTTAGGGGTTGAATTCCGAAAAACGCTAACATACGTGTTTTATTTATTGTGTTGAAGAGCTTAAATACTAAGTTTCAAGTAAATCTTCTGGCCAGATTTTTTTATTTTACGTACAACATTTGTCACCCTCTTTCTCCCCTTATGGGTTGCATTTCTAAAAACGCTGGAATGCGTGTTTCGTTAATTGTGTCAAGAAGCTCGAATACCAAATTTTAAGTACATCCGGCCAGATTTGAAACAAATTCCATACAAACTTTGCCACCCCTTTTTCCCTTCAAGGAGGTTGGAGCGTTAGCCACAATCCAAGGTTAAATTTAATTTAAAAAAAATACATGTTATTGTTCACACTATACTGAGTGTTTACGAATTTTTTTAACTTTTTTCACCACCAAACACCAGAGATAAAAAATAGTTTAATGTATGTAATTTAACATGCAGTTAGAAGGGCAAGACTTTCACACTGAAGGTTATGTAATTTTTATTGTTATTTAGCACCAAGATAAACCATTCCTAACAACGGATTAATGCAAACTGAACCTTTGTGAAAATTTAGAAAAAAAAATCCTCATCTTGCCCATCGTAAACCATGGGTCAATAATCTCGTGACGTAAATATGAATAGGCATAATTATGAATTACTCAAAATATCATTGTGAATTGTATAAAACATTCGTTGTCGTAGTTTTTTCATAATAATCATCGATAATGTTATGCTTTTTCAAGTTGGTAGTAACACAAAAGTTTTTCTACTTTACGTAATAAAAATGTTAAAATGCATAATTTTGCCCTTTAATTATGTATTTAAAAAAAATAGCATATATAGAATAAATCTGTACCTCGTGTGCATTTTTTTGAGGTTCATTGAAAAAAAAAATGAATAAACCGTCATTTGACTCAAATGAACCGCTCCAACCTCCTTAAGGCCTTATTTATATACGCGAAGAATTTCAAAATTTTTCATTTTTTTTATTAATTTTTATTCCATTAGCCTGAACGGTTAGGAATATTTTAAGCTTTACATAATTGAAAAATTTTGTAATGCTATTAAATGAAGTAAGATTGCATTTATAATAAATACCGCGCGGAGCGCCCGACCGCCAACTTCAAAGCCGTTTTTCCACGATTCACTTTTTTGAACCTTGTGAAAGTTCTAACTCTTGAACGAAAGTTCCGATCGCTTTGAAATGTTTACAACATATTCTTAGTATCATCACCGATCGGGTGAACCCCAGAAACAAAAATTTCAATTACACAAAAAAATAAAATACCGACAGAAAATTGAGTAAAAAATTATTAAGTTTCGAATTTTTATAATGATAATTTTTTAAATAATATTGTTGGTTTACACTGAAGATACATTCATTATGCAATTATGAATATGTTCATTTTTTTAGACACCCACATCGATGCCGAGAACTTTCACCATCAACGCGCGCACAAAAAAAATACATTGCTTTATTATGTTAGATCTCCGCCATTTGTTAATAATTTTGCTTTTTTTTACATATACTTAACCATGTGCATAAATGATCTGTAAAAAAATGTTGTCAATATATGCGTCATTTTTTTTAACCGCGTCTAGAAAAGTACCTTCGAAAATCGGCGAAATCGCGTATATAAGGCCTTAAGGGTTGAATTTCGAAAAATCCCTTTCAAGTGGGTGCTTACGTCACAAAAGCAACCTACTGTCCAAATTTTATGTAATTAGCTTCAGCGCTTTTGGCTCGGCGTTGATGAATCAGTCAGGACATGTTCGTTGATATGTATAGATGGAGGTGGGAACAAGAGGTATAGGAATAGAAGTATAGAAAAGAGCACCTACCTATGTGAGATTATGGAAATGCCGAAAGATAGGTGACAGAAAAAGCTTTCGAATGAAAAAATCAAAACCATATTAAATGCAAACCTGGAGTGACCTGATGCAAATATGGAGTGTCAAAAATAATCGAAAGAGCTATACGAATAAAAACCGACCAGAAAATACAACAAGACTGGAGCCAAGTTGAGAATTCGATGTATTGTAGGGAGTACATAAATCGGAAACAACGTATAGAAATGGAAAAGTGCTGGCAAGAGAAAGGCATACAGGGAGAAACTAGAGAAACATGGGCCAGGTTAAGATGTGGAAATATAGGAAAAGGAGGTAAAAAAGGATACGCAGATACTCTATGCCGGTGTCGTAGGAAGAAAGAAGAAAGTATGGAACACATTCTTGAATGCGGGAAAATAAAAGAAAACATGAATAAGAAAGTAGTAGATGGTTTAGAAAAGTGGCGAATAAGAGGCTGCAAGGGGGAGGCACTAAGGGGAAAAATTAGTGAAGAAATGTGGAATGAAAAGCAAAGAAAACAAAAATCATGATTTTGGTTCACGTGTAAAAACTCAATTTGGGCACATGGAAAAAAGGTGACAGGGAAAACGCAAAAAGCAACGAATATGGTGTGGGAAATGTGAAAGAGGGCGGGAAGAGATACGATGGAGGAGAGATTATTTATTAGACTCAATAGTAAAAGCAGGAGCAATTTATGGAGTGGAAATATAGGGAATAGGAGAAATAAGCGTATTTGAAAAAATATAGAGCAGGTATTCTAAGATGGCGTTAGGGGTGGAGAGGACGACGCCAAATTATATATGGAGGAGAGAACTAGGAGTGCTTACTATGGAATATGTGATAAGGGAAAGAGCGTTGAGATGTATTAGAGAACTGATGAGAATGGAGACGACAACGTGGCCAAAAAATTGCTTACCAGACGAAATTAGAGCGACAACAAACGGTGACCCGTAAAAATGGAGGGAAAACCTGGTGAAGATATTAAGGGGGGAACTTCCTCCAGATATCAATATTTTTGTATTGCTTTCAAAATTCATTTGGGATCTGAAGAATATATTCCCAAAGTTTGATGCCCAACAGAAAGTCCTAAAGGTCCCTAGGAAGTCACCGAAGTGATGCCCTCCAAAAGTACCGAGAATAGGTAAACGAGCGCGCGCCCTTTGCGGCCTCTACCTTTTAATTTCTTAGCCAAACAAGTTTGCTACACGGAAAAAAAAAAGAAACAGCGAAAATCACAGTATAAACGGCATAAAAACAGGGTGCCATATTGAAGTTTACAGTAAAACAGAGTAATGTAAATCCTGTCCTACAAAAATGACGAATTTTCCTGTACACACTGAGATTTTTACAGTTACACTGGCTTATTTACAGTTCGGTATTGTGAATACATCAGTGTTTTAAGTAAAAATATTCAACTGATTTTTATACTGTACGCAAACTGCAAGAGTTACAGTGCACACTGTATTGAGTACAGAGTGATTCATTAAATTGTACAGCGTGGCACAGTAGTTTTACTCTTCTTTCGACAGTTCGTGACGTAATCTGTGCACTCTGAGATTTTTACAGTTACACTGATTTATTTAGTTTGGTATTGTGAATGAATCAATGATTTCAGTCATTATATTCAACAGTAAAATTTTAATGCGGTCACTGATTTTTATACTGTACGCAAATGAGGCACGAGGTGAGGCACGAGGCCAGGACACAAAGAATTGCCAGTTAGTAGTGCGTGGTCGATGGGACGCGGACATCGAAATTTGTGCGACAGAATTCAAGAAATTATAAAGAGAGAATTTTTTTTAAAGGTACGTTCTTGTCTAATTAGGACTTGCCTCGCGCGTGGGGTGAGGCACGTGGTCAGGACACAAAGGATTGCCAGTTAGTAATGCGTGGTCGATAGGATGCGAACGTTGAAATTTGTGCGACATAATTCAAGAAATTATACAAAAGAGAGAATTATTTACAAAAAGATACATTCTCGTGTATGTGACTGATATTTAAATATTTTCTACACATTTTATTTAAACTTCTTTTATGGATAAACTTTTTTTTGTGTCTCTACATAAACTCTGTCGATATAACTGGCGCATTCATTGTACATAATGCCGATTAACCAACTGTCAAATTACAGGTGTTGTCATATTTATACACTTCGCACAAAAATTTAGGGAGCAAGAAAAAAATCCAAATTTTTGGGGGATTTTCAACAGGCTGTAACTCATACAAAAATGGTCGTACAGCAAAAAAAAAAAGCAAATTGTAGCTCTAAGTGTCTAGTTTTCGGATCTGAGTTTGAAAATTTTTCTTTGAAAATATTTTTCGAGTAATCATAAGAAAACCACCGAAAAAAAAATGTTCGAAATTTTTTTGGTTTTTTTTTTTAATCTACGGACGTGGAAAAAATTGTTTCGACTCAACCTCTATATGGACCGGATAGCTTGTTTATTCAGCTTTAATTTGGTTTTTTAAAAATCTCGATACGAGCATTTCTCGCTGAGATATCGGTGTTTGAATGGAAAAAGATCATTATGTCTTTGATTACCAATATCTCAGCAACCAATGATCGCACAGAAATTTTGAGGTTGGTTTCAAAAACTTGAATAAATTCTCTACAAGGATTGGCAATTGAATTTTGAAGAAATTTTTTTTTTTTCAATCATTACATGAATTTGAAAAAGCGACCAAAAAAGGGCTTTTTGTGGTTTTTTTGGAAAATCAAGCGCCCAATAAAAAATATTGCGGAAACCACTAATGTTAAGTGTGCCTTTTACTGTTCAATATACCCACAAAAACCCTACGAAGTTTCAATTTAATCCAGCCAACCGTTTTTTTTTCCCACTTGATCGAATTTTTGAAAAAATTAAAGGAGCAAGAATTTCGCTCTGAAAATGTCATAATTTTTATCAAAAATGAAAAAAAAAAAAAAATTCATTTTTCTCTCAATTCTGTATTAGTGACTTGGAAAATTTAAGAAAAAAAAAAAATCGAAAATTTTTGAAAAAAAACTTGCCTTGGGGGTATCAACTTTTAATTTATTCAATTAATTTGTGACGAGGAAAATTAAAGTGCGGAAGAGGAAAATCGGTGAGAAAGTGAGTCGCTACATTTCTTTAATTTAGGGCCAATTGAAAAAAAAAAATTTTTTTTAATTTTTTTTTTTCAAAAATTTTGGAATTTTTTTTTTAATTTTCGATTTTTTTTTTTTTTCTTAAATTTTCCAAGTCACTAATTCAGAATTGAGAGAAAAATGAATTTTTTTTTTTTTTCATTTTTGATAAAAATTATGACATTTTCAGAGCGAAATTCTTGCTCTTTTAATTTTTTCAAAAATTCGATCAAGTGGGAAAAAAAACGGTTGGCTGGATTAAATTGAAACTTCATAGGGTTTTTGTGGGTATATTGAACAGTAAAAGGAACACTTAACATTAGTGGTTTCCGCAATATTTTTGATTGGGCGCTTGATTTTCCAAAAAACTACAAAAAGCCCTTTTTTGGTCGCTTTTTCAAATTCATGTAATGATTGAAAAAAAATTTTTTTTTCAAAATTCAATTACCAATCCTTGTAGAGAATTTATTCAAGTTTTTCAAACCAACCTCAAAATTTCTGTGCGATCATTGGTTGCTGAGATATTGGTAATCAAAGACAAAATGATCTTTTTCCATTCAAACACCGATATCTCAGCGAGAAATGCTCGTATCGAGATTTTTAAAAAACCAAATTAAAGCTGAATAAATAAGCTATCCGATCCATATAGAGGTTAAGTCGAAAAAAAAATTTCCACGTCCGTACATTTAAAAAAAAACCAAAAGAATTTCGAACATTTTATTTTCGGTGGTTTTCTTATGATTACTCGAAAAATATTTTCAAAAAAAAATTTTCAAACTCAGATCCGAAAACTAGACACTTAGAGCTACAATTTGCTTTTTTTTTGCTGTACGACCATTTTTGTATGAGTTACAGCCTGTTGAAAATCCCCCAAAAATGTGGATTTTTTTCTTGCTCCCTAAATTTTTGTGCGAAGTGTATTACGGTGTTGAACTGTCAAAACTTACTTTTGACTACACTGTACTTTGGACTGTGTGTTCAAGTAAACAATACAGTAAAGCGGTTCGAGTCCGAAGAGGAAAGCATAGGAACTGTAATAATTTACTTTGAGCATATTGTATTTTGAGCACTGTGTTTCAGTAAATATCGCTGTGCAATCGCTCGAGTCCAATGCGAACTGTGTAGCCCCTGTATTTTGTACTATTTCTTTTTTTCCGTGTAGTTTACTTTTTGAATAATAGGGGGCACTTCCGACGATTGTAAAAAAAAATTCGGCCTGTGTAACCGTCGGTTTTCGTTTTCACACAAACAGTTCACACAAAAAGAGAAAAATGCGGTCCAGATTAGTGATTTCCTAGAAGAAGGCTTGCTTTATGGCCCTGGCATCGCAGATTAAGCTTGGGTAATTCTAAATCACTCTAAACTCTATTTTTCAAGAACGAAAACTCCAATCTAGTTTTTCTCGAAACATGTTTTTTCCGTGCCGTGGAATGCAACGAAAAAAATAATAAACCAATCAACTTGAAATGTTGTACAGATATTCTTTAACTTATTGGTCTTTGCACAAACCTAAAATTTTGTATGAATTGTCTTAATAAGTATTATTTTTAACGATTTGTTTATAAAAAAAAGTGTTATTTGTCCTCAAATTTTCATTTTTTTTGCTAAATTTAGGTTCATGGAAAGCGGTATGGCTTATTTTGATGAAAGAAAATTGTTTCGTTAATTTTAGTTAACTACAAGGACCTTAGCGTTCCACGGCGCAAACTCTAGGAGCCAAATTCGAGCACCTCTAGCGCCACCATTTTGTTTTTTCACTCATGACATTTTTTTTTTGTTTTCATTTGAACGTCAATATTATTATGGAATTTGATTCATTGCTATAAATGCTCTCAATTTTTTGTAAAAAAAATATTGAAAAACCTGTTGTCTGAAGGAGGTTCCCCCCTTAAGAGATCTGGAGATAGAAGATATAATAGCAATGACAAGGGAGCAAAAAAGGTACAAAAATAGACGAAAGGATAGAATAGGGACTGGAAGTCTTAAAAAACATAATTTTAAGGAGGGAAGAGGAAAAAATCAGAAAATCGACGTATAATGATAAGTATGGTGCCCATGAAAATATTGGGCAGAGAAGGGAGTGAAGGGTAGGGACAAGGAAATATGGGGAAAAGGATTGGACGTGCAGGATATGTACAGAAAAAAATGAGACATTGGAGTACCTACTGATATGTAAAAAAAAGGTAGGGAGTTGGTATCACAGAAAGCGAAGGAAAAAACAGAGGAGTGGATGGAAGGCATGGACGATTTGGCAGTAACGGGGGAAATCATAAATATGCTGGGAGGAAAAATACAAATAGGGATATGCGAGTACATGCGAGGGAAACAGAGGAAATGTTTAGAAAGATGAGTAAGGAGCATGGGGGAGAAGCGATCGATGGAGTGGATGAATAATTGAAAGAAGGGAGAATGTGAAAATAATGCGGAATGTAGGAATGTAGGGTGTAGACAATAAGTGAAAAGTATGTATGTGAAATATTAATGTTTTGTAAAAAGCTTTGGAAAAAAGTTGTGCAAAAAAAACTCGATACTAACTAGTGAAGGAATGAAAGGGAAGCTGAGCAAAGAATTGTGCGAGAATGTGAGAGCCTTCGAATGCATGGTAAGGAAGGAAGCATAAAAGAGAAAAAGAACGAAAGACAAATGTTAACAAAAACAAAAGAAGGAATCGTGTAAAAGAGTATCATTGTACAGAGGGGGGAACTGTGTAAAAACCCGCAAGGGTTTCAGTAGTCGTGCTGTATATTGATGTCGGAAAAAATTAGAAGGCTTGTTTTTTGACAGGTGATTTTGTAGGTTTCGCGGGTGCTAAATCCAAGTTTGCCTAAAAATCGGGGTGTAGAGTTTTTTAGGGGATGAAAGGGGATGGAGGTTGATTAATGCCAAACTACAACCCCCACGAGGTCGGCGCCGGGAGACGAAATGATCAGAAAAATCCAGGTTTTATTTTTATCCACAGCGCTGAAGTCGTGGAAGTTCATTTTGGGGGTGAAAAAGTGGGGTGAAATTTTAAAAAATCAGTTCTTATTCGATAACTCTTCGGGAAAAATTCATGCAATTATTGTTCAAATGGGAACGTTGTAGCCCTCGAAAAGACGCGCCGATCGAGTATTTGATTATCGCTCTCCCATAATATCTTCACCCCCAAAAGAATTGTTGAAGTATAAAAAACATTGTTTATCAAATAACTCAAAAACAATCGATTTTTCGGGGATGGTTTAAATGTACGAAATGTAGAGAATAATTTTCTCTATATTTTCGTTCCTATAGACCACCCTTGAATTTTGCTTTATCGAACCCCTCTCAGGGGTTAAAAGTTCAAAATGAAATTCTATTGACCGAAAGGTCAATAGAATTTCATTTTGAAAATTTCAAAAGGAAACCTATTGACCGAAAACAAAAAGATACGAGTTTGGCGCTGTGGACAAAAATGTAGCTGAGGGTTCAAGCTACAAATTATTCCTTTTTTCCTTTTTTTTGAAGTTTATTTTGAATTTTCAACCCCCGAGGGGGGTTGGAAAATCAAAATTCAAGGGTGGTCCATACAAACGAAAATATAGAGAAAATTATTCTCTACATTTCGTACATTTGCACCATACCCGAAAAATCGATTGTTTTTGAGTTATTAAAAAAAAAACAATTTTGTTCGGTATTTTAACCATTTTTTGAAGGGTAAAGATATTATCGGAGAGTGATGATGAGATACTTGATCGAGGCGTCTTTTCAAGGGCTACAACGTTCCCATTTGAACAAAAAGTGTACGATTTTTTTCTAAAGAGTTATTGAATTAAAACTGATTTTTCTAAATTTCACCCCCAAAATGAACTTCCACGACTTCGGCGCTGTGGACAAAACTAAAGCCCGGATTTTTCTGCACATTTTGTCTCACGGCGCCGACCTCGTAGGGGTTGTAGTTTGGCATTAATCCACCCCCATCTCTTTTCATCCCCTAAAAAAAGCCCTACACCCCGATTTTTAGGCAAACTTGGATTTAGCACCCGCGGTACCTGGCAAAAAACTAGCCTTCTAATTTTCACCGATTCCGGGGTTTCTCAGCGACAGCACGACTGTACTACATACTTGGAAATCAAGAATTATAGTATGCTATTGTTCATTCATCTTCAAACGTCGAAAAGATCGATTTTTTATATTTAACAGTAGCGTAAGGTACCCAATTATTGGCACTTTGAGGATCACTGTGTAGGTAGGAGAGAAGTGTCAATTATTAGTGGGGTGCCAAAATAAGGACACTTTACCCTATCTAAAGTATTTTTTACGAAAATTTACCGGTAAGAGTGCACATTTTATGGGAATTGAGATCCTCCATGACTTGGCGGAGCATCTGAGAAAGTTGCGTCTTGTCGTCGGACGAGGAAAGAAAGCCATTCTCGATTTCGAGGGCCATCTGGGTAACATAACGTCATATCTGCTCGTAAATATTTCTACGTGTATGTCCTTTTCATATTTTTGTTTGTTTACGAGTGCTGAATCACTACAAACGTAACACGCTAAATTATATGCGATCATGAATCACAACTAGTAACGCAGGGTTGAAAAAAATGCATTACTTTCTGTAATGCATTAGCGTTTTCATTACTCATTACAGTACTACCTCCCTAAGAGAGCCCTCCCTAAGAGAGAATTTCCCCGCCGTTCCGCTTGAGCGCATTTTATGGCTTCCCCCACCTAGCTCGAGCTGTCCAGTGTACCCGAGGCCTCTCGAGTTTGTCGCGGACACCTCGATAAGAGATCGCGAGCGATTTCAGAAAATCGCACGTCGCACGATTGTCAAATGGATAATATTCCTTTGTATAATAATATATACGTTTAAGCCGTAAAGTCGGAGAAAAAAACATGCACCATAATTAAATTTCAAGTAGTAATTTAATGCAAGTAAAATATATTTTCGATTCAGCCATCCCGTTTTATCTAAAAATGAAATATTTATACATATATGTACATTGTATATTTCAACTTGAAGTATATACACAAGATAAATTGTTAGTTACATTTTTTTTGTACACTGTACAGTAGAACCTCAATTATCCGAACGATGACTTAGTTTATCCGAACTCTCAATTATCCGAACGTTGGCGCGAAAGATACATTGTTGCTCACTGCCACCGCCGTGAGCAACAATGAGCAACCCAACGCAATCTCTCCTTCCCAAACGGCTGCGAGACTTAGCCGCTCAAAAACGCGTTACAGCCGTTCGTCAATTAAAAATGGACGATTTTATTTTTAAAAAATATAAAAAAAGCATTCAACTTTTTTCAGGTATTTCAAATACATTATATATATATATATATATATATATATATATATATATATATATATATATATATATTTCAACGTTAACATATATGTCAAATTATAATATATATGTATGTACTGTTTTTATATAAAAAGGTGTTGTTTATGATCTTGACCCAAAAAACCCACGTTTCGATTATCCGAACTTTTGATTATCCGAACTAGTCTCGGTCCCAATTGGTTCGGATAATCGAGGTTCTACTGTATATGTTCGAGTTTCGATAACGAATATACTACGTATATTTTTGCGAACAATAAGATAATTCAACAATTATTGAAAGTTTTACAAATGTTTCCTTCATATGTGTTATAATATTGCAACAACAAAATATACCAAACAGCAGAATAAAAAAAACGCGAAGAAAAAGAAAGATTTACACATCAATATTCAATGAGATATACTTACGCATGAAACGACGAAACGCCAGTACACTTTCCGCAACTTGTTTACAGTTTTCTCAACACTTTCGTTCGCGCTCTCTCATAGAGGTCGAGTGGAGAAACACATACACGCTACCACATGCGCGATTTTCGAGCGCGCTAACCTAGCGGTGGGGGAAGGCTTCGGCGACGAATTTCTCGAGAATTACTTCCCCTAACCGCCCTAGACCGCTCTCTTAGGGAGGTAGTACTGTACTTTACATTTTGTAATGAAAAAAAATGTCATTACCCATTACATTACATTCAGTAATGTAACAAATTTCCGTTACTCATTACATTACATTTTGTAATGCAAACAATTGCCATTACACATTACATTGGATTTTGTGATGTAAACAAATTTCATTACTCATTGCATTGGAGTTTGTGATGTAAAAAATTCCTTTCCTCAATCCATTACATTTTGTAATGTGAAATATTTTCACATTACTTTTTTACATTATAAAGTCCAATGTAACGAGTAATGGATTTTCTTTACATTACAAAATGTAATGTAATGAACAATGAAATTTTTTACATTACAAAATATAAGGTAATGAGTAATGGATTTTTTTCACATTACTAACGCAATGCAATATAAAAAAATCTCCATTACTCATTGCAATTTAATGAGGATTATTATTCTGTTTTTGCACTGCGTGGATCTGACCCGATGGGAAACGAATAATAATCGATATTACCTTGTAATTAGCAATGGAGATTTTTTACATTACATTAGTAATATGAACAAATTCCATTACTCACTACCTTATATTTTGTAATGTAAAAAAATTCCATTACTCATTACATTAAATTTTGTAATGTAAAAAATGTCCTTTACTCATTACATTACACATTGTAATGTAAAAAAATGCCATTACTCATTATATTGGACTTTGTAATGTAAAAAATGTCCATTACCCATTACAATGTAATGCGTAATGAAATTTTTTGTCATTACACATTACATTGCATTTTGTAGTGAAAATGTTTCACATTACAAAATGTAACGTAATGAGTAATGGAAATTTTTTACGTTACAAATTCTAATGTAATGTGCAATGGAATTTTTTTACAATACAAAATATAATTTAATGAGTAACGGAAATCATATACAGCATACTCGTAATCTTATACAATAAAATGTAATGAGTAATTGAATTTTTTTACATTGCTGAATGTAATGTACTGGAAAATGAAATATTCTTTCATTACCCATTAAAAAAGTGATGAAAAAATGCTTTTTTTTTCATTGCAAATTTCGCAACTCTGCTAGTACTGTTATAAATTGTTTCATTGTTTCTTTTTTAATTTCCTCCAGTATTTTTAGTTTTTTTGACTCTTTCGTGAATATACCAGAAAATCGGACATCTTCTTGACCACAGGCTCGTAGTGGACAGTACGAGCTTCGGCATTGCAGACGAAGCAGAGATTGAAGTAGAAGGCGTTCCTCGCGTACTTCTTGTCGTCTATCCTTACGGGGAAACCCAGAATTTTATAGTCCCGAAGAGTACTAGAAAAAATCGCGCGTCGAATCGTGTTTGTACAGTCGTGCGTGAGAGCGGAAGAAAACAAAAACCGTAAAGCGAATTTGTTTCTACAATAATGGATTACCATCAGTAGAGAATGCGCGCTCGGTACACGGCTGCAGCAATCTCCCACATCGAGAAGCGTTTGCCTGGGTCGATACTCGGATAGGTGACCGCTGCGCCGTGCACGGGCTCGCGCACCATCTACCGGGCCGGCATATTCACCGAGTTTCTCATGGTCGAGGGACTCAAACTCAGTGAAAAAGCAGCCACCTGTATCGACCAACCCCCTGACACTCCTATGACTTCCTATATGGAACCTCTCTTCGTTCTGTGCGCCGTAGTTAGTTCGCACTGCGCGGCGCTGGCATGTTTCCGCGCCTCTACTCCCTTGCCCGAACCCCCCGCCGGCCGTGAAGGCGATGACAGGTTAACCGGCTGATGCGGCTTGATGGGTCTAATGCTACAGCACGGACGGCGCGGAGTACTGTCAGCGCCACGTAGCGGCTGGCGTCATCGAGAGACTAGCCAGTGAGTTGAGTGCCAGGGGGCTGGTATCGACACGGGTTTTGTGCAGTTTCCCTGTGCCCGTGAACAAATTCGAGGCAGTTGTGTAGTCAAAAAGAATGGGCCCTTACGTGAAAGCCTTTACGGTTGAAAATTGTGCAGCGGCAAGAGTTAGATAGAGAGTGACAGCAATGATAGCTTAATGTACTACTAAGAATGACTAGTCAACGGAAAATCTGTAAATTTGCGAGTCTGAAAAAAAGGATAATATAATACATTTAGGTTCAATAATAACTATGATATGGAAAGAAATTATGTGAGAAGTGTATGTGATAGTTATGTGTATTATATTATGAACAGTGAAGTATTGAGGCCTTAGGCCACAGTAACGGGTATAAAATCATGTGCGAATTTAACAATTTTTTTTCGTACGAAAAAGTGATTCACTCATAAATTTAATTACACATCTATTTATTATGAATATCAAGCTGTTAGAAAAAAATATATATATTTTTTTCGATGTACAAGATGGCCGACTACTCGAAACTTCTCGAAACAGCTTTTTTCCAACTGGCGTGACAAATAACATCAACAATTTTCACTCGATTTACTTCAAATTTTTAAGTTATGTTCCTAATTGCATTTCGCAGAGAAGTACGTACGGAATTTCTGATTAAGGGGGGAAATCACAGTAGCACACAAAAAAATAGGCATATTTTCGGGAATTAATTTTGGCTGAATAAAAGTATCAATCGAAAATCTGTAAAGTAGGTTTTATAGCAATACTAAAAAAGTACAAAATGTAATTTTTTCAATAAAAAATATTTTAAAATGGCGGCTGCGCAGCATATGCCCCAAGGCGCCTTTTTTTGAGCTCGCCGAAGACATAACTCGAGCAAATTTTTACCGATCGACTTAAAATTTTGACAGTAGCTTCGAAACATCTTTCTCCACGGAGCTACGTAGGATTTTTTCGATATATTGATTTTTCGCAAAATGGTGCATGTTTGAAAATAAAGTTAAATTTTTAACAAAAAAAAACGCCATAAAATCGTCGATAAAAAAAAAGTAAGCCATATAAAATAAAAAATCCCACGTAGCTCCGTGGAGAAAGATGTTTCGAAGCTACTGTCAAAATTTCAAGTCGATCGGTAAAAATTTGCTCGAGTTATGTCTTCGGCGAGCTCAAAAAAAGGCGCCTTGGTCCATGTGCTGTGCAGCCGCCATATTTAAATATTTTTTATTGAAAAAATTACATTTTGTACTTTTTTAGTATTGCTATAAAACCTACTTTACAGATTTTCGATTTATACTTTTATTCAGCCAAAATTAATTTCCGAAAATATGCCTATTTTTTGTGTGCTACTGTGATTTCCCCCCTTAAGGTAGTACGAGCGCGCAATCTTGTTGTCTAGAGATTTCGTTGAAATTTTAACCAGACATTGTTCATATCATTATGCATGTTTGAGTGAAATTTCAGAACAGTCGACTATTTAGATTGGAAGATAATGGGTTTTAAAATTGTAACTTTGAACACTGCAGGGTCTGCATTGATACTTAGACGGAATAATTTTCTGTAAAAACTATTTGTCCCCTATAATAAGAAGACATACGGCAACACCGCAGAACAGTATTGTTCAATGTTTCGAGAAAATAATAATTACCGTATTACTAAAGTTAAAAATGTTGTCATAAAAAAATACTTGCATTATAAATATTAATATTTTATATTGTTTGTGTTCTCTTCATTAACAAGTAAAAGTGTTGGTTCATTCATAATTAAAAACTTTGTTCGATTAAAACTTACTGGCAAATAAAAATTTGTGTTGCAGTTTTATTTTAAATATGCCGCGCATACTCGAGTCATTGGACATGTGGAACGATGCGGTGTTGCCGTACGTCTTCTTATAATAGGAGACAAATATTTTTTACGGAAAATTATTCTGTCTAAATTTCAATGCAGACCCTGCAGTGTTAAAAGTTGCAATTTTAAAACCCATTATCTCACAATCTAAGTAGTCGATTGTTCTGAAATTTCACTCAAACATGTATAATGATATGAACAATATCAGGTTAAAATTTGAAGTCTATAGAAATCAACATTGCGTGCTCGTACTATGTTAATCGAAAACTTTTCATTTTATGAGCAGTTTATGAGCAGTTATAACGAAATTTTTCACTGAAAATTCATTTCTTAAGTTCAAATACCTACAACTTTTGAATAAAACAATATTTTTCAAATTCCGTACATACTTTCCTAGGTATTCTAATGTAGATTGACAAGAATTGTTGTTTTTGTTCTAGGTAAAAAAGATAACAAAAGAAAATATTATTAGTCGGCCATTTTGTACATCGAAAAAATATATATATACTTTCTAACAGCTTGATATTGATACTACATAAATGTGTAGTTAATTTTATGAGTGAATCACTTTTTCGTACGAAAAAAATTGTTAAATCCGCACATGATTTTATACCCGTTACTGTGGCCCAACCCCTTAAGCATTAAAATTGGATCAGTACAGAGATAATATTTTTTTAAATATACAGTTTTGCTGCACCCAATCTTCTCACTTTAGAGGCTAAAAAAAGGCTATTTTCATGAATTTTTTTGATAGGCTTATATTATAGATATTGATATAAAAGTTGTGACACTTAATAAATACACATTCGAAATACATTTAAAAAAAAATGGATGTCTTTATGTGACCCAAACCAACTTTAAACGCGTTTTTCTCGAAACAACGTTTTTCGACGGCTTGTTGATAAAAATCTTCGAAACAACTGAACCGATCCTTATGAAACTGTAACCATATATTCTTTACAACTATAGCTTTAGCGCATATCAAGGATTTTTTTCAAATTTTGATATTTACTATTATGTTTTTTGCCAAAAACGGTGAAAAAAATGTTTTTTTTTTGTTTTTTCGAAAAATGTCCGCCACTTTGTTATTTTTGCATATATAAAAAATCGTATGATATGCACTATAGCCTTTAACATAGTGAATCTAAAACCGTTTGATTTTTTTTGTTTCAGTTGATCCATCTCCGAGATTTCATCAACAGCGCAGCCCTACAATTTTTTGAGGACATTTTTTTAACTACCATTTTCGTCTATAAATAGTGACTTAAATGAATAATTTTTTTTTAAAAATGTATTTGGAAAGTGTATTTATTAAGTGCAACCACTTTTATATCAATATATTAGGTGTACAAATAAGTTTTAGGACAGTTTTCAAAAAATTCAAGATTTATTAAAAAAAGAAGTAAAACACAGTTATTCATCGAAGTAATCTCCATCGCACTGAATGACCTTCAGCCATCTCTCAGGTAACTCGCGGATGCCTTTCGCAAAGAAACTTTCGTCCTGCGAGGTGAGAAATTTAGCGACCCATTTTTCCACTTCTTCAAATGTTTCGAATCGCACGTCAGACAAATCATTCTGCATTTTCCGGAATAAATGATAATCGGATGGGGCTAAGTCTGGTGAATACGCCGGGTGTGGTACAGCTTCCCATCCAAGCGCTAGTAACGTATCCTTGACCGGTTTACCCACATGAGGCCGCGCGTTGTCATGGAGCAGTTTTACTGGACGTTTTCCTTTACCAGAAAATGGACGTTTCTTCTCAATTTCTTGATTCACTTGCATCAATTGATGACAATAGCGATCGGTAGTAACTGTTTGACCAGGTTTGAGAAGTTCATAATACAGTACGCTTTTCATATCCCACCATATGCACAGCATGACTTTGTTACAATGAACATTGCGCTTTGGTGTGGATGTTGTCGGCTCGCCGGGGTCAACCCAATGATATTTGCGTTTCGGATTATCAAAATAAATCCACTTTTCATTGCCGGTCACAATTTTCCACAAGAAAGACTTTCTATGTTGCTTGTTGTAAAGACTCACACAAATGTTAAGACGGCTGTTTTTATTTTTTTGAGTCAGAAAGTGTGGTACCCACTTTGTTCCTTTTCGAATCTTACCCATTGCTTTTAAACGATAAGAGACAGTTTGTTGAGTTACTCCAAGCTGTTCCGAAATTTGTTTCTCCGTCTGACAAGAGTTTTCATCCAGCAACGCTTGTAGTTCCTGATCGTCCACCTTTACAGGAGGCCCCGTGCGTTCACGGTCACTAACGTCGTAATCACCTTCTTTGAATCGCTTATACCAATACTCACATGTACTTTTAGATACAATGTTGTCTCCAAGAACAGAACATATCGATTCACACGCTTTCCTAACACTTTTTCCTTGATGGAATTCATAGTGAATGCAGTGTCTAATAAATAGCTTATCGGTCTGCATGTTTAATTTACAGAATTTATAGGTTATGTTTATGACTCCTTTACGTTTCGATACTACATATCAAGCGCCATATATGATAAGTGAGCGGGACCTTTGAATTAATTTAGAATAGCTGTTATGATACAAAATCGAAGTGTCCTAAAACTTATTTGTACACCTAATATATAATATAAACCTATAAAAAGAAATCATGATAGCCTTTTTTGCCTTGCAACATTTTTTCACCCGACAGACATAATTAGCTCTCTCTGGGTACTCGAATATTTAGGAACAGTTGCTTCTTACACTGTGATGGTGCTCCGCTGCAGTTGAGCCTTTGGAATAATGTAGACGCTGACGTTGTCGAATATATCTTTGGAGATAAAGTTGTCGGGTACCTCAACCAAAAGAAATTTCGATTCAATTGAAACGGGAATAAAGACATGATTTTTTTATCACAAATTCACATGTTCTCAAACACATTAAGACGGGATATACATTAAGATAGGAAAAAATTAAACAATATTGAGGGATTTTTCAAACTACGAAATAATTATTCTTCAATTATCGAACTTTTGGTACACTTTAATCGTACATTTAAGAATGAATTTTTTTTTAAATTTATTTATCGTCAAAAGTCAATCCAAATTCAAAATTCAAATGAAGATAATGCAAATTTAAGAGAATGGTACGCATTTACAATAAAAAATCTACATTTCTGTAAAATGTGGATTAAAGTCGTTTTTTTTACAATTTTTCAAAAACAATGATCGTCAAGTAAAAGGTAGCAATATTATTACAATATGTCTACCAAGTTTCATCTCAATCGGCCTAATACTTTTCAATTAATCCTGCACACCAATTTCGAAAATGCAGTTTTTATAAAAAATCGTTTTAAGTTTACGCCTGCTCCAAATCCGAGCGGTGAGGCACAGCGTTGACGGGCTGTAACGTTTGAAATTTTTCAAATTTTGCTTTGAAACTTTAGGAAAATATTCTACATATATCGTCCAATGGTTAAAAAACGAAGAAATCGATATTTTGATTGTTGTAAATGTATATCCCGCCTTAAGGAGTTTCGAAACAATTGACGATATGTTACTATTCGATTTAAATTTATACAGTCAATTCTTTGTTGTATATTTAATGGACGAGTGGCAGTTTTGTGCACGAAATGATGTAACAAAATGTTCAAAAATGTTATAAAAAAACTGTCAAATCACTCTGTACATTATGACAATTTCGTCTTCCTTCACATTATGAAAATTAAGCATCTATGTTGAAAAGTATTTCTTCAATCGTAAATTTTATGTAAACGGTGTAGACACTTGATTTAAAAATTAGAGGGTACATTCAGTGTATGACAAAGAATTTGCTGTACAAATTTGAATCAGATGGTAACATATCGTCAATTGTCCCGAAACGCCTTAATTCATCGATGAGATAAACGAGCGCGAAAAGTAAGGTTATGTAGCATTTCCGTGAGAAGCTAACCTGGCAGGTTATCTTGGGTCCCGCTATGTGATGAAACTCGGAGAAAAATATACATCGTATGACACCCTCTTGTTCCTTGCTGTCAACGATCTCCAGGCTCGAGGCTTGCATCGTTCCGTGGTTTTCTCCATTTGTCATTCGTCGAGCGAGATTTCCGCGCGCGCAAAGTGCACGACGACGGGACTTTGTGCTTTGTTTTTGTAGTGAACAAAATAGAGGATCGAAGAAACGTCAGAATTGTACGAACACGTGAGTGCCCACGGTCTTACATACAGGTCTGACAACGGCAGTAGTGGGGGTAGGCACCTTTAGATGTTTTGCTTTTTATTCCGATTTCTGCCGCTTGGTGCGTGATGGCAAGGGGAAGTAGTGGTACGACGAAGAGAGAAATAGCTCTTGTGTCCTTTTCCTTCCTGACCGCAACGCATGCGCCGTTGGCTGCGCGACGTATACACCTTTGGCCCATTCGCCGGTAAGAGGTAAGGGGGAAACTACTTCCCCTTGCTAGTAGCGACTCGTAGCGGCGCCTAGTGAATCGAAAATTAAAACATATAAGAGTGCCTACCCCCACCACGGAAATTTAGCTTCGTTGCAAGACCTGTATGTAAGACCGTGTGAGTGCCTTAAAATTATGATGCAATTTCACCGGGACTCGCAGGGTAATATGATTGGAGGCTTGTCACGCTCTGAACGCTGCTGAGCACTGCGTTTGGCCGATTCAATTCCGCGAATCATCATAGCCTGTTCCGGGCATGTTGGTACGGCTTATTAACGCTTCCTTACAAATGTAAACACACTTTTGAACATTGATATTTTCGACGGCAATGTCTCGGCACGTATAATATTTAGGGCAATTGAAAATCGTCAAACTGTGCGTCAGTAAATTCTACAGACGCTGATGCCTCGTTCTCCCTGAAAAAAAAACTTCACCATGTATACGAAAATGGCTTGAAAATTCGTGAGGTTATGTTGAGCTTGAGCCCAATTCCACATACTCGCGATTCCAATCCCCAAAGTCTTGGCGCCTCTCGCGTCCTAAGGCAGAAGCTCTACTAGTATAGTAAATTTTGTTGAAATACATTGACAATGGGAAAAATCAAAAAACGATAAACTACTCGAGATTCTGCTGTGTTCCAGGGTGAACGACGGATAATAAAAGTGAATTTTCGTTCCATAAGCCGCCTAAAGATAAAGTCTATTTTAAAAAGTCGTTGTTGGCCTTGAAAATGACTCTCTTCAGGCTACAAGTTTGCAGCACGGTTTTACATTCAGGTCTGACAACGGCGGTAATGGGGGGGTAGGCACCCTTAGCGGCTCTGTTTTTTATTCCGATTTCTGCCGCTTGGTGCGTGACGGCAAGGGAAAGTGGTGTGCGACGAATAGAGAAACAGCTCTTGTCCTTTTCTCTCCTGACCGCAGCGCATGCGCCGTTTGCCCTATCTTAATTTATCGTACTGGTCGTATTCGTTGGGTCTCATCATTTTGATACAAACAAACGCATGCGCATAATGATGCGCAACCACGGTCGTATATACATGTACAGATTTGGTCGGTGGTTCTCTCTACTCCTGTAGTTATCCGCTGCTTGTCCAGGTTCTGTAAGGTCGGTAAGATAGGAGGAGGCAGGAAAAGAATGTTTTTGCGTTTCGTCTCGGATACAGTGACAGACTCATCAGTAGGGCTGTGTCACTGTACCCTGCCCTAGACGCGCTGGGTGTTAGGATCTAGGGGAAAGACGGTTTATATTGGAACGCATGCCCCTGCGACCGCTTGTGAGAAACGCTGGAACGATGTAGCCGCGTAGCGGTGAGATGATGGAACTAGCAGGACCGCCACCACGGTCTTACATACAGGTCTTGCAACGAAGCTAAATTTTCGTGGTGGGGGTAGGCACTCTTATATGTTTTAGTTTTCGATTCACTAGGCGCCGCTACGCGTCGCTACTAGCAAGGGGAAGTAGTTTCTCCCTTACCTCTTACCGGCGAATGGGCCAAAGGTGTTTACATCACGCAGCCAACGGCGCATGCGTTGCGGTCAGGAGGAAAAAGGACACAAGAGCTATTTCTCTCTTCGTCGCACCACTACTTCCCCTTGCCGTCACGCACCAAGCGGCAGAAATCGGAATAAAAAGCAAAACATCTAAAGGTGCCTACCCCCACTACCGCCGTTGTCAGACCTGTATGTAAGACCGTGACCGCCACATACAGGTCTAGGCACTCCGTTCAAAAATGCGTGACTCTAAGTGACGCCTCTATTTGCGCATTCCACCGCGGCGCTAGTGAAGGGGAGGCACTTTTGTTTATACCGCGTTTACGGGGCATGGCATGCACATTGTATGGTGACCACGGTCTTACATACAGGTCTGGAAACGACCGTGGTGGGGGTAGGCACCGTTAACGAACCCACGTTTGTTTCCAATTTGCGCCACTACGTGGCATTGCTATCGGCGTGTACGTGTGCGACAAGGACAGAACAGCTTCCGTCCGTCTCTCTCACTCTTCTCGATGATCCGAAATGCACATTACCTTTTTCGTGGGGGGGGGGGGGGGGGGGCGAAGGGCCAATAGAGGTAGATGAGAAAGAATTGTGGAATAAGGACAGGGGATTGTGGAAGAGAATAGAAGTGGGGATTGTAAAAAGGGGAAGATCCTGTATGGCTGGACGAAGACCAATATAAAAATTTAAAAAATAAATACAAATTCTTACCTTTTTCGAGTGAAATGGATTTTTATTCGAATTTTATTCCGAGTTTCTTTCGATGACGAAAGTAAAAAAATACGCAACACATGGAATGTTGAATATACAAATACCTTTATTGGTTCGTCAGTTTAGAAGGCCCTGAAACAACGGTCCACCTTCGCCAGCTTTATGAATATTTTTCAAACTACAAATGCTCGTTGACGCAAACAGGTTATCGAGAACGTTGTAATAAAAAAATGGAGTAATAAATGGCACGGGGCACGGTCTAAGACAAGGCAAGGGGCGAAGGGAGAGATCATAGAAGACCGTAAGTGGGAGGTACTCGCCGATAGTAGCGACGGCGGTGGCGGCGAGCGGAATGAAAAGTGAAGCTCGTAACGGTACCTCGCGACTCCATTGAAATCTGGCTTCGTTTCCAGACCTGTATGTAAGACCGTGGTGGTGACGGTCGTATGTACGTGTGGCCTAACCTCGTTTTGGCGGGGTGATTTCGAGTGTATCGTAGCCACGGTTTTTATTTAATACGGAATAACAAAAGATGAAGTGTCTATATATTGCGATGGCGAAGCGGTGCATGATTCCGGGATGCAGAAGTGGATACAAAAATAACCCGGAGCACGTCTCATTATTTAAAATTCCCAATGATGACTACTGATATTTTCTACTACTACTACTAATGAAAGGAATGCGTGCTACACGTAAATTTCGAATGATCTTCTTTTCCGTAAACGAAAAAAAATGTAATTGGATTGAGCGATACTTAAATCGGCATATCCATGTCAAAGACGATGAGTATCATTAACTAATGGCTCATCGCTCATATTTTCGGTTTATGCTTTTAGTTTTTGTGTTCGACTAATTATTTAGGATGTATTAATTTTTCATCACAGCCACGTGAAGGGAAAGACAATTCGCATACGCGCATACATCGCGCTCTGTCGCACATGCCTCCGAGATAGCAGCGCTCCACGCTTTTGCGGCCAGTTCCGCAAATCGAGGCGTCAGATAGCGCAGGAAGACTAGAGGTAAGGAGTACGAACGCCTGTGGCGAGTCCGATCCAAAAGCGTCCGTGAGGCTGGGAATACACGTCCGATTTTTTCTTTCCGACAATCCGATCCGACAGTCTGATCCGACAGTCGGATCCGACTATCGGAAGGCGCTCGTGCCATACATTTGCTTGAGCATGCAATACACATCCGATCCGATAGTCGGATCCGAGTTCCGATAGTCGGATCGGATGTGTATTGCATGCTCAAACAAATGTATGGCACGAGCGCCTTCCGATAGTCGGATCCGACTGTCGGATCGGATTGTCGGAAAGAAAAAATCGGACGTGTATTCCCAGCCTGAAACTGTGGATTTTAGTAGTTAGTGTTTTCACGGCGTGCGTCGCTAGTGCATGACCGCACCGAAGTGAACTAAGCGATAAGAACACAACCGACGCCATGTGTCATCGATGATTCCCGCTCGTCGTTCGTGTTGGCATAAAGCGTGTTCTGGCTAACCAATTTTGCGAATTGTGTTAGATGTAAAAAAAGAAAATAATTGTCTCGGTATAAAATATATTTAGAGATCTGCGGCGAAAACAATCAATCGTAGGTAAGAAAAATAATACTTACATTTGTAAAAAGAATGTTTTCGTTTTATCGTACCATTATCGTACCGAGTGAAATAAAAATGATCACAAACGCGAGATATGAAGCGGATATTTTCTAGCGCGATCGGTCAACGAGAATAATCACGCAAGGAAAATTAACACGAAAGACAATAGCAAAAAATCAAAACTGTAAGATCGATTTATCTGGACAGCGTTTCATAATATGCAAATATGATGTGTGATAATTTGTAAATATTTTGCTTGAATTCAAAATTCTTGTAAATTTTCTTGTGTCTATGTTTTTACTGCTTCCGCAACGAAAAAAAAACATTGACATAATATCTGTATTTCGTTATTATTCTTTATCTGTACAGCGTATCATAATGTGTAAATATGAGATGTGATCATTTGAAAAAATTTTGTCTGAATTAAAATTTCTTATGAATTTTCTTGTGTCTATAAATAAGTTTTGTTCGTTACGGTTTCTGCGAGGAAAAAAACTGACTTTATTTCTGTTTGTCGTTATTATTCTTTATCTGTACAGCGTGTCACAATGTGTAAATATGGTGATAATCTGTAAATTTTTTGTCTGGATGCAAATTTCTTATGAATTTCCTTGTGTCTATAAATAAATTTTGTTTGTTACTGCTTCCGCAACAAAAAAACTGACTTAATTTTTGTATTTCGGTATTCTCCAAAACAATCTATATATAAGAATTCTGTCTATCTATATAGAAATTGCCTTCACCAACTGGTTGAACAACTAATTTGATGAAATGATCGCTCCATATGAAGTGGCAAAGGGTGCTTTTTGCATGTCGTACGGCACTGCCTTTACAATTCATTTGATCAAATTATCGCTCCATATGAGCGAGCGTATCTTACGGCACCGGTTTGTTGCTGACTTTACTTCGGTGCGGTAGGAGAGCAGCGCCGCCCTTCTCGTCCTCACTTTTGCGGACGTTTCGACGACACGGCGTTCGTACTCCTTACCTCTACTCTTCCTGAGATAGAGGCACGCTTTGGTGTATACGGAATATACGGGAGTGCCCAGACCTGTATATACGACCGCGTGCATACGAGTTATTCGTTTTGCGCATGACTCGTTTCATTGCGCAGTTGCGTGTTGCGCATCATTATGCGCATGCGCACTTGTTCATATCAAAATGATGAAACCCAACGAACACGACCACTGTCGTGTTAACTGCATAATATACGAAACCAATAAAAAATAATGTGTTGATTAAAAAGATGACTACTTTTATGTGAAAAAACTGAAAACTTTTTGAATGCATTAATTTATAATAGCACATATCTGTTCATTTTGCACAATATTTTATTTTCGGTGTTTATTGATGTAAGTTGCAGTATATAGTTTTCCGCTGTAGGTACATTGTTTTCCTTGTGATTTTGCGAATTTATATCAATATTTAGATGATTGCGTCATTTGGCTAAATTTGAATTCCAGCTCAGGCATTTTAAAGCTCGTTCGTTATGGTGACGCAGTTATTGAACAAACTGTTGTTTAGCATAATGATATTTTAATTGTCGCAATAACTAACTTTTTGGTCTAGACATCCTGCTGTTTCCAGGGTATCATCCAATGTCAATGTCATCTCCAATGTCTCACAATACATCGTTCTTCGAAATGTTTTTCACACACGTGCTGAGACTCTTTGAGTCCCGGAATAGCATCGAGCCACATTTTGTATCTTTCGACGTTTCAGGGCACTCGAAACACGAAGCATTTTTGCTTTTTGCTTAAAACTTTTGTACCCCGTTTTACAATTGCGAACCCCGCAACCCTTAACAATTTCGCTTGTTTTTCGAAAACACGACCAAATAAAATTCACCTTTATGCGTAAAAACACGATAAAAAAATGTATGACGGTAAATCGCGTAGAACTTCGTGGTATATGGCCGCAAATAAAGGTTATTTCGACAATCGCGCCACAAAAACATACGTAAACACCTTGGGCCCATTAGCCGGTAAGAGGTAAAGGGGAAACTACTTCCCCTCGCTAGTGGCGACGCGTAGCGGCGCCTAGTGAATCGAAAAGTGGAGACGATAAGCGTGACTACCCCCACCACGAAAATTTGGCTTCGTTGCAAGACCTGTATGTAAGACCGTGGCCAAGCGTACCTACCAAATCGAAAAACGTTTGAAGCATTGAAGTTCATTCATTCAGGCAGCGCCCCTGGCGGAGAGATCCGAACGAGCCAAGCTCCTGATTCCAAATCCAAATAAGTCTGTAGCGGGAAAGAATAGCGTAGAAAGATCTCAAACGAATAATGCGGGTCGTAATCTCATTCCTCCCAAGTCAATACTTAGAAAGGAAAGAATGTGTAAAACAGAACAATTACGAAATAAAGTAATAATAAAACAGAATAATTACGAAATAAAATAATCCGTAAAGAACACATTTTCTCAATGTGTAAAAAAAAATCGTCTCAAAAAGTAAATCACGTGTCGGCACATCATTTCAGAATTCTTTATTGACACAAGTTCTTTGTTTTCCTTCGTTTTTTTTCTCCTGTTTTTTGCTGAATATATCACAAATTTTGAATAATACTTGATTATATTATTCCACCATTCGTTTCGAAGAATTATATAAGTTTACGTCGCTGTGAATAATATATAAGCGCCAGCTCGCGTCATTGACGCGCGGGAATGTGAAAAATGATTTTTCTTTTTCACGACGGCGGTAGTGGGACAAGCTTTCTACATTGTGTATGTGTATTCTTTATTTTATTTACTTTTTAATTATTAGAATATTATATTTTTACGAGGGGACACTCTAAAAAAAAACATACATTTCGACTTGCAGTACTGATTATGCTCGCGGAATATTCCCGAGGCGGCAAATGCAGCACCAGTTGTACGATTCTCCCGCACTTTCGATTAATCCGTTTCTTTTCTTCAAACGCCACCTCCACAGGCGAAATACCCCGGAGGAGCGATCCGTTTTCGCATTCGAATTTAACGTTAACAAAAAAAACAAAAAATCCACCGAATCAGCGAGTACAAGGTTAATTTTTTAATTTCGTGACATTTTTTGCGATCATTTTTATCCCACCCTTCGAATAATGCTCGATGTTATCTGTTTGGCTTATCGAACTGTTTTCTCCACGATACTAGACGTGCGCCTGCTGTGTTAAAATTGGAAATACGAAGCTGACGACAAAGAATTAGGAAAATTCACTAGTCATTGGCAACTTCGTTTATTAATTCATCAGAAAAGAACCACAGAAAAAAAATAACGCGACCTTTGACACATTCATCTCGCAACCATTGGACATTTTTTCTTCCCCTTCTGTTTATCTTTTCGTTCGCTCCAACGAGGACAGAAGCGTACGTGAAAAGTCAAGATAATTCGATCAAAAAAAAAAAAGAACGCGTAGACGGATTTGCATTTTCGGAAAAGAAGATATTTCGTCAAATAATTCGTCGCAGCAAAATCGTGTGCTGAAAATCGCAATTGTGTTTTTTTTTTTCGTGTTTGTCTATAGATTTTTCGTAATCATTTTGCCAATGGTATTTACCGGATTCATTCGCTTCCGTGTGTTAACCGTGTTTCGTCGTTTCTCGTTTTGTCTCGCTCGTTGCCTCGCCGATTTTTTTTTACTGCTCGTTTACGTTTTTTCTCGTCCAATTTCTAAGTTAAAAGACTGCGCTACATCGCTAGCTAAGTAGAGTTAGTTTAATTTCTTGTTTCGTTTCTCCTCTTGTTTCCGTCTTACATTTTCTTTTCTGCTCTTTAATGTGGGCACGTAACTAATTTTATTGCCTGGCAATCTCAAGAGCCATCGTCCACGGACACGATAAAAAAAAGGAAAGAAAGCGGAAACCAATAGCGCGTGCTAGATTTTTTTTTCTTCCCCATAATATTATGCCAATAGCGAATTATTGAATTTCCGAAAACTGCGTTTTATCGCTTTTATTTGGACAAAAAAAAATACACACCGATCTCCCTCCGCTTCAGTTGATAATCGTAAGGAGAAATCACGCGCTGGAGGCCAGCGTATTCGAATGTGCATTTTCAATCGCGAAGGAACCTTTCGTTACGTTCCATTCGTTTGGCTTTGATCTCCTGGAAAAATCGTCAATATTCGCGACTCATTTAAATAGGCGCACGGTAATTGAGCCTCATCGAACGAAAATTGGGTCATCGTATTCGCGCGAATCTTCGTTCTTTCGAAATTCCGTCGCAGACTTTGCAACTCGACAGCCACCGTGAGGTGCTTCGCTCGTTTCGGTATGCAGAGTTGGTCGTAATTCTGTTTATAAATATTAATACGAATTTATTCACATCGTGAATTTCGTGTAAATACGAATACAAATACAATTGTATTCACAAATATTCTCAACGTAGAAATAAATTCGCAGAAAAAATTTGTGAATATTCACACAAAATGTGAATATTTACAAAAAAAATCCTGTGAATTGAAAAAAGTTACGTCCAAATCTGTAAATGCAAATGTATTCACAAAAATTGTATATACAAAAAAATTCACAAAATAAGTTGTGAATTTTTTGCGTATTTAAGACAAATTAAAATCAAATTCACAATGATTAGATTAAAATTACACCAAAAGTGAGTTCTTACGTACTTTGAGAGAAAACATTGCGTCGAGCAATGTTTTATCGATTTTTGTGTTAAACTTTGTGTTTAACACAAAAACTTTGTGTTAAACAATGTTTTGTGTTAAACTTTGTGTTAAACTTTAAACATGTTAAACAATGTTTAACATGTTAAACATTGTTTAACATGTTAAACATGTGTTAAACAATGTTTTGTGTTAAACAATGTTTTGTGTTAAACTTTGTGTTAAACATTGTTAAACAATGTTGTGTTAAACTTTAAACATGTTAAACATTGTTTAACATGTTAAAACATGTTAAACATTGTTTAACATGTTTAAAGTTTAACACAACATTGTTTAACAATGTTTTGTTTATTTGTTTGTTTAACAATGTTTGTGTTAAACAATGTTTTGTGTTAAACTTTGTGTTAAACATTGTTAAACAATGTTGTGTTAAACTTTAAACATGTTAAACAATGTTTAACATGTTTTAACATGTTAAACAATGTTTAACATGTTTAAAGTTTAACACAACATTGTTTAACAATGTTTAACACAAAGTTTAACACAAAACATTGTTTAACACATGTTTAACATGTTAAACAATGTTTAACATGTTTTAACATGTTAAACATTGTTAAACATTGTTGTTTAACATGTTAAACATTGTTAAATGTTAAACATTGTTAACATGTTAAACCTTGTTAACATTGTTAAACATTGTTAAACATTGTTAACATGTTAAACATTGTTGTTTAACATGTTAAACATTGTTAAACATTGTTGTTTAACATGTTAAACATTGTTAAATGTTAAACATTGTTAACATGTTAAACCTTGTTAACATTGTTAAACATTGTTAAACATTGTTAACATGTTAAACATTGTTGTTTAACATGTTAAACATTGTTAAACATTGTTGTTAAACATTATTAAACATTGTTAAACATTGTTTAACATGTTATAACATGTTAAACAATGTTGTGTTAAACTCAAAACATTGTGTTGAGTTTAATACAAAGTTTTCTCTCAAAATACGTAACAACTCACTCGTGGTGTAAATTTTAATATAATTGTCGTGAATTCGATTTAAATTTGTCTTAAATACGAACAAATTCACAACTTATGTGAATTTTTTCGTATTTACAATTTTTTGTGAATACATTTGCATTCACAGATTTTGACGTGAATTTTTTTTAATTCACAGGATTTTTTGCAAATATTCACAATATTTTGTAAATTTATTTGTATTTTCAGAATATTCGTGAATACAATTGTATTTGTATGCGTGCACGTGAATACAAATAAGTGAAGTATGAATAAATTTGTATTTACATGCACATGAAAATCGCGATGTGAATAAATTCGTATTCGTATTTATAAATAGAATTACGCCCAACTCTGTCGGTAGTATAGATAGCATTTAAAAAAACGTCACGATCTCATCGAAGGACAATGTGCACGTACTTCGTTCAATTCCCGCATCGAATATGGACAAATACTTTATTGGGTTGTTTCTTCTCTCGATCGGGTTGGTCCAGATAAAGAAAAACGAGGCAAAAAACAACGTGGAATCGGAGAATAAGAGATCGACGAGTCGAGGGGCTTCGCGAACTCGATTATCTTCCCGCTTGTTCGCCACTTCTGAGCAAAAACCGTTAAGCGAAAACCGAAAAACAATCTACATCGTGCGTCTCTTCGTGAACATTGAATTCCAACGTGACAACCATCGCGAGAAGCCCAACGTGACGACGATTGCCGACAAAAAAAATCGCGAATCATCGTAAAATTCGAATCGATCGCGCGCCCGTATCTCGATCGTACCATTCTCCGATTATCGCAATTACGCAAAGTCGACCAAGTGTCCCGCTTGCGAAATATATCAGCGTCCCTCTGAACATCTCGAATCGATCGTTCGTCGATTTGAGAATACTTCCGCAAACGTTTGAAAAACCACTTGAGAAATATTTTTTTTTTTTTATCGAATAGGTTAGATCTCTCGAAGGCTTCGAAGCGAAACTTTTATCTTTATTTTTATCCAAAGTTCCGGAAACATTCGTCAGACTCAAGCACGAGGAGGACTCGTCGCGAGATTTTTGTTGTCCTTTTATTTTTTCTTTTTCGATCGTTATCGCATCGATCGTTAATGTCCCATTATCGTGGGCATCGTGGCCAAGGCGCGTAGGCCGCGGAATTTGAGCCCGGTCTTGTGTTTCTCGCACGTTATTAAGAAAGTCACGACGCGACGTTAAAATCTACAAAGTATTAGGAAAGAAACGAAGAGAGAAAGAGAGTAAGAGAGAGAGAGAGAGAGAGAGAGAGAGAGAGAGAGAGAGAGAGAGATCGCGAGAAAATGAGTTAAATTATTCGAAACGTTAAAAAATATGACGAAAACTTAAATTCGTTATTTACACTTATCCTTGGATGCGCATCATTCTGTGTATGCGATATATATATATATACACACACACACACACATACATACATACTACACTGGAGAAAATAAAGAACGCACCTGGCCGTTCACTTTGCGTTGTTCATTCCGTACTTAATTTTATCCAGTACTGCACACAGACGCACACACACACACACCCACACATATATGCGTGTGTGTATGTATGTATGTATGCATGTATATATATATATATATATATATATATATATATATATATATATATATGTATATGTATATTAGACTGATTCAAAAAAAAAAAAAATTTCTGGATTCTCGTGCTATTGTTGGGCACTGATAAAACAAAATTTCTCTAAAAAGATGGGCGCGGTCACTCAATTTTTAGAGGTGGCTATCTAGACTTTTTTGTATTTGAATTTTTTTTAACGAACGTATTGCATTTAAACATAGTCATGGCTTCGGATTACGGATAAAAATCGGAAAAGTTTTGAGTTTGTTCTTTTACAAGCATAACAGAGAAAAACTGACCATACGTCGAAGTGCACACGAAACGATGAAAGAAATTTTCGAACAATGGAAATGTGCTGAAATTCCAACGCGTCGATTGAATAACGCAATCTTGAAATCAATAAAACTCCATCTAGTCTGGAAACAACTTTTAAAAAATCGAGTTAAAAAGAATTTGCCGTCACAAATATCGAAGGAGCGTAAATTTAAGAGAGATTTGGACAAACTGTTCAACGTTGCACATTTTCGTTCTGCCCAAAATGTTAACGAACTTGAGAATGGCTGGGAAGAAATGTAAATGAGTTTGAAGATAATATAAGCGTAGCATTTTGAAAATGTAAATATACGATTTATGAATAAAAGCTTATAATTTAATTTTTCGTTAAAAGTGCGAAATGTTAATGCGGATAAATAAATCTACATGAATAACGAGAGTAGTATAGACGCCATTATTGATCTACCTGGATTTGAATTGTGAATATTGCACCCTTTTCAAATTGTTAGAGTTTATTTATGTTACGAAACAGCTGCTGGATGTGATTTTTATCCGTAATCCGAAGCCATGACTATGCTTAAATGCAATACGTTTGTTAAAAAAAATTCAAATACAAAAAAGTCGAGATAGCCACCTCTAAAAATTGAGTGACCGCGCCCATCTTTTTAGAGAAATTTTGTTTTATCAGTGCCCAACAATAGCACGAGAATCCAGAAGGAAATTTTTTTTTTGAATCAGTCTAATATATATATGTGTGTGTATATGTATATGTATATCGATTATAAGGAAATCGAGTGAGAATAGAGAAATAAATCGAAGATTGCGTAAAGGAAACAGATCGTCGTTATAAAAACCGGAAAACGCAAAGCTTTTTTTTTTTTGCAGCAAACGAGAATCGCTATCGTTTTTCTTCTCCTTAATCGTTCGTTTTTTTCTTCGTTCCAATTTACTTTTCTAGCGAGACTTCACGGGACGTTTCGCGAGTTGATTGGTGGACGCGGGGAAAGTCCTCCCCGGCTGGTCCCTCGTAATTATTTTCTCGTTTCATTTTGTCTCCTCGTCTTTTTCCATTGTTGTTGCGATTGTTGTTGTTGTTGTTGTTTTTTGTTTATTTCTCGAATCACTCGAACCGGGCCCTAACACCGTGCCTGAAGTTTATCTTCTTGTTTCGCTCATAATAATCGTTAAATATTCATCATCGATTTTGTGTATGTGTGTGTGTGTGTGTGTTTTGTGTGTAGAGAATTGATTACCGTGAAACGATATATCATAATAATTACTAATTATACTTTATTATAAATTAATTAAAGAGCTCTTAACCGTAGGGTGTTTATGTGTTGTTGTTTCTTCATTATCATTATAGTAGTAGTATGTACGATAGCTTTTTTTTTTTGCTGCTTACTCTTCCCGCCTCATATCGGACGAAGTCGACTCGATCGCTTTTTCTCGCTTTTCAACTGTGTTTTTGTTTGTTTATTCTCGCGTTTGCTCGGTTTTCTTTTTTATCCGTCGTTCGCTCGCTCCGGCCGTGCCTCTTCGCAGCTCTTCTCGCTATCTCCCCGCAGCTGTTGCTCCGAATCCTTGGCGCTCGCTTCAAAAAATTGCCCGAGAATTTTTCGACGAAAGCTCGAAAAAAAAAGACGAAGTAATGTTTTTTTTGTTTTGTTTTGTCGTTTTCGGTGACTAGCGACATTCCCAAATCTTGACCGTCTGGTCCACGCTTCCGGTCACCACGTACGGATGGCTCTTGTGAAAATCTGTTTTGTAAAGAGACAAGGCGGATATGGTGAAAAAAAACGAGATGGTGAAATTGCAATGTCATTTTTCCCGGTTTCTGCACAATAGGTCGGGCTCCCGTGCTCTATTTGTTCTTAAGGGTGTCTCGAAGTGACCTGATATTTCAATTTATTAATAAAACGAATTATTAATTTCAAAAGCACGAATATTTTTATTTTAAGGTGGTTCGGAAGAAACAATAAAAACATCGACGTTTAACCTCCTATTTTTTTGCGAGAAAGCGATAGTACGTCATTAACCACGTTGAAATAAAAAAAAATTAAGACACTCCACCGTACCATTCCTGAGATATGGACGTTAAAAGTAAAATACACACACTCAAACGTAATCTCCGAAAAATGTACCGGAAATGATAACTTTACGTAAAATTTAGTCGTTTGACCCAAGAAAAAAAACTTCTTATTCGAATCTTCGATTAATACGGAATTCACTTGCAAACATTGTAGCTAATGCACCGTGTATTTTTTTTTTCAGAATAATTTATTAAATTTTGCTATGCGGCATCTGTCTCTCTCTAAACGGTGATCGGAGCGTCAGCTGTGATTGCTAGGGGAAATTCCTAGACGGCAATTCACGCAGAATGCGATATGAATGTCGCCGAATGCCTACGCTGCAGATCATGCTAAATACAATAAGAATAGAATAAAAGTAATAATATAACGAAGGATAAAAAATGAATAAAAATATGTTGATTGTAGATCTGAATTTTTTTTAAATTGATTATTACGTATACAAATATACATATGAAGAACGGCTGTGAACATTTTTATTTAGAAAACTTAAAAATTTCTTTCTGTTTTCATTCTGTATATTTACCTGAAGATGAAACTTTAAAAATTGCCCAATCAATCTCTCATTATTTATCTGCGTGAACAAAAGCAGATCAATTTTCTGTAAAAAAGAAACGACCGCTTACACGTAATTGTGCCATGTTTTGACATTTGGGGCCGTCCATATATTACGTCATTCTAAATTTGGGGGGGGGGGAGGTTCGTCTGCGGATGACGGTAAATGATGGATGAGGGGGGGGGGGGGGCCTTTCGAAATTGACGTCATTCTTGTGATACCAGTTCAAAATTCAAAATGTACAATAGTATATTGTACAACTAGAGTGGTTTCCCCGCATGAGTGATGAAAAATATTTTGCAAGTACCTAATGGTATTAATTATTAAACTCATTATTTATTTATTTATTACATAAGGTTTTTCTACATTATATTCGAGAACTTCAAATAACAGCGTACCTATGAAAATAGTTGGATCGAGCCAAAATGAATATGGGGAGGATACGGAGATATTACCCGTGATCCAGGATTTGCAAGAATGGGTGAAAACTCCGTGGGAGCTATCCAAAGAAAACTAAAGAATAGGGAAGAATAATATTATTATATTAATGAAAATTGCCAAAGTACAAAATAATGAAAGATGATTCTATAACAAAATGTGAGAGCTATCCAAAGAAAACTAAAGAATGGGGAAGAATAATATTATTATATTAATAAACATCGCCAAAGTACAAAATAATAAAAGATGATTCTATAACAAAATGTTTTAATGTTACCCAATTTTTCTCAAATCCGCAAATGTTTTAGTTTTGCCAAACTGGTAATGACGTCAGTTTTACGAGAGGGGGGGGGTCATTAGGAAATGACGATAGGATGATTGTAGGGGGGGGGGGGTCAAAAATCAGCAAAAATCGATGACGTAATATATGGACGGCCCCCTTGTCGAGTCGTTGAGAGGTGATGTTTTAATTTTTCTGAAGTGAGGTTATGTAGGGTTGCTAACTGCTTAAAACATGAACTCACTAGTAAAGTCGATAATGATCAACCGAGTGCTCAATAACTAATGTCGATTGTAAGTATTTATGAAAATCATTATAAATTTTCATTATCATGGGTACCACCAAAATAAAAATACTTTTTTATCAGATTAAATTCTATGTATTTTAAACATTCGAATAAAAAAAAATGTTAAAATTGTCAGTTTGACTTCTAGTTTTTCGTTCGAACGACCATAAGGGGAGGCTAGGGGTTTAGGCGTGAAAAAATAACACTTTTTTGCGAATTTTTTTCATCTATATGGATAGAGTAAATTTATTGAAACCTTTTGTACATTGTTAAGTGTCATTTTAAGAACATTCCGTGAAATTTGGACGCTAAAATATTCACAAACAAGCCGGTGCCACGTTTTACTCGAAACCACTTTTTCAAAGTCCGTGTTCACTGCCATTTGAAAAGTACATGACCGATGTATTTCAAACTCGGTACACACTTTCTACATATAAAATACCTCCCCCCAACGGTTAGTTTGAGATTTTTTTTACACTGAGGGAGTTTTCCACCCCCAAAATGGCGGAATTTTTCGTGAAAAATAGCACTTTTCACATTACATGACCACCAAAAATTTAGAAATGAAAAAAAAAAATTATCAAAGACCGTTGGGGGGAGGATTTGATGATACTTTGACTAAATTTTGACGGTACATGATTTCAGACAATTTCTAGCTGAGATACAGTGAACACTGCAAATCGTGTTTTTCCAAAGGCGTTCTTGGAAAAGCTTTGTCACCGGCTTGTTTGTGGATATTTTCGCGTACAAATTTCACGGAATATTCTTGAAATGACACTTAACAATGTACAAAAGGTTTCAATAAATATTCGTATAGATGAAAAAAATTCCCAAAAAAGTATTTTTTTTCACGCTGAAACCCCTACCCTCCCCTTAATATAAGGTACGAACATGGAGGTTATGTGTAGAACACAATATCCGATGAATTGCCGCCTCGTCTCTGTTTGCAACCATTCACTCTTTTGACGAAATTTGCAATAAGACTGGCGTATAAGGGTATTTTACTCTATGTAAGAAGAATACTAAGAATGTATTCTTAGTATTCGCTATATAAGGTATTTTTCTCAATAACGCAATACAAGGTATTTTTCGCAACAAGCAATCGAATAATGTTGGTTTTAATTTATAAAAACACAAAATGAATGTTATCATTCATAAAAAGAAAAAATACTTTTCTATCTGTTCAACGAACATGCGAAACGGTAGCCGCCATAATGGATTCCGACGTGACGTCATTGACATAGTAAGCAAAGAAAGCGATAGACGTATTATTCTCTAACCTGTGAAAGAAAGCGTCAACAACTATATATTCTCGTTTGTCATAGTTAATTGCAAATTTTCAAATAGTTATCTGTACTTCAAAAAAGAATAAATGAGTTGTTTTTTTTCGTACTATGACTTTGGATCTCTTCTCGCAAGTTTTAACCAAGTCTTATATTAGGAGTACAACTTTGCAGTGACCGTTTTACTTAGAGAGCCACTGCGGCCGAAGTAGTGGCCCTAGCTCAATAAAAAAAGTGGCATTTTAAACTAGAGGCTCTGCCAATGTAAACAATTTAAAAAAGCTAACGGATACGTGCATGCATTATAAAGTTATAGGCACTCAAACATGGCAACCTACGAGCCGAATTCTCAGCATTTGCGGGAGGTTATGATTTACTTCTTCAACATCAAGAAATCTGCGGCTGAGGCCCACCGTTTGCTTGTAGATGCTTACGGGGAGGATTCTATTAGTGAGAAAACGTGTCGGCGGTGGTTCATCGACGCCCAAACCGAATATTCACGGATCCAAAGTGATGCTGTGTATCTGGTGGGACCAGCTGGGCGTTGTGAACTATGAGCTGCTCAAACCATCCGAAACCATCACAGGGGAACTCTACCGATGTCAGTTGATGCGCTTGAGTAAGGCACTCAAAGAGAAACGGCCACAATTCAACGAAAGACATGACAAGGTGATACTGCAGCATGACAATGCCCGACCCCATGTTGCAAATGTCGTGAAAAAGTACTTGGAAACGCTGAAATGGGAGGTTTTATCCCACCCGCCGTACTCTCCAGACGTTGCCCCTTCCGACTATCACTTGTTCCGGTCAATGGCACACGATTTGGCTGACCAGCACTTCGGTACTTACGAAGAAGTCAAAAATTGGGTCGATTCCTGGATTGCCTCCAAGGACCAAGACTTTTATCGACGCGGGATTTGAATGCTACCTGAAAGATGGGCCGAGGTCGTAGCTAGCGACGGGCAGTACTTTGGTTAAAAAATATGTAACCACTTTTTTATAATAAAGCCTTAAACTTTTGAAAAAAACGGTCACTGCAAAGTTGTACTCCTAATATTTATATCAATTGGCATTTTAATCCACAACTTCCCCGGTGTTTTTACACCAGATTCTTACATTTGGGAACAACAAACCAATGATAGGGATTGTAACTCACTTTTAACCAAAAAAAATGTACGTATTCACAATTGGCGCAGCGTCGATGTTTACTATGCAAGTGACGTCACGAACCAAAGCAACATGGCGGCTAGCGTTTTCGCGGGGAAATTTGAAATGTAAAATGTCAATGCATTTTCATGGCACCTATCGATGTCATAAAATAGAACTAAAAATTCTAGTACTTTATTACCACCAAAGGATCAAATTGAGACACCTTTCAAAGAATGGTGTAATACGCTATTGCGGACGAATTTCATTAACACTTTAATTGCTATTCTAGTAAATTTGCTACGTTCACTTTGACCCCGTCGGTAAAACCGTAAGGACGCCATCAGCCCCCTGACACTGGTAGATAAATGCTGTTCGCAAAATGTCCTTGCCGCACTGTGGCGCTAGTAGTCGTGTGACAGGTATGCATATATATGTATGTTGCGCCGGTGTTTCGAATATCTTACATGAATAAAAGTCTATTGATATATTTGGAATGATTTTCCGTTCTAATGATTTTCCATTTGAATACAATAAATAATGTCGCCATAACGATAATAGGCGAAAGCCACGAAAGTATCGAATCGTTCAGCTGATCGGAGTATTTAGAGCCGAAGGCTGTCACGCAACAGCCGACGCTGAGCAGTGGCGATTTCAAGAACTAAAAAGCCGGGACAAAACGCGTTTTCGTTCATCTTATAGGAATAGTAGGCCAGTGTCACGGGGCTGGACGCTATCGCGGACAAGCTACCTCACAGTTCCATCAATCTATGCTAGATGCAGCTACAAATGCTGGGTTCGCTTGAAATTCAAACGTAAACGTATGAATTATGTTAATACGGCAACAATGTTGTCGTGAAAATTTACGACCCTTGCCCCAGCATTTGATCTGATGCCCGCTTTTTTGTCTAAAAAAAGCAAGTAAATGGACATTCTTGAAATATTTTTTTGATAGAAAGTTAAGTAAAGAAAGCTTGATTGGACGAACTAGGCTTTGAAGATTTTTGACTGAATTAGAATAATAGTTCGAACCGAGCGGGTGAAAATGTTAGTAGCAAATTTTCTACAGTCCGAAGTTACTACTTCCTAGGCCCTTATCGACAAAGTTATGATTGGATATTCATATTTAACACTTCTTAGCTATACTACCAGAGGAAATTATGCTGAACCATCCAGAAATAGGCCCGTTAAAGGGTTAAGGGGTGAGGCCACAGTAACGGGTATAAAATCATGTGCGAATTTAACAATTTTTTTCGTATGAAAAAGTGATTCACTCATTAAATTAATTACACATCTGTTTAGTATGAATATCAAGCCGTTAGAAAATATAAATATTTTTTTTCGATGTACAAAATGGCCGACCACTCGAAACTTCTCGAAACAGCTTCTCTCCAATTTGCGTGACAAATAACGATGCTGAAGTTTGCTTCGTTGGACTGCAACGAATTTAATTTCTTTTAGCAGATTTCGCCTACAAAAGTTCGCCAACCATTCTTTTAGATATTTATTTCGCGATCTACATGATAAATATATAAAAAGAGATTGCCTATGATAAAAAAAATATTGAAAATAAAATCTAAAACAGAATTTTCGTTGGGTTCCAACAATTCAAACTTCAACACCATAACAAATAACATCAACAACTTATATCCGATTTACTTCAAATGTAAAAGTTATGTTCCTAATTCCATTTCGCAGAAGTACGTACGGAATTTCTGATTAAGGGGGGAAATCACAGTAGCACACAAAAAATAGGCATATTTTCGGGAATTAATTTTGGCTGAATAAAAGTATCAATCGAAAATCTGTAAAGTAGGTTTTATAGCAATACTAAAAAAGTACAAAATGTAATTTTTTCAATAAAAAATATTTAAAAATGGCGGCTGCGCAGCATATGCCCCAAGGCGCCTTTTTTGAGCTCGCCGAAGACATAACTCGAGCAAATTTTTACCGATCGACTTGAAATTTTCGCAGTAGCTTCGAAACATCTTTCTCCACGGAGCTACGTAGGATTTTTTCGATATATTGATTTTTCGCAAAATGGTGCATGTTTGAAAATAAAGTTAAATTTTTAACAAAAAAAACGCCATAAAATCGTCGATAAAAAAAAAGTAAGCCATATAAAATAAAAAATCCTACGTAGCTCCGTGGAGAAAGATGTTTCGAAGCTACTGTCAAAATTTCAAGTCGATTGGTAAAAATTTGCTCGAGTTATGTCTTCGGCGAGCTCAAAAAGGCGCCTTGGGGCATATGCTGCGCAGCCGCCATTTTTAAATATTTTTTATTGAAAAAATTACATTTTGTACTTTTTCAGTATTGCTATAAAACCTACTTTACAGATTTTCGATTGATACTTTTATTCAGCCAAAATTAATTCCCGAAAATATGCCTATTTTTTTGTGTGCTACTGTGATTTCCCCCCTTAATCGAAAACTTTTTATTTTATGAGCAGTTTATGAGCAGTTATAACGAAATTTTTCCGTGAAAATTCATTTCTCAAGTTCAAATACCTACAACTTTTCAATAAAACAATATTTTTTGTATTCCGTACGTACTTCTCTAGGTATTTTAATGTAGATTGACGAGAATTTTTGTTTTTTGTTCTCGGTAAAAAATTGTGGATGCTAAATGTCACGCCGCGGAGCGCCTGACAAAAAAGATAACCAAAGAAAATATTAATAGTCGGCCATTTTGTACAACGAAAAAAAAAACAAATTTTAACAGCTCGATATTCATACTAAATAGATGTGTAATTAAGGGGTAAGGCCACTGTAAATTTTTTGAAAAATCGATTTTTTTTATTGGCTTAAAAAATAGTTTAAACCCTCTAGTTTAAAAATAGTTTAAACCCTCTAGTTTAAAAATAGTTTAAATCCTTTTAACTTCTTTTTTAAATTTTTTCCAATAAAAAACTATTCGCAAAACTTTAAACGCGTTTTTCTCGAAACATGGTTTTTCAAAATGGCACGCAGCATAACTCGAACAATTTTCATTTTTTTTACTTGAAATTTTAACCAGATGTGAACATTTACATTATCTTGAGAATGTCGATCGGAATTTTCAAGAACTTTATTTATTGATTTTTTATTAACAAAAAACTTGCCGTTTTTTTCGTCAAAAATCAATTTTTTTTTTCAAACGCACGCCAAATCCACAAAAATTGATACTTTTTAAAATCCGATCGACATTCTCTAGCTATAGCCCTCTAGATTAATGGTTTTTTTTTTTGTTCTAGATTCAAAAGTGCACCAGTGGTGCTGCGTGCCGCGGAGCCCTGGAAGCAAAACATGTCCCGGGAAGATAGCTGTGGAACCGCCATTTTGTTTTTTTTTTACTGTAAAAAAATTTTATAATAAAGTTTAATGTATGCCCGATAACACCATTAAAAGTTTTTTTTCAAATACCTTCAATTTCGGGAGCAAAAAATTAGTGAAAAAACCTTTTTTTTTGGGCCGTTACAGTGGCCTTACTCCTTAATTTGATGAGCGAATCACTTTTTCATACGAAAAAAATGGTTATTGATTCATTTGATTCATTGAGCTCCGGAATGGTCTGTGGATCATTGGCATACGCTTTTCCTTTCAGAAAAGTCCAATGGCGTCAAATCGCACGATCTTGGTGGCCAATTCACGACGCCTGCAATAACGATGCAGTAACAATGCAGCAAATAACAATTTCTATGCATTGCCCGATCGTGTAATTCTCCATGACTAAACCTCAATACTTCCCGATGCCGGTCAACGATTAGTACTCTACGTTCGCCGCAAAGAAAATGGCGCGCGATTTAAAATATCAGGTCATTTCGAGACAGGCTTTACAACGTGTGCAGGCGAACTTACCGACGGACGTGCAGAAGTGTACGTGCGCCTCGAGGGTCTTCATTGCTCGTTTGTTACGGGTGTCCCAGACTCGGAGCGTCTTGTCGTCGGATACGCTCACGATGAATTTACCACCGGGATGGAAGACAATTCCGCGCACCCAATTGTCGTGGCCGAGCAACGTGAAGAGGCAAACCCCGGCGCCCACGTCCCAGACGCGTATGGTCTTGTCGCGGGATCCGGAAGCGAGAAAAGGACCCTCGTGGGCACCCTTGTTGTCCGCACCGGCGGCAGCGTTTATCGACGCCCTCGCGCTGTCGGGCGCCCAGGAGATGCACTCAACCACGTGGTCGTGGTCTCGGAGTTCGAACTTTATTTCGTTCGTTTGTCGATTGTTTTTTTTTTTTTTCGTTTCGTGAAAAATAAACATTCAATGTAAGAGGAATGAAAATATTTCGGTTTCTTTCGCCGCATCGTTTCAACAAGCATGGGGGGCTTTTTTTGTTTGTTTCTCTGTTGCATTTTGCTGCTCGTTACGGTCACGCTCGAGGATATTACGGATTTGGATTTAACACAAAAAAAACTTCAAAATCTTTTCAAAATGATAAAGGAACGGATTATTATTTTTAATTTTTGGATTTTCTTGTGGACTAGATAGTACAGTCGCGCTGTCGCTGAAAAAACCCGGAATCGGAGAAAATTAGGAGGAAGGCTGGTTTTTTGACAGGTGATTTTGTACGTGCCGCGGGTGCTAAATTTCAGATTGCCTAAAAGTCGGGGTGTAGGGTTCTTTTTTAGGGGATGAAAGGAGATGAGGGTGGATTAATGCCAAACTACAACCCCTACGAGGTCGGCGCGGTGAGACAAAATGTTCAGAAAAATCCGGGCTTTAGTGTTGTCCACAGCGCCGAAGTCGTGGAAGTTCATTTTGAGGGTGAAAAAGTGGGGTGAAATTTTGAAAAATCGGTTTTAATTCAATAACTCTTTAGAAAAAAATCGTACGTTTTTTGTTCAAATGGGAACGTTGTAGCCCTTGAAACGACGCGTCGATCGAGTATTCGATCATCACTCTCTGATAATATCTTCACCCCCAAAAAATGGTTAAAAAAACCAAAAAAAGATAGTTTAATGAATAACTCAAAAACGATCGGTTTTTCGAGTATGGTTCAAATGTACGAAGTGTAGAGAATAATTTTCTCCATATTTTCGTTGCTATGGACCACCCTTGAATTTTCGTGTGGAAGTTCATTTTGGGGGTGAAATTTAGAAAAATCAGTTTTAATTCAATAACTCTTTAGAAAAAAATCGTACACTTTTTGTTCAAATGGGAACGTTGTAGCCCTTGAGAAGACGCCTCGATCAAGTATCTCATCATCACTCTCCGATAATATCTTTACCCTTCAAAAAATGGTTAAAATACCGAAAAAAATTGTTTTTTTTTAATAACTCAAAAACGATCGGTTTTTCGAGTATGGTTCAAATGTACGAAGTGTAGAGAATAATTTTCTCCATATTTTCGTTGCTATGGACCACCCTTGAATTTTGATTTTCCAACCCCTCTCGGAGGGTTGAACATTTAAAATGAAATTCTGGTCAAAACTATTGACGGCACGAATTCGCCGCCGTGGAAGAATTTGTAGCTTGAACCCTCAGTTACATTTTTGTCCACAGCGCCAAACTCGTATCTCTTTAGTTTCGGTCAATAGTTTTCCCAGAATTTCATTTTGAATTTTCAACCCCTGAGAGGGGTTCGAAAAAGCAAAATTCAAAAGTTGCGCATAGGAACGAAAATATAGAGAAAATTATTCTCTACATTTCGTACATTTGAACCATCGCCGAAAAATCGATTATTTTTGAGTTATTCAATAAACAATTTTTTTGTTAATTCTTCAACAATTCTTTTGGGGGTGAAGATATTATTGGAGAGGGTTGATCGAATACTCGATCGACGCGTCTTTTCAAGGGCTACAACGTTTCCATTTGAACAAAAATTGTACGAATTTGTCCTAAAGAGTTACTGAATGAAAAATGATTTTTCAAAATTTCACCCCATTTTTTCACCCCCAAAATGAACTTCCACGACTTCGGCGCTATAGACAAAAATAAAACCCGGATTTTTCCGAACGTTTTGTCTCCCGGCGCCGACCTTGTGGGGGTTGTAGTTTGGCATTAATCCACCCCCATCCCCTAAAAAAGACCCTACCCCCCGATTTTTAGGCAAACTTGGTTTTAACACCCGTGGCACCTACAAAATCACCTGTCAAAAAACTAGCCTTCTTCTAATTTTGTCCGATTCCAATATACAGCACGACTGTACTAAGATGGGGGAAAATATTTTCCGTCACGGTAACATTGGAGGGAATGAGGGACTGAGAATTTCCCGATGGGGAAAACCATTCCTATAAAAATTTGCGCTTATTTCGGGACATTTACGGCCCCCGTTTAAATAATCAAAAAACGATTAAGGGGTCTTCTCCCTTTAGACGCTAAAAAAGCTATTTTCATGCTTTTTTTGTGATAGGTTTATATTATAGATATTAATATAAAAGTTGCTACACTTAATAAATAGACTTTCGAAATACATTTGAAAAAAAAATTATTTATTCAAGTCGCTATTTATAGATCATACGATATCATACCATATTATACGATTTTTTATATATGCAAAAATAACAAAATGGCGGACATTTTTCGAAAAAAAAAGTGTTTTTTCACCGTTTTTTGGCAAAAAAATAGTAAATATCGAAATTCAAAAAAATCCTTGATATGCGCTATAGCTATAGTTGTAAAGAATATGTGGTTACAATTTTATAAGGATCGGTTCAATAGTTTCGAAGATTTTTCGAGAAAAACGCGTTTAAGTTTGTTTGGGTCACAAATTCGTAAAAAAAAATTTTCAAAGGAATTTCGAAAGTGTATTTATTAAGTGTAACAACTTTTATATCAATATCTATAATATAAACCTATCAAAAAATCATGAAAATAGGCTTTTTAGCGTCTAAAGTGAGAAGACCCCTTAAGGGAGGAAAAAATCTGCTTTTTTAAAGGTTTTTCTTTAAAGGAAAGATTTCTTCGCCGAATTTTAGACTCAGGGTATGTTTTTAATACTTTTGGCTGTCACATCGTTTTTTTTAAAAATAATCTTTAACACGTCGACTGCACACTGGGTCGTTTTGGCCTCATCATCTTCTTCGTGCCAATACGTATTTATCAACGCATCTCCCGCTTTGAAATAACGTTTGGGCACTTATTTTTTTGTTTTTTCGTAAAAAATAATGTTTGGGCCCAAAAATAAGGATCATTAAACACAAAAAACATTTTGTACAAAAATATACGTATTCATCGCAATAAGACGATCTGAAAAACGTCTGGGCTCCGACCGACTCCACATGCAGTCAGAGGTTCGCGGCGGAAATGTCGAAGGGTTCAAAATGGCGGAGGGATAGCACGTTCTTCTGAACTGCATTTTTAAAACTGGCATGACCTATAGCTCAAAAGCTAATTCTTCTGCTAAGATTCTGATTAAATTTGTTATAAATCTTTCTAACCTTATTGTCTAAACCGTGACCCTAAATATTCTTAAAAACTAAAAAACAAAAGTATCTCTTTATTCCATAACGTAGCCTTTTTCGGAAAATTCAATGATTTGTTTCAAAGCATACCTTTTAAGGGGTTTTCTCACTTTAAACGCTCAAAAAAAGGCTATTTTCATGAATTTTTTTGATAGGTTTATATTGTAGATATTCGTATAAAAGTTGTTACCCTTAATAAATACACTTTCAAAATACATTAAATTTTTAAAAAATCTATTTATGTAACCCAAACAAACTTTAGACGCGTTTTTCTCGAAATAACGTTTTTCGACGGCTTGTTGATAAAATCTTCGAAACTACTAAACCGATCCTTATGAAATTTCAATTATATATTCTTTACAACTATAGCTATAGCTATAGTTGTCAAGCATGTCAAGGATTTTTTAAATTTTGATATTTTTTTGTGCAAAAAACGATGAAATTTTTTTTTTTGTATTTTCGAAAAATGTCCGCCATTTTGTTATTTTTGCATATATAAAAAATCGTATAATGTGCGCTATAGCCATTAACATACTGAATCTAAAACCGGTTTATTTTTTGTTTCGGATGATCCATCTCCGAGATTTCATCAACAGCGCACATCTACAATATTTTTAGGACATTTTGTCAACTACCATTTTCGTCTATAAATAGTGGCTTAAGGCAGGATTCTACTTTGAAACTTTGAAACTTCGAAATTGGATGAAAACACCCACCTGGAATACGTCGAAGGCATATTATATGGCCCAGGCATCGCTGATTGAGGGTAAGATCATTTTTTCTACGATTTATCACTCACCAAAACTTAAAACGCGTTTTTCTCGAAACGACATTTTCAAGTACCGTGGTCGTGATAACTCAAAAAGTACTGAACCGATCCTTATAAAATTTGGAACACATATTCTATATGTGTGTACCAACCGACCTAACTACAATCAACTTAAAATTTTGATTAGAACTATTTTTTTATTGCAAAAAAAGACCCAAAAAAACGCATTTTTTTTTCGTATTTTAGCCGCCATTTTGTTAATTTTGCACGTATATAAAATATTCTAGTTAGGTCGGTTCCTGAAGACATACTGAACATGAAACTATTTGATTTTTTTGTTTCAGACCATCCGTCGGGAAGATTTCACGACCACGGCAACGGTACCTGCTTTTCGAGGCGTTGGCTTTAAACATATTTTACGTGTACAAAAAATGAATAGAATACATTTAAAAAAAAAAATTTTATGTACTTAAAGAGTGTATTTATTGAACAGTTTAAACCCCATATCGATATCTTTAATAGTATTCTCAGAAAAAAATCACGAAAATAGCGTTTTTTTCATGGTTTCAAAGTAGAATCCTGCCTTAACGGGTTATACGCAGTTAGAAATTTCAAAAAAAGAAGATTTTTTTAATTGCATTTTCGGAATGTACAAATATGTGAATGTATAAATACGGTACAAATACGAAAAATGTACAAATACGGAATGTACAAATATGTAATATACTCAGAAATACACACATATTTGTAAGAACGCTCGGAGCGCGTCTCCGAGCGTCCGCGAAACTTCAAACGCGTTTTTCTCAAAACGGTGTTTTCAAAGTCGGCGAGCACGATTTCTCAAAAACGGCTCAACCGATCGGTCTGCAATTTTAACACAACCTTGTCAGATATATTCTTCAGGTATTGATCGAAAGAGAAAGATTTTCGATAATTATTTCTATTTTTTTTTTCAATGTTTTAACGAAAAAAATTTGGTCGAAAATGGAAATTGTTTCTTTCCGGAGCCACCATTTTGTCGAAAATTAAAATTTTGCCTATTTCTTCGATCAATACCTGGATTCATCTATCCCCTAAAAGAATCTTTTCGGTTTTTTTCATTTTAGATAATCCAACCCGAGTAAAAATGAATATATATAATCATATATAATTGTATACAAAAATTGGCCCGATAGAATTGTATACAATTGTATATGATCAATTAATATGCAATTATATATGATTATATATATATATATATATATATAATCATATATAATTGCATATTAATTGATCATATACAATTGTATACAATTCTATCGGGCCAATTTTTGTATACAATTATATATGATTATATATATTCATTTTTACTCGGGAAACCGGAGATACTTTGCTCAACGCCGAGCACTTTTTTTTCGGGGACCTCCAGGAGACTTCCTACAGGAGCAATGTTGATGAATATTTTTGAAAATAAAAAATGCCAATCTGAAGCTAAAAGATGCCACTATACTGCCTAATACTTTTCGTTTTGCCCAAATGAAATCCTGTTCCAGAAAAAATTCGTGAAAAAACGACTTTTTTGGCCTTGCAACTGCGTATAACACCTTAAATAATTTTTAAATAATAAGCAATTTAAAAAAAACGTATTTCGAAAGTGTATTTATTAAGTGTAAGAACTTTTATATCAATATCTATAATATAAACCTATCAAAAAAATTCATGAAAATAGCTTTGTTTTTAGCGTCTGAAGTGAGAAGACCCCTTGATCGGTTTTCAACATTTCTCACTTTTTCCTGGTTCACATTCTGCGTATGAGTGTCAATGAAAGAAAAATCATTGTTTTTTTACAGATTAATCCCGCCGACTACGTGTCGCGTCGTCCGCCGACATCCGCCGCAGCCCGTTTGGAAGACCGTGCCATACTTCCGCCATTTTTAAAGATAAAAAAATGTCATGTAACAGCCAAAAGTGGTAATAAAGCATACCCTGAGTGTAAAAAAGGGTGAAGAAATCTTTGTTTTTGAAAAAAATATCGTAAAGGCCAGTTATTTTTCCTCGCCTAAAGATATCTCCCCCCTTGAATCGTGCAGTCAGAGGGGAAAAAGAGATAGAGTGTAAAAATTACGAGCGAGCTCGCGCCTGGGAGCGCATACGTTGGAGAAATATGTAAACTCACTTTGGTATCCTTGGTCGCCATATGCCAAATTCTGACGGTTTGATCGTTGGAGCAACTGGCGATTAATTCGCCGCAAGGGCTGACCCTCGCCATTCTGACCCATTCTCTGTGACCGGTAAGGGTCTTTACGCAATAACCCGTGGCTACTTCCCATATTTTGATGGTCTTGTCGCGAGATGCGCTCACGACGAAGTCACCCTGTGGCACGAACGAGACCGAGTTGACGTTGTGATCGTGGCCGTGCATCGTTTTCACGCAGGCAAACGACTGATGAAAATCCCACAGCTTTATCGACATGTCCGCGCTGCAAGAGACGAGCAACTTGCCGGACGGGTCGAAAGCAATGTCCTGCACGCTGTCCGTGTGACCCTTGAGAGTGCGCTCGAATTCGCCGGTCTCGAAGTCCCATACCTGTCGCGAAACATTGTCCAATTATTTCCATTTCCGGAGAGACCGAAAAAGGACAATACAGTGACACCCCGATTTTATACCACTTAGTGTCTTCTGCCACAAACTGGTAAAAGTTTCGATTCGATTCGAGAGATGTGGCTTAGGCGTTGTTGAGGGGTACCAAATGGTGGGAGACGTGCGCATGTTCGGGGTTGTTACGCATTATGGACTCAGAAATTCCCCGACTTTTCCAGGATTTCCATTCAGGTTTTGCGAAAATGCCAGGTTTTGCAAATTGCCCAGATTAGGGTCAAAGAAAGAACACGTTTTCATCAAATATATTTTTTTTCAAATTAACCCCTTGACTGGTGAGTTCGCCATATGGCGGGCTGTCGAAAAAATGCGTTATATACGAAATTTCTTCGAATTTCAGTACTAAAACCCGTACTCGAGGGTTTTCGGGGTCGGTGATTACGAATCTGCACTCAACATTTAGAAATTCAAGATGGCGGATCCAAAATGGCGGACCGAAAATGCAAAAAATCACTTGACGAGAGCGAACGTTGGTACTCGGGGGTTTTCGGGGTCGCTGATTACGAATCTGTACTCAAAATTCAGAAATTCAAGATGGCGGATCCAAAATGGCGGACCGAAAATGCAAAAAATCACTTGACGAGAGCGAACGTTGGTACTCGGGGGTTTTCGGGGTCGCTGATTACGAATCTGCACTCAAAATTTAGAAATTCAAGATGGCGGATCCAATATGGCGGACCAAAAATGCAAAAAGTCATTTGACGAGAGCGGACGTTGGTACTCGGGGGTTTTGAGATCCCTGATTACGAATCTGCACTTAAAATTTAGAAATTCAAGATGGCGGATCCAATATGTCCGACCAAAAATGCAAAAAGTCGTTTGATGTGAGCAAAAATTGGTGCTCGGGGGTTTTCGAGGTCCCTTATTACGAATGTGCACTCAGAATTTAGAAATTCAAGATGGCGGATCCAAAATGGCGGACCGAAACTGCAAAAAATCACTTGACGAGAGCGAACGTTGGTACTCGGGGGTTTTCGGGGTCGCTGATTATGAATCTGCACTAAAAATTTAGAAATTCAAGATGGCGGATCCAATATGCCCGACCAAAAATGCAAAAAGTCGTTTGATGTAAGCAAAAATTGGTGCTCGGGGGTTTTCGAGGTCCTTCATTACGAATCTACACTCCAAATTTAGAAATTGAATATATATTTATTTCTCACCTCCATCATTAGTTCGCAATTTTTATATGATCCAAAGTGTGCCACGAGGAGACTGCATGGTAGGATTAGACACTTCATTTTTGTTGAAATTTTTAATTTATTTTTTGAGTTTTTTTGAATTTTTTAAAAATTCTTTTTGTTTTTCTTTTGTTTGAGTCACGAGTTTTTCACTTACATTTTATCAACCAGAAATATTCAGATCAATTTCCAACCATTTACCAGTCAGGTGGTAAATTTTTAAAATTTCGGATCTGCTATGGTGAATTTTCAAATGTTGAATGCAGATTCGAAATCAGCGACGCCAAAACCGCCAAGTACCAACGTTCGCTTTTTTCAAATGACTTTTTTCATTTTTAGTCGGCCATATTGGATCCACCATTTTGCAAATTTAAGTTTCGAGCACAGATTCATAATCAGGGACCTCAAAAACCCCTGAGTACCAACGATCGCTCTCGTCTCATGACTTATTGCATTTTTGGTCTGCCATATTGGATCCGTCATCTTGAATTTCTAAATTTTAAGTGCCGATTCGTAATCAGCGACCCCGAAAATCCCCGAGTACCAACGTTCGCTCTCGTCAAGTGATTTTTTGCATTTTCGGTCCGCCATGTTGGATCCGCCATCTTGAATTTCTAAATTTTAAGTACAGATTCGTAATCAGCGACCCCAAAAACCCCCAAGTACCAAATTTCAAGTTGATAGTAAGAAAAAATAGTCTACCAGAAATGTTCACTTCAATCTTAAATCCTTTACCAGTGAAGGGGTTAAAGGATAAGGCCAAAGTAGAATTTTCACAAAATCGATTTTTTTTCTTTCGCTAAAACGATGCTTTATCATCACAAGAATAAGTCACTATTCGATTTATAGTACGAACATTTTTTTTCGCCGACTTTGAGCGTATAATGTAAGCCCACCTCAGGCACGGCCATAGAGTACCTAAAACTTTAAACGCGTTTTTCTCGAAACAGCTTTTTTTCAATTAGCGTGACAAATAACTTCAACAATTTTCACTCGATTTACTTCAAATTTAGAAGTTATCTTCCTAATTGCATTTCACAGAGAAGTACGTACGGAATTTCTGATTAATCGGAAACTTTTTATTTTATGAGCAGTTTTATACGAAATTTTTCACTGAAAATTCATTCAAATATCTACAACTTTTGAATAAAACAATATTTTTTAAATTCCGTACGTACTTCCCCAGGAATCCTAATGTAGATTGACGAGAATTTGTATTTTTTGTTCCAGGTCAAAAATTGTAAAAAAAAACCAACATAACATTTTTAACCGACTTGAAAAAACAAAGGAAATTCTCAATTCGACTCTTCTATTGAAAAATTATGTTGAACTGGATAACATGATTTTGTTTTAAGATCAAATATATGGAAATCTTAAAAATGGAAATGAAATTTTAAAAACTGGAATTCGAAAAATAATGTAAACATTGTAAAGTAAAAAAATACATTGAAAGCAAATACAGAACCTGTTCTTTATTATAAACAGGATTTTTTATACCGGTCACAATAAATAAAAAATAAATATAAACACTCATTTATAATAATAATGATGTGGTTGTGTATCGACAGATCGAATGCAAATGTATAGAGCTTTACAGTAAATTAGTTTTCAGTTTTTTTAATTTTCAATGTTTGGCACTGGCATAACTTTTTTTTATATGATGGAGAATAATATAAATATTAAAAAACTACAAAAATATGTATTTTTTGTCAAGTCGGTTTCGATTTTCGTAATTCTTGTAGAAAGTAAATTCTGAGAAAATTCCCGAGAATTTCCAAAATTCCCTGACTTTTCCCTGCTTATTCCAGGGGGAAAGAAATGCCCTGGGTTCCTCCGGTTTTCCCTGTTTCCCATATGCGTAACAACCATGCTGTTAGTAGTTTGGTTTAAAGGGCAGCATTTGCAGCGGTCACTCCAGAAACGACGAAACTGCGAATTGCATTTTTGTTTGATATAATCCACAGCTTGCCTGGTTACATCCAAATCTTTGACTAAGTAGTGGTATTTGCACCATCGTCGATCTTTTTTTACATAGCCAATTTTTTCCTAGGATAGGCGTGCACTTTTCGTAGGACAGTAGGGTATTTGACTATATTAAGTATACGGTTCGTTGTCTTGTTATCCTAAAGGAATATAGTGTCTAAAAGTATTTTCGATCATTTTATCGAAAAAATATGCATTATTTGCATTCATTTCAATTTTTAGATTAGATAAATTTGAACGTTCGGTCACGTGAACAAAAACACTCCAGGATTAGTTGGATCTCTAGTGGCATCACATGCCAGTGAACAGATTGTCATTACTAGTCCTGTGACGAGTAATGAGCGATTTTCCAGTTTATTTCAGTGTATTTCCGTGCTTTTTCTGTTCATTCGTAGTTATTTGTAGTGATAGTTACCATATTATCAACTTTTGAGGAGGTTGCTCAGGGTCTTTGCGACCTGAGGAAGGCGGCAATTAGGAAACGCATATGCTTAAACACGGGCGCCTGTAACGGCCGCAACCCCGAATAATAAAATTTTCAGTTACGTAAAAGCAATCAATTTCAGCTAATAAATATGTGGAGTGCATATAATTGACTGTTAAGAAATGTTATTAATTTTTTTTGTTTATTTACATCGCGAATAAGTTATCAACCAAGTTGAAATGTGCCAAACGCGCAACTTAGTTCTCAGTAACTGGTATCACTGAGCTCAGATACGAACGCCACAGCGTGAGCGCGTAGCTGTCAAACATCCTTCGCGAATTCCGTTTTTCCGTTCGGCAAAAATGAAAAGATGAAAGGGAAAAATGCAAACCGAAAAACAGTACAATCGACGGTTGGAGCAAGTACAACCTGGAAGGCGGCGAAAAAAAGTAGTTGAGCCGGAAAATGAACGCGCCGTCGAGGGACGACGCGTAATTGATTTTAAGGTTATGTCGAAACACATGCACTGCAGCTTCTGTAAAGAATGATTCAAAATATTGAAATACTCTTTATGAAAGCGCGGTAAGAAACTTATAGCAAGGAAGCAATAGTTTGTGCTTTTTAAATTTTGGCGCCTATTCAAAATGGCCGACTTGACAGCAGCGTTGCCACGTGCCGTAGGGCGCTTTATCGTTTTACGCGAATCATCTGAAATTTCCTGTTTTATTTCACGAATATCTCGATAACGAGACAGACAAAACGCTGTACTCTTCGTTGAAATTATTCATAAAGATATCAAGAATTTTTTCCGCCTATTTCCATTCAATTCTTACTATTTTCATTACGTTGCGACAGTCGTATTGGAGTTCTCATGAAGCTTTTGCTATGTTGCCTGTGTATAAGAGCCGAACGTCAATAATTAATTGCTGAACAATGACGCAGACGGAGTACTTGAAATTTTACACGAAGCATAATATAAAATAATGAACCGTTTAAGATTATTTCCGTGCAATAGTCAAATACCCTATTGTTCAGGTCACGGTCTTACATACAGATCTGGAAACTCGATGAAATTCGGGTAGTGGGAGTGGTTCCACTATTGAAACAGAAATCGTGGTGTCGCTAGTATCGAGGAGTCAGTTTTGACAGCGAACACATTATCTGAATATGTTCGTCGAGTAACCGCGAAGTAATGCCGAAGTCCTGCGTAGTACCGGAGTGCAATAAGGATCAATGTTTTGCAGCTATATAAACTGCTGTCAGTATATAGCGTGATTAAGCCTCCAAAATATGGTAATTGTACCATTACAGAACGACCTGAGCCGCAGATTTTGATATCGCTAAGCGATCTGAAAGCTTTGAGTGGCGAAAAATCGGAACCCGAAATAGTCAAGTATCGTGACGAAGCTCGACGAAAATTAGACGCCGTTTCAGATAAAGGAGAATGGGAGACCGAGATGTCATCGAGTACCCTGTCGATCACGATTATACCCTTCCTCTGGCTATAGACTGTATAGTTTATTACGCGATAGGTTTTTTGAAATTTTAAGTAGTTTCTTATGAAGCAGGCTTCTTATTAACTCAACGTAGGTAGCCGTAGAATAAAGTAACAACTCTCATAGCACGATGGTAGAATCGTCGAAATCATCATCCCAGTACAAAAAATTGTTTTCAATTCTTTCGCTACTATTAATTACAGGTGATAATTGAAATAATATATATTTATCTAACGTTTTCGGTTTTATGTCTATCACGTTTGATGCGTTCCTTTTTACTGGGACGTAAGTTAAATTTAAATAGAATCTTATATTTGAATGCAATTTTTTGCACTTCGCAGTGTTTATGTTCTGTGTTTGTCAATAAATTAATAAAATCATAACGTGCATACTTTCAGGGTTCTTATACAAGCAAGTTCTGAAGAGATATGATGCGTATGTCATCTGTCGCGAAGGGGTCTGCTTGAGTTCTAATAGCTCACCTGCTCTTTCTAAATTGGTGGATATGAAATCTCGTGGTGGGCTAATTCAAAATTCAAAACCAAGTCAAAATCCTTTACTCTAATACACTACGTTGAAACGTGTTTTGCAAAGCATTCCTCAAAGGTTAACGTGTTTGATTTAACCCTCAGGGTACGGACTATAAAAAAGTTACGTTCAGTACGGACATGGGTTAGCCTAACCCGGCGACTTTGATTGGGTGTATATCGAGCTGTACTTTGTCAATTTGAATACATTTTTTTTTCATTTTGTGTGAAATTGTCTCAAAAATATGATAGAATTGTCAGATTAATCATTTAACTGATTGAAACAAAATTATAATGAAAAATGTGAACGGGTCTTGAAATTTTTTCGCTTCTTTCAAATTTCGCTCGGGTTACGGTAACCCAGTCCGTACCCTGAGGGTTAACACTCGAAGATGTATTAACGGGATAAAGTTTTCCTTTCCATGTGAGAAACATGGTTCGGATATCTTACTATACGCGATAATTTATTACATTAGGTGGCGCATGAGGCAAAACGCCTTTCAAGAAATTATGAAATAAAAAAAAAATTTGTCGTAAAAAAGATGTCTAAATTGACAAACCAATGAACGAACGATCAACAAAAAGTAAAGAAAGGTTTGGTTTTCTCGTTATTTTGTACATTCCACCCCCCCCCCCCTGCAGAACGATAATGACTAAAAATCTTCCTTATCGCCATTATAAGACGCCATTATTTGAATTCTAATGGATAAATAATTGTTATTATATGATTGATAAATGCGAAATTATATTTGCCCTGTAATATAAAATGCTATCTCCATATATAGTGTTAGGAAAAACAACAGATGAACACGTATACGTAGAAATATTTGCAAGTAGAAACTCCGATAAGTACTGCTTGCAAGCAATGGTGAGTAAGAGTGAGTATTGTTGTCTCTCTCGCACGCTGACTCCTCGATTGCAGCGCCTCTGGCGGCGAACTTCAGCAAAGGAACCATGTGAACTAACGGAGTTTCCAGACCTGTATGTGAGACCGTGGTTCAGGTCGACGTTTTCCGTCGGTTTGGAGGTTATGTTTTTTCGCTCGAAACTCCGGTGCTGCGGTGGTCGATGTGTACCATTGCGCCAGCGCGTCAGACTCAGCCCCCTATCGCCATCAGTCTTAGGTCATATTCTTTGGGGCTCATCATTTTGATACGAACAAGTGCGCATGCGCATAATGATGCGTAATTGATGATGCGCTCGTTTCATTGCACAGTTGCGCGTTGCCTATCATTATGCGCATGCGCACTTGTTCGTATCAAAATGACGAGACCCAACGAACACGAACATACATGGCTTGCGTAATGTCCGTCGTTTTTATTTTCAATCGCAGCCACGTGTGGCGCTACTAGTCATCTGCTCGATAACTATATATATGCCATATAACCTGTGAGCCAGCCGAACCCACCAAACAATGCAGAAAATGTTTATTATAATCATTATTATAATATGATTATTTCATTCGTTTAAAATTATGTAACTAGAAATGGATTTATTTTTTGGCAGTAAGAGACCGGGAAGTAAGTATATGCGTACGTGTCGGTTTTTAAACAAGAATGAACATTTCAAGAAATAAATCGATACTTACAAACATGAGGGAAAACATATTTATTTCCCTTGAATAATTTTTTAATTTAAAATTTCAACATTTAATATACATTTTAATAAAATGACCGGTTTTTTCTTTATAATACACAAATGAACCTTGAATATTTTTTACGTGGTGCAAAATTTCGAATGTTTTTTTCTGCTGTTTCATTTTTTGTCAACACATTTTCTGACTGTAGCTATTCTGTCTTGGTCCACGGAATTAGCGATGGGACACTTCCTTGTTTCAAGTGAGGGATTTTGTATTTCCCCTCGAAATTTTTGTCATAATTCGAGTGTAATAGGAAAAACATAAAAATTCGGGTTACGACAAAAAAAAATGATCGAACTCATTATTCCAAGCACTTTTCCATCGGGACTTAGAAAGTGGCGTTCCCAAATTATTTCGGTTTTCTGGAAATGCTTCTCGCAAACTGCTCTTCCACTTTTCACACGGCTGCTCTTTCGCCGCACAGCTATTTTTCACAAATTCTCACTTTGCGGGTTCTTGGCAATTGTGAAAAAATTCACCTTTTCCGGGTTTGATTTGTATCCTGAGATACAACCAGGGGCGATGCATGTCGGCATGATTTATCTTAAACCAATTGCCGCTTTTCGTAGTTTGATAATTGTAACGTACACACAATACAGAAGGTATGTCATGGTAAGCAAAAAATACACTTCACAGATCGCGGATTGATTTTTTGACATTCAAAATGTTCTGAAAATTGTATTGCACTCATAAGCCACAAGTCACAACACAACCGTAAAACGCGTAAAACTCCAAATACTCCGAAAATGTTGTTATTATATCAAGCATGGAACGCGCATGCGTAAAAGACATCGAGCAGATGACTACTAGCGCCACGAAGTGGACTATAGCGCAATTAAACATCCCGGACAACACGCGAGTAATTTATCGCCATAGGAATAGTAGCCAGTTTCAGGGGGCTGGTCACACTGTAGTAGGGACTGCAGATGCCCACAGCCAATATTGCTTTCGGACAAATTGGGGGGTAAAGGGGGCTGAAAAAAATCGAGGTGGTAGAAAATCGGGGTTTCACTGTATTGCATCGAAACGACGGTATTTAGAAGTTGGCGGACTAAAATAAAAGCCCAAAAGGGCGCAAAATTAATGTTCTTTTCGTCGAATTCGTCACCTTGATCGTTGCATCTTCGCTCGCCGATACAATAAGGCTGAATACCGGATGAAAAATGACTCGGTTTATCGGGGATCTGTGCCCCGTTAGACAGTGTTTTTCCGGCGGCCTCGGTATCCATTCGGACGACAACCTCTTTCCTCGCGTCGGGGCACCCTCTATGAACTCCTTCTCGGCCTCGGACAGCTTAGACTCTAATTCCATTACCTACGTGGCGGCCGGGGAAATAGAGAAAAAAAAATAACAAATGCCACGTTTAGACGAAATGCTTTTTCGTTTGCATCCGATTTTTCGAAGCTTTTTCGTTTGCATCCGAACGAACAAAAAAGACCCAACGTGTAGGATGATTGACCTTCTTTTGCAGTCGTATGACGGAAGTCCACTTTTTCTCAAGTAGCCCGCCATATTTACGCTCGACCTCGCCGGGCATGTCAGCCTCTTTCTTGAACGCCTCCAGTGCATCCTGATACCCATTGGTACTTAGATAATCCGCGATCGCCTTATTTCTGCAACGATAACAATACATCGATTATACATAGTGCACGCTTGAAAGGAAAAACAAAGCAAATGCGTTTTCATTGTGATACAAGAGTAACGAAGGTAGCTTAAGGTAGTAGTCTCGCCAAGGCGTTTTTTCAGAGATTTTTTTTTTCTATTTTGAGGACTCATTCGAGACATTATTAAGGGGCTATTCCAGCGCGAACGCTTCAAATTTGGGTGATTTTTGGGAATTTTTAGGAAGAAAAGTACTCAAATCTTTCGGAAAATTGAGAATATATTTGGAGATATTTGACCTATATTGCATAATTTTTTCATAGAAAAATGCTGATGCCACTGCTGACATGATTCCGGCCGATTGAGTAGCTGAAACCGAAAAATGAAAAAATGGCATTGAACTGGAAGGTATTTCCTGTACAATGACGTAGGATTTTCGAAAAAATATCAAAATCTAACAAAATGGCGTAGTTATGAAAAAATTCTGTTTTCTTGCCTATAAAATGGTCGTTTTTTTCAATTCCAAATCGTCAATTTTCATCCAATCATCGAATATCCTACGTCATTGTAGAGTAAATATATTCGAGAGTACTCAGTTCAAATTTCAAGTCAATCGGATAATTGTTTTTTGAGTTACAATGTCGGCAAATTTGAAAAATCATGGTCTTGAAGTTTGCATCGTTGGAACGCAACGAAAATTCTGTTTTACATTTTATTTTTATTTTTTTTATTATAACAGGCGATTTTTTGAAATAGATTTATCATGTAGACTGCTAAATAAATATCTTAAAAAATGGTAAAAGGGCTTTTGTAGGGGAAATCTGTGAGAAGAAATTAAATTCGTTGCAGTCCAGCGATGCAAACTTCAGCATCGTGAAAAATCTCATTTCGAGAAGAACGCGTTTAAAGGTTTAACTATCGATTTTTGCAAGACAAAGTGATATTGATATAAATGATATAAATGATAATCATATTTTTGTAAGTATAAACTGTCGAAAAAGGGGAAAAAATCGATTGAAAATGTCACACTGGTATAGCCCCTTAAGGGGGTCGTCTAGTGTGTCAGACCAAAAGAAGAGAAAACGGCCTTGCATGACTTCTTTGAAGAAGAGGAAGGTGTACTCTATGGTCCAGGCATAGCAGATAGCCGATGAGACCATTTTTTTTATTATGAATTATATACAACACATTTCATACGCGTTTTTCTCAAAACACGATTTTTTCAAACTGCTGCCATGATCTCTCAAAAACTATTCGATTGATTCTGCTCAAATTTATACAGCATCTTTAGTACATATATAACTACAAGTTGAACTAAAATAGTTAAGATTGCTTCGTTAGTTTTCATTTATCAGCTATATAGACCCCAAAAATACGAAAAATTGAATTTTATTTTCTAAAGCGTAAAAAATATTATTTTTTTGGAATTATAACTTTATTTTAGTTCCATGTAGAGCCTCAAGTCTCACGATTAAAATTGCGTTTGGTTTTTTTATTTCAGATAAGCAGAACGGCCGGAATCATGGCAGCAGTGGAGCACCTCTTTTTATATATGTTCCTGTTGGGCAGTGTATCTCCGACTATATTCTATATAATAACTTCAAAAAATTCACGAAGTTTGTTCAAATGTGAATAAAAATGATATACAATTTATAAATTATTTTATTTTAATGGTTTGTCAAAAAAAAATCCCCAAAAAAACATTTAAAAAACGGGCTTGACACTAGACGACCCCGTTAAGTGATTACATGCAAAATTTCAAAAGGATTCACCGTTCCGTATTCGAGATATTGACAATCAAAGATTGCACGGTTTTACACGTGTTCTTATGGGGAACGGTGGAAAATTTCACATTTCATGCAATAACGTCGAAACTTTTCTACAGATTTTTCTTAAAAAAATTTCAATTACAGAGGAACATATGACGAAGTGGGTAAAAAAAATCATTAATTTTGACCGTCTAGTTTCAGAGATATAGCGATTTAAATTAAGCAATGTCTAGCGACGCTAGCGCCACGAGGCGACTGGAGCAGACTAGAGCCGGCGATCTCGCAGCGCTGCAAGCGTTCGGCGCGCTCATCGGTAGAAAATGTATCTAGAGACGCGGCAGATTTTTCATACTTACTTTATTATATTAAATACTATATATATATTGCTAGGTCAAAGTTAGTGAGTTAATAAAATAAAAAATTCGTTGAAACAATAAAGAAACTTTTATTAACAATTCATCGAAGTGAAATTCATCAATTCAACGATTCACGATACGATGTCCCACATTTTCGTTGTTCATAACCTCTACATGGTTCTTCTTTTCGTTTCCTCTTTTTGCACGTGTCATAATTTCGACCGCTTTTCTATTTTTGGCGATCGTTTTTCGTTTGGCAAATTTGCCTTTATACAACCTACATTATGAGGATGTTTCGCAATATTTCGAAGCTTTCGTCGAATGAGCGGAGAATAAACTTTTCAACGTGACTGTGTCGAGACTACTACCTTAAGGGGGGAGATCCAAGTTTGCAAGACGTCCTTTATTTTTAAGAACGCCTCTATTTTCAGACTCAAAAATGGATCTTGCCGCCTATTTTGAAATCGAGAATAGAGAACAATACTTCGTCCTTTATTTTCGAAAAAAATGATGGCAGTCCAGTAAACTCTTTCGACAGTGTCCACTTCTCAGACTGAAAAATAGACTACTATATTTTTGGACTGGTATCGAAATGTGCTGCATGTGACTTTTCGGAAAATAGTCACTTTCATTGTTCGCAGCCACTGACTGACGAAAGAAGTTAAGTATCAGGATTTGTGCAACATTGTATAAAAACTACAGATACCTAATATTAACTTAGCTACGTTGTATGAACAGTTCTGTCTATTAAAGCCTCTCTTGACGAAAATAATAGAAGAAAAGAAGCATGAAAATATTTATGAAAAATGGGTTCAGATTCTAAAATCAACGGATGAAAACAAGTATCTGCTAAAAATAATACAATAAGTATGTTCCATCCTAGTTTCCAGCACAGGCCGAAATGATGTTTTCCTTGTGTACGAATACGTCGACCAAAAACCGGAATAAGTTAGATATTGACACTGTAAAAGCGGAACTACAAATAAAATCGAATTTCAACAAGCGATGTAAAGAACTTTATAATTTCATTATAGAAAACGAAAAAGCTCTTAAAGCGACAAAAAGTAATACCAAGTGTACTGTTAAAAAAAAGTAATTTTGTTATTGTTTTTATGATAGGTATTTTTTTATTTTTGTTCATTATTAAATACCACGATACGTTGGGGCCGGGTTGAAATTCCGAACTTTGAATGGTCAGAACGCTCAAAACTCCGAAAGAATAGTACCCCGAAAGAATTTTACACGAAAGACCAAAACTCCGAAAATCTTAACACCGTCAAAATAATTCGGCTACGGAAATTTTAAGTTTCAAAATTTTCAATAAATCGACGAATTATTTCAAGAATTTTTTTATTAAGAAGTGATTGATTTACCGTCAATTTTTAAATTTGTCTAGACGATGTTATACGTTCTACATCATTTACAATCAACTGCGTAGACTTTTGCTGGCATGATCTTGACATGAGGGCCGGGTTTTAATGTATAAAATTCCTAATATCAATGTTCCGAGATTACAAGGTTCGTCAAGATTATGCCAGCAAAAGTCTACACAGTTGACTGTAAATGATGTAGAATGTATAACATTGTCTAGACAAATTTCAAAATTGACGCAAAATCATTTCTTAATGAAAAAAAAATCTTCAAATGTCTCGTCGATTTATTGAAAATTTGGAAACTTTTAAAACTTCCATAGCCGAATTATTTTAAAGGTGTTCAGATTTTCGGAGTTTTGGTCTTTCGTGTAAAATTCTTTCGGAGTTTTGATCTTTCGGAGTTTTGAGCGTTCTGATCATTCAAAGTTCGAAATTTCAATCCGGCCCCGATACATTGCGTATTAAAATTGTTCTTTTTATTAATAAATGTCGCTACTGATACCATAAAAAGCACTTTATTAAAAACAACATGATGTCCCTTATGTTCATCATTGGTCCTTTATTTTATCTTATCAAATCCTCTAAAACACAGTGGGAGCTCGTAATCCTAGATCCTTTTATAACTTGGAAGTCACGTCAAGAAGAGCTCATAGCCGAAAACTACTCTGTGGCCCCGGAATTGCCGATTAATCGGTATGTCATTTAGTCACAACATTTTTGAGTCTTGAAACTTTAAGGGCCACTCTAGAAGTCAAAACAATTGGCTTTTTGGGCATGTTTTTTTTTTCAGAAAAACTTCAAAATAAATCGAGCGTACAAAAAAGGGTGTTTATCATACATATGAGTGACTGTATACAATAATTTTATTGAAGCGATTAATTTCAAAATGGCGACTGTTCAGCGTTTCTGTCAAAACTGCATTTTTTTAAGTTGGCCGGAAACATAACTCAGATAATTTTCAACCGATTCAATTGAAATGTTGAATATATCTTGAAAAATACATTGTCTATGGAAGTACGTAGGATTTTTTTTATATTGCAAAGTTCATTTGTTATTAACAATTATCCGACGAAATTTTTCACTTTCCAAAAATTTGCCGAAAAGATCGTCAGATAATTGTTAATAACCAATAAACTATGCAATATAAAAACAATCCTACGTAGTTCCATAGACAATGTATTTTTCAAGATATATTCAACATTTCAAGTGAATCGATTGAAAAATGTCTGAGTTATGTTTTCGGCCAATTTAAAAAATTCAGTATTGAAATAAACGCTGCACAGCCGCCATTTTGAAATTAATGGCTTCAAAAAAATTATTGTGTACAGTCACTAATTTGTATGATAAACACCCTTTTTTGTCATTTCGATTTATTTTGTAGTTTTTCTGAAGAAAAAAAACCCCCCAAAAGCCTATTTTTTGCCTCTAGAGTGGCCTAAAGCCTTGAACGAGTTTTCCTGAAAACTACTTTTTCGTCAATCTCGTACAAGATAACTAAAAAAATTATCCAATCGATCTTTGTGAAATTGTGCACACTTCTAGATACCGTAATTACCGTCTACGTGAACCTATGTTCCTCGAAAATTATTTTCGAAAACTACTTTTTTATTAACGACCATAATAAAAATTTCACGAAAAATGGAACTTTTCTTCAAACCCGTACCATTTTTCGAATTTTCACATTTCTTTGGATTTTTTAGGTTCACACAGAGCGTCTAGGTCGTAGAAATCTAAAACTTTTTTGCTCTGATGTTGCCGATCAATGCTCCAGATCCTAAGTTGTACACCGTGGCACAACTCAGAGGGCAACCGTCTCTGAAGCACGACGTTGAAGTTCGTATCGTTGAAATGCAATGATTTTTCGTTAGTTTTTTATTTCTTTATTTACATCATTATCCAAAGCCTTTTTTGCACATTAACATCGTAAACGTCTAATAAAAATACGTAAAAAAACGTTTCAGTGGTTTCACAGGCTGGATCGACCAAAAAAATGTAAAATATTGAAAAGCATTATTTTTCGTTGTGTTCCAACGATCATTATCTCTGAAGCAAGGGTCGTACGCCAGTTTTTAATATCGAAGAAAAAAAATGTTTCGAAAATAAAAAGATGTAACAATATGTACACAACATTTTAATTGCGTGCAATATTTTCGATACAACAAAAATCTTGAAAATTCACTTAATTTCGGTTGCCCAAAGGGATCTCCGCCCTTAAGACTATAATTCTCGACATTTTGAAGTATTTTTAAGCATGTTCAACTATGTTCAAGTATATACAAAGATGTAATAATATGTACACAACATTTTAATTGTAAAGAATAGTTTCGACACAAAAAATGATGAAAATTTGCTTACTTTCGACTGCCTAAAGGGATCTTCCTTTAAGGGGTTAGGGTACAGTAACGGGTATAAAATCATGTGCGAATTTAACATTTTTTTTCGTATGAAAAAGTGATTCACTCATCAATTAATGACACATCTATTTAGTATGAATATCAAGCTGTTAGAAAAAATATATTTTTTTTGGATGTACAAAATGGCCGACTACTCGAAACTTCTCGAAACAGCTTTTTTCCAATTGGCGTGACAAATAACTTCAACAATTTTCACTCGATTTACTTCAAATTTAAAAGTTATGTTCCTAATTGCATTTCGCAGAGAAGTACGTACGGAATTTCTGATTAAGGGGTAAAGCCACCGTAAATTTTTTGAAAAATCGATTTTTTTTTATTGGCTTAAAAAATAGTTTAAACCCTCTAGTTTAAAAATAGTTTAAATCCTTTTAACTTCTTTTTTAAATTTTTTCCAATAAAAAACTATTCGCAAAACTTTAAACGCGTTTTTCTCGAAACATGGTTTTTCAAAATGGCACGCAGCATAACTCGAACAATTTTCATTTTTTTTACTTGAAATTTTAACCAGATGTGAACATTTACATTATCTTGAGAATGTCGATCGGAATTTTCAAGAACTTTATTTATTGATTTTTTATTAACAAAAAACTTGCCGTTTTTTTCGTCAAAAATCAATTTTTTTTTTCAAACGCACGCCAAATCCACAAAAATTGATACTTTTTAAAATCCGATCGACATTCTCTAGCTATAGCCCTCTAGATTAATGGTTTTTTTTTTGTTCTAGATTCAAAAGTGCACCAGTGGTGCTGCGTGCCGCGGAGCCCTGGAAGCAAAACATGTCCCGGGAAGATAGCTGTGGAACCGCCATTTTGTTTTTTTTTTACTGTAAACAAATTTTATAATAAAGTTTAATGTATGCCCGATAACACCATTAAAAGTTTTTTTTCAAATACCTTCAATTTCGGGAGCAAAAAATTAGTGAAAAAACTTTTTTTTTGGGCCGTTACAGTGGCCTTACCCCTTAATCGAAAACTTTTCATTTTATGAGCAGTTTATGAGCAGTTAGAACGAAATTTTTGTGAAAATTCATTTTTTAATTTCAAACACCTACAACTTTTTGATAAAACAATATTTTTTAAATTCCGTACGTACTTCTCTAGGTATTCTAATGTAGATTGACGAGAATTTTTGTTTTCTGTTCAAGGTCAAAAATTGTGGATGCTAAATGTCACGCCGCGGAGCGCCTAAAAGAAAGATAAAAGAAAATAATAGTAGTCGACAATTTTGTACATCGAAAAAAAGTATATATATATTTTCTAACAGCTTGATATTCATACTAAATAGATGTGTAATTAATTTTATGAGTAAATCACTTTTTCATACGAAAAAAAAATTGTTGAATTCGTGAATATACATTCAGGAAAAAAAATTGTTAAATTCGTGAATTACAGACATGATTTTATACCCGTTACTGTGGCCTAACCCCTTAAGGCAATAATTTTCCATGAATCTGACTATGCCTTGGAACCACAAGATTTTTCTCTTCATATTTTATTTACACCTCTCAATTATTTTGTCCCTCTTATGTATACATTGATACATACATACGTGTGTATTCTCTAGTTACCATTATACACGTACTAATATACAACATACACATTAGCCCCCCTGTAAGATCTTCGCGTACATACTGCCGAGGTTCCTCGACGATTCTTTTCGAGACTTCCTCTCCACACCCCCCACCCCCCTCTCCGTCATTATCATGAGAATGAATAATTCACGTATTAATAAATTAACCGTGGCTCTATACACGATACAATGTATGAGATGAACATTCGTGTAACCGGCATCTACCGGCAGAGGGGCTGAGGGCAAGGTATGAGGGTGCACTCGACCTCACAAGCATCTCAAAAAAATCCCGCTACACGCGTACATACATGCGCATGTAATCCACTTATTATGCTACTTAACCGTACTATTTATATATATACCGTACTATATATATATATATATAGGGTGTCCCTCTCATCGCTGCGACCCGAAATCACTCGGTAATTATCGACGTCACAAAAAAATATTCCAAACAAAAATCGTACGGTGTGAAGGGGGCCATCAAACGCGACCATTTTTTTTATTTCGGCGCGCTGACGCCCAGTGAAGCTCACCTCCACGTTTTTTTAAATGGAATGGTACATTTTTTTCAACCATCTTGTGGAGCACCTCCAGCCGCATAAAAAAAACATTAGGGGGTCAAAGTCGTTCAAGGTCATTCAAGGTCAGTATCGATGATACAAATCTAAATATCTCGGATCACTACCAAATATTTGGTAGTGATCCGAGATATTGAGATTTGTATTTCATTTTAATAGGTAACCTTGAATGACCTTGAACGACTTGAACCCCCTAACGTTTTTTATGCAGCTTGAGGTGCTCCACAAGATGGCTGACAAAAATGTACCATTCCATTAAAAAGTGGACGTGACCTTCACTGTGCAGCGCCTCCACCGAAATAAAAAAAAATTAGTCGCATTTGATGGCCCCCTTAACACCGTACAACTTTTGTCTGGAACATTTTTTTGTGAGGTCGATAATTACCGAGTTATTTCGGATGGCAGATAAAAAGGACACCCTGTATATGTGTGTGTGTGTGTGTGTGTGTGTGTGTGTGTGTGTGTGTGTGTGTGTGTGTGTGTGTGTGTGTGTGTGTGTGTGTTTGTGTGTGTGTTTGTGTGTGTTTATTCCGGTCTTGTTTTCTGCACATGTAGCGAGTTCCTCGGGATACTAGAGTGTACAAAGGATGCGGGTGCATGGGCTCTCTCTTTTTCTCTCAGATGTGCAAGCACGTCGTCGAGGCTTCGACTTTGGAATGCGAGAGTATGACCTGCATCTTCCTGCGGTGTAACTCCTGCGTGAAAGGTGGCCCTTGCACTCGTGAGAGAACTTTGTGTATTCGTATATATTGTATTGCTTTGTGTATCGTCTATATATATATATATATATATATCTGAGGCTCTCGTACATCTCAAACATATACTTGATTCACAAAATCTTATGTATGATAATGAACTGCATATGGAATTTTTCGTACTCGGCTTTTTTCGAATTAAGGGCATATACAAGGTCAACATAACCTCACTATTTTCCAACCCAATTTTTTCATAGAAAGTGTAATTTTTTAGGAAAAACAAAGCATTAGCTCTGGGCAATTTCGTGACGCAGAGCTTGATGATTTCCTTTTGCCCTAAATATTATTCATCTCTGAGAAATCTCTGTTCCAAAATTTCAGCTATCTCTCTCGCACTCATGTGTCACGTGGTAGATGTTCTACCACGTGACATCTGAGGCCTTAAGGGCACGTTAACGTTCATGACAATAAAAAAAAATCGATTTTGTTTTCACATAATTTGCATCCTTAAGGGTAAAATTTTCCAAAAATAAATTTTTTTTATTTTTGCATTATCCGATAGTATAGACGGTTATGAACATAGACCTGGCATCGCCGATTGATCGTAAGTAGGCAATTTATATGAAAATTCCGCACTCGAAACTGTAAACGCGTTTTTCAAAACGGTGTACACTCTTAAAGGAAGAGTTTTCAACCTGTCCGTCTCAAATTTTGACACATTATTCACGCCATTCTTTATCTTGATATGGAAGTTTTTTTTTATTTTCATTTTTTTTAACGAACAACTGTCGAAAAAATATGCTAAATTTGGTACTTTTTTTTTCAAACCGCCGCCATTTTGTCAATTTTGATATTTAAAAAACCCCCATTGCAAGATAGCGGCTTTCATACTGATTGATAATCTTTTTACAAATTTTGTTTCAGATAATATTTACGGCCACAACCGTGTACACCATAGGGCTCTTTTTTTCGAAAACATCTTCAACCGTGAAGAAAAATGTAAAAAGATGAGAATAAACGTTGAAAATGTATTTTCTGTTCTTCGTGAGTGCTTTGGTTTTTTTTTCTTCACTATTTTTGCCCCCCCCCCCCCCCCCCGTACTTGACGGCTGAAACTAATATGATTAAAAAAAATATTCCATTCTTACGTCCAGGATTTTGTATTTTTTTGACAAATACATTTTTTTTACATATTTCAATATATACCTAATAAAGCCTAAAAGTTATTTTGACCATGTATTTTGTTCTTTTCTTCAAAACAAATTCTAAAGAAAACGATTCGAAAATTGGCAGTTATAGTGATGTTCTCCCTCAAAATACGGTTTGATTTTTTTTTATTTCAGATGACAATGTACATTTCATTAAATCTCAAAATCATTTCATTCGTTTTATTTTTATTTTTACATTCTATTTTTATATTTTTCTGTCGAAACAAATTTTGGTAGTTTTTTTGTTTGAGAATGTCACGTCAAGATGCAAAAAAGCTTTGTGTATTTTCTACGAAATAGTCATAACAAATATAATACTCATATGTATAAGAATATTATAGTTTTTGTGCAAAACTGTGATCTCTAAACCTACCATTTAAGGAGTTTCGAAACAATTGACAAAATATTACCATTTGATTTCAATTTATGCAGTGAAGTCTTTGTCATTTACTGAATGCACCCTCCATAATGTACTCCTTGTTATCTGCCATGTTAAAGAATCTTTTTTCAATTGTAAATTTTATAGAAACGACGTAGACGATCGATTTGAAATTTGAAGAGTGCATTCAGCATATAACAAAGAATTTGGCAAATGGTAACATTTCGTCATTTGGCTCGAAACTCCTTAATAAAAATGAATAATAAATCGATATCATTTGCAGCGTTCATCTACACTATACGCCTATGTACTGACGGTTGAGCGTCCATTTACTGGTAATTTCGTCCATCCACTTCCGATCTAGTAATTTCGCTACTTATTCATTAATTCCGCCAATATTATTTCTTGCAATTTCTTTGATTATCTTCTTCTACTATCAGAATAATGTCCTTTGCTAGCTATATCAATAAAAAAATACTTTTCACGATATTTTCATTTTGCGCTCTATCTGAATCCTACAGTGTCGTTATTCGTCCATTCACTCGTCTATTTACCCTATATAAGTAATCTCGTCGTAACGAGAACCGATGACGTCGATATCCACCTGGCGGAATAGTCGTGAAAGTTTTCCTCGCGGGCGTAACTCAACAGTACCATGCTAATAAACTGTGCACGAGATATTTGCGGGGGTGTATTTACGATCTAGAGAGAATATAATATCCCACGATTATTATACGATGCAGCGGTACGTTATTGTGATTATTGCTATCCTTATTATCATTATTAATGCTGTTACGACGTGAGCAGGTACAGGACGTTCTATTCTCGGGGCAAACGGGTAAACACCCTGTGTTGGTCAATACCTCATCACATTCGACTCGAGCTTTTATTTATTTGTTCGTTTTCCGTTAAATCGTGATTCGACCAATTGTTAAACAAGAAACGTAGGTGATAAAAATAATATTGAACAATTATTCCAAGAGAAAAAGCCGATATAAATCATGCTCGAAATCCATTGATACAAAACAATGTCTCATAAAATTAATTTCAGCTCGCTTGAGAAAAAGATCGAAAGTTGGGCGATGCTCGCCGCTGGTCCGAGGTATACCGCGAAAGATAACCCATCGACCGGGATGAAAGGAGAGCTGGCACCACTCGGAAGTTCACGTTTTTCCTTTTGTTTCCTGCCTCGCGAGCATCATCGTGCTTCTAAAATATCATTATTATATCCAAATGTGTTACTAAAATGTACAAGAATAAAAAAAAACAACGATAAAATCCTGTAAAAGATGGTCTTTTGAAACAAGGGTCTGAAGTAAAGATCACGGAAGTTGAGCATACTGATATAACTTAATATCCCACGGTATAAACATCGTTGAATTCATTAGAAACCGTTCGAATTAATTCTGTTTTGTTTCGATTTGAGAATACTCTGAATAAAATTATGAGTTACGATTGCCCATAGGAGCACACATATACCTATGTATAATGTATGCAAATGTACGTATATTCAGATCACGCTCGCCAGTGTATTCGCGTGAGTATACGCACACGCATATATGTCGAGTACAATTTCGTACACTTTCACTGTTAGTAGAGCTCGTGCTTCCCACAAAGTTCATCCAATTATGACGAATGACTGGCTCGCTTTATTCATCAAACACGTTTGCCTCCTCCTCCACATCGAATCACCGTTAAGATTTATCGATATGAATTCGACTTTACAAACGTGAGCCGCGTAGCAATGTATTCCTATAGGATAAACAATCGACATGCGAAACAATTGGGAAACTTCTGGGAGAGAGAAAGAGAGAGAGAGAGCGAGAGGAGAGAGAGAGGAGAGAGAGAGGAGAGAGCGAGAGAGCGAGAGAGCGAGGGAGGGAGCGAGGGAGGGAGGGAGCGAGGGAGGGAGCGAGGGAGGGAGGGAGCGAGGGAGGGAGCGAGGGAGGGAGGGAGCGAGGGAGGGAGGGAGGGGAGGGAGAGAGAGAGAGACAGACAGAGAAAGAGGGAGAGGGAGAGAGAGAGGGAGAGGGAGA